>JAMRYB010000007.1:600000-1146582 GCA_024447235.1 Panagrellus sp. LJ2285 | reverse complement strand
GTCTAAGTCTAAGTCTAAGTCTAAGTCTAAGTCTAAGTCTAAGTCTATCTATGTCTAAGTCTAGTAGTCTAAGTCTAAGTCTAAGTCTAAGTCTAGTCTAAGTCTAAGTCTAAGTCTAAGTCTAAGTCTAGTCTAAGTCTAAGTCTAAGTCTAAGTCTAAGTCTAAGTCTAAGTCTAAGTCGAAGTCTAAGTCTAAAGTCTAAGTCTAAGTCTAAGTCTAAGTCTAAGTCTAAGTCTAAGTCTAAGTCTAAGTCTAAGTCTAAGTCTAAGTCTAAGTCCTAAGTCTAAGTCTAAGTCTAAGTCTAAGTCTAAGTCTAAGTCTAAGTCTAAGTCTAAGTCTAAGTCTAAGTCTAGTCTAAGTCTAAGTCTAAGTCTAAGTCTAAGTCTAAGTCTAAGTCTAAGTCTAAGTCTAAGTCTAAGCTAAGTCTAAGTCTAAGTCTAAGTCTAAGTCTAAGTCTAAGTCTAAGTCTAAGTCTAAGTCTAAGTCTAAGTCTAAGTCAAGTCTAAGTCTAAGTCTAAGTCTAAGTCTAAGTCTAAGTCTAAGTCTAAGTCTAGTCTAAGTCTAAGTCTAAGTCTAAGTCTAAGTCTAAGTCTAAGTCTAAGTCTAAGTCTAAGTCTAAGTCTAAGTCTAAGTCTAAGTCTAAGTCTAAGTCTAAGTCTAAGTCTAAGTCTAAGTCTAAGTCTAAGTCTAAGTCTAAGTCTAAGTCTAAGTCTAAGTCTAAGTCTAAGTCTAAGTCTAAGTCTAAGTCTAAGTCTAAGTCTAAGTCTAAGTCTAGGTCTAAGTCTAAGTCTAAGTCTAAGTCTAAGTCTAAGTCTAAGTCTAAGTCTAAGTCTAAGTCTAAGTCTAAGTCTAAGTCTAAGTCTAAGTCTAAGTCTAAGTCTAAGTCTAAGTCTAAGTCTAAGTCTAAGTCTAAGTCTAAGTCTAAGTCTAAGTCTAAGTCTAAGTCTAAGTCTAAGTCTAAGTCTAAGTCTAAGTCTAAGTCTAAGTCTAAGTCTAAGTCTAAGTCTAAGTCTAAGTCTAAGTCTAAGTCTAAGTCTAAGTCTAAGTCTAAGTCTAAGTCTAAGTCTAAGTCTAGTCTAAGTCTAAGTCTAAGTCTAAGTCTAAGTCTAAGTCTAAGTCTAAGTCTAAGTCTAAGTCTAAGTCTAAGTCTAAGTCTAAGTCTAAGTCTAAGTCTAAGTCTAAGTCTAAGTCTAAGTCTAAGTCTAAGTCTAAGTCTAAGTCTAAGTCTAAGTCTAAGTCTAAGTCTAAGTAGTCTAAGTCTAAGTCTAAGTCTAAGTCTAAGTCTAAGTCTAAGTCTAAGTCTAAGTCTAAGTCTAAGTCTAAGTCTAAGTCTAAGTCTAAGTCTAAGTCTAAGTCTAAGTCTAAGTCTAAGTCTAAGTCTAAGTCTAAGTCGTCTAAGTCTAAGTCTAAGTCTAAGTCTAAGTCTAAGTCTAAGTCTAAGTCTAAGTCTAAGTCTAAGTCTAAGTCTAAGTCTAAGTCTAAGTCTAAGTCTAAGTCTAAGTCTAAGTCTAAGTCTAAGTCTAAGTCTAAGTCTAAGTCTAAGTCTAGTAAGTCTAAGTCTAAGTCTAAGTCTAAGTCTAAGTCTAAGTCTAAGTCTAAGTCTAAGTCTAAGTCTAAGTCTAAGTCTAAGTCTAAGTCTAAGTCTAAGTCTAAGTCTAAGTCTAAGTCTAAGTCTAAGTCTAAGTCTAAGTCTAAGTCTAAGTCTAAGTCTAAGTCTAAGTCTAAGTCTAAGTCTAAGTCTAAGTCTAAGTCTAAGTCTAAGTCTAAGTCTAAGTCTAAGTCTAAGTCTAAGTCTAAGTCTAAGTCTAAGTCTAAGTCTAAGTCTAAGTCTAAGTCTAAGTCTAAGTCTAAGTCTAAGTCTAAGTCTAAGTCTAAGTCTAAGTCTAAGTCTAAGTCTAAGTCTAAGTCTAAGTCTAAGTCTAAGTCTAAGTCTAAGTCTAAGTCTAAGTCTAAGTCTAAGTCTAAGTCTAAGTCTAAGTCTAAGTCTAAGTCTAAGTCTAAGTCTAAGTCTAAGTCTAAGTCTAAGTCTAAGTCTAAGTCTAAGTCTAAGTCTAAGTCTAAGTCTAAGTCTAAGTCTAAGTCTAAGTCTAAGTCTAAGTCTAAGTCTAAGTCTAAGTCTAAGTCTAAGTCTAAGTCTAAGTCTAAGTCTAAGTCTAAGTCTAAGTCTAAGTCTAAGTCTAAGTCTAAGTCTAGTCTAAGTCTAAGTCTAAGTCTAAGTCTAAGTCTAAGTCTAAGTCTAAGTCTAAGTCTACAGTCTAAGTCTAAGTCTAAGTCTAAGCTAAGTCTAAGTCTAAGTCTAAGTCTAAGTCTAAGTCTAAGTCTAAGTCTAAGTCTAAGTCTAAGTCTAAGTCTAAGTCTAAGTCTAAGTCTAAGTCTAAGTCTAAGTCTAGTCTAAGTCTAAGTCTAAGTCTAAGTCTAAGTCTAAGTCTAAGTCTAAGTCTAAGTCTAGTCTAAGTCTAAGTCTAAGTCTAGTCTAAGTCTAAGTCTAAGTCTAAGTCTAAGTCTAAGTCTAAGTCTAGTCTAAGTCTAAGTCTAAGTCTAAGTCTAAGTCTAAGTCTAAGTCTAAGTCTAAGTCTAAGTCTAAGTCTAAGTCTAAGTCTAAGTCTAAGTCTAGTCTAAGTCTAAGTCTAAGTCTAAGTCTAAGTCTAAGTCTAAGTCTAAGTCTAAGTCTAAGTCTAAGTCTAAGTCTAAGTCTAAGTCTAAGTCTAAGTCTAAGTCTAAGTCTAAGTCTAGTCTAAGTCTAAGTCTAAGTCTAAGTCTAAGTCTAAGTCTAAGTCTAAGTCTAAGTCTAAGTCTAAGTCTAAGTCTAAGTCTAAGTCTAAGTCTAAGTCTAAGTCTAAGTCTAAGTCTAAGTCTAAGTCTAAGTCTAAGTCTAAGTCTAAGTCTAAGTCTAAGTCTAAGTCTAAGTCTAAGTCTAAGTCTAAGTCTAAGTCTAAGTCTAAGTCTAAGTCTAAGTCTAAGTCTAAGTCTAAGTCTAAGTCTAAGTCTAAGTCTAAGTCTAAGTCTAAGTCTAAGTCTAAGTCTAAGTCTAAGTCTAAGTCTAAGTCTAAGTCTAAGTCTAAGTCTAAGTCTAAGTCTAAGTCTAAGTCTAAGTCTAAGTCTAAGTCTAAGTCTAAGTCTAAGTCTAAGTCTAAGTCTAAGTCTAAGTCTAAGTCTAAGTCTAAGTCTAAGTCTAAGTCTAAGTCTAAGTCTAAGTCTAAGTCTAAGTCTAAGTCTAAGTCTAAGTCTAAGTCTAAGTCTAAGTCTAAGTCTAAGTCTAAGTCTAAGTCTAAGTCTAAGTCTAAGTCTAAGTCTAAGTCTAAGTCTAAGTCTAAGTCTAAGTCTAAGTCTAAGTCTAAGTCTAAGTCTAAGTCTAAGTCTAAGTCTAAGTCTAAGTCTAAGTCTAAGTCTAAGTCTAAGTCTAAGTCTAAGTCTAAGTCTAAGTCTAAGTCTAAGTCTAAGTCTAAGTCTAAGTCTAAGTCTAAGTCTAAGTCTAAGTCTAAGTCTAAGTCTAAGTCTAAGTCTAAGTCTAAGTCTAAGTCTAAGTCTAAGTCTAAGTCTAAGTCTAAGTCTAAGTCTAAGTCTAAGTCTAAGTCTAAGTCTAAGTCTAAGTCTAAGTCTAAGTCTAAGTCTAAGTCTAAGTCTAAGTCTAAGTCTAAGTCTAAGTCTAAGTCTAAGTCTAAGTCTAAGTCTAAGTCTAAGTCTAAGTCTAAGTCTAAGTCTAAGTCTAAGTCTAAGTCTAAGTCTAAGTCTAAGTCTAAGTCTAAGTCTAAGTCTAAGTCTAAGTCTAAGTCTAAGTCTAAGTCTAAGTCTAAGTCTAAGTCTAAGTCTAAGTCTAAGTCTAAGTCTAAGTCTAAGTCTAAGTCTAAGTCTAAGTCTAAGTCTAAGTCTAAGTCTAAGTCTAAGTCTAAGTCTAAGTCTAAGTCTAAGTCTAAGTCTAAGTCTAAGTCTAAGTCTAAGTCTAAGTCTAAGTCTAAGTCTAAGTCTAAGTCTAAGTCTAAGTCTAAGTCTAAGTCTAAGTCTAAGTCTAAGTCTAAGTCTAAGTCTAAGTCTAAGTCTAAGTCTAAGTCTAAGTCTAAGTCTAAGTCTAAGTCTAAGTCTAAGTCTAAGTCTAAGTCTAAGTCTAAGTCTAAGTCTAAGTCTAAGTCTAAGTCTAAGTCTAAGTCTAAGTCTAAGTCTAAGTCTAAGTCTAAGTCTAAGTCTAAGTCTAAGTCTAAGTCTAAGTCTAAGTCTAAGTCTAAGTCTAAGTCTAAGTCTAAGTCTAAGTCTAAGTCTAAGTCTAAGTCTAAGTCTAAGTCTAAGTCTAAGTCTAAGTCTAAGTCTAAGTCTAAGTCTAAGTCTAAGTCTAAGTCTAAGTCTAAGTCTAAGTCTAAGTCTAAGTCTAAGTCTAAGTCTAAGTCTAAGTCTAAGTCTAAGTCTAAGTCTAAGTCTAAGTCTAAGTCTAAGTCTAAGTCTAAGTCTAAGTCTAAGTCTAAGTCTAAGTCTAAGTCTAAGTCTAAGTCTAAGTCTAAGTCTAAGTCTAAGTCTAAGTCTAAGTCTAAGTCTAAGTCTAAGTCTAAGTCTAAGTCTAAGTCTAAGTCTAAGTCTAAGTCTAAGTCTAAGTCTAAGTCTAAGTCTAAGTCTAAGTCTAAGTCTAAGTCTAAGTCTAAGTCTAAGTCTAAGTCTAAGTCTAAGTCTAAGTCTAAGTCTAAGTCTAAGTCTAAGTCTAAGTCTAAGTCTAAGTCTAAGTCTAAGTCTAAGTCTAAGTCTAAGTCTAAGTCTAAGTCTAAGTCTAAGTCTAAGTCTAAGTCTAAGTCTAAGTCTAAGTCTAAGTCTAAGTCTAAGTCTAAGTCTAAGTCTAAGTCTAAGTCTAAGTCTAAGTCTAAGTCTAAGTTGGACGCAGGCTGCGCAGCTGACTGGGTCTATTTGAACTGAGTCTACACAAGGGAACGGCCCTTTAAAATCCTTTAATGCCGTAGGCGCTTTTCTGTTTATGCAAATGGCATGCCGTAAAAAACCAAGTTAGTAGGACCCATAAGTGCCATCGTCACCAAAGCGCACCAAATATGGTCGAAAACTAACCGAGATATGCCGTTTTCTAATTCCTGAAAAATGGTTAATCTCAGTAACGCGTAACGCGTAACGCTCGAGCCTCCTACCGCCAAGGGGGGAAGACTATGAAACATAGCGATCGACTGGACTTGACTAAGCCGGCGATCGACTAGACTTGACTATGAAACATGGCAACCGACTAGACTTGACTCAACCGGCGATCGACTAGACTTGACTAAGAAGACAGCGATCAACTAGACTTGACTATGAAACATGGCAACTGACAAGACTTGACTAAGATGGCAACTGACAAGACTTGACTAAGACGGCGATCGACTGGACTTGACTAAGCCGGCGATCGACTAGACTTGACTAAACCGGCAATCGACTAGACTTGACTAAGAAGACAGCGATCGACTAGACTTGACTAAGAAGACAGCGATCGACTAGACTTGACTAAGAAGACAGCGATCGACTAGACTTGACTATGAAACATGGCAACCGACTAGACTTGACTAAGATGGCAATTGACAAGACTTGACTAAGATGGCAATTGACAAGACTTGACTAAGACGGCGATCGACTAGACTCGACTAAGACGGCGATCGACTGGACTTGACTAAGCCGGCGATCGACTAGACTTGACTAAACCGGCAATCGACTAGACTTGACTAAGAAGACGGCGATCGACAAGACTTGTCCCCTGAACTCCGAAATCCGGCACTAAATCCGGCAAATCGGCGCTTTCTCCGACTCAGAATTTTATCAGAAATCCAAAGAACCCAATAATGAAAGGATCTGACCAGTGGTTTAGGCACAAAATGCCGTCAAATGTCACTTTGCGATCAGTTTTTACGCGCTATAGGCATTTTTAAGTTGCGTCAACACAAAACCCAAAATCAGTGCAATCCGGCACAAAACCGCATCACAACTTATCAGGAATCCAAAAAACTTTGACAAGACCCCCCAAAAAGATGGCGACCGACAAGACCCCCCAAAAAGATGGCGACCGACAAGACCCCCCAAAAAAGATGGCGACCGACAAGACCCCCCAAAAAAGATGGCGACCGACAAGACCCCCCCAAAAAGATGGCGACCGACAAGACCCCCCAAAAAGATGGCGACCGACAAGACCCCCCAAAAAAGATGGCGACCGACAAGACCCCCCCAAAAAGATGGCAACCGACAAGACCCCCCAAAAAAGATGGCGACCGACAAGACCCTACACGCTTTAAAAAAGATGGCGACCGACAAGACTTGAAAAAGATGGCGACCGACAAGACCCCACACGCTTCAAAAAAGATGGCGACCGACAAGACCTTGGATCATTTTTCAAATCCTCATCTGAACATTGAAATCCGGCACGCAATTCGGCAAATCGGCACTTCCTCCGACTCAGAATTTTATCAGGAATTCAAAGAAATGAAGATTGAAGAAATCAGACCAGTGGTTTAGGCACAAAATGCCGTCAAATGTCACTTTGCAATCAGCTTTTACGCGCTATAGGCATTTTTGAGTTACGTCACCCCAAGATTTCAAATCAGTGCAATCCGGCACAAAACCGCTTCACAATTTATCAGGAATCCAAAAACCACAAGATCAGAAGAATCCGACCACAAAAAGATGGCGACCGTCAAGACCACTCACACATGAAAAAGATGGCGACCGACAAGACTATGCGCACTTCTAAAAAGTGGCGACCGTCAAGACAACAAAAATTGCCAAATGTGATTACGTTATCATTATCGAATTTTGTTAAGCAAAAAAAAGTTTAAAACATGCAAACGTAAATAATTATTGTGCGTTATATGCAGCAGTTGTTTTTGCCGCAGGTGGTTGGCATTGTGTCCGGAAGCAATGCATTGTCTGGATATATCGAAAATCAATCCTCGCTGATTCTCACGCATTTTTTTTAACAATTTTCTGCTTTTCGTGTCTCTTTTACTGATTTTCCTCGGATTCCGTTAAGTTATTTTCTGCCCTGCGGCATCTAGACCGCTTTCTGCAGCAATTTAAGCAAGATTAATAGAATTGTCATTACTTTAGGCTGTCTACATCTGCACTGGTTCTTTCAACTGTCATTGCGAGTTCTCGAAGCTTTGGCTTTCGGTAAGTTGTCGAGATCATTCTTTGTCGCCATCTTTACTAATTCAAAATGTTTCAGAAACCCTCACAGTCGTAATGGTCACACCAAAGTCCAGTCGCAAGCGTCTTGTGCCAGCCTCGGATTATGTAAGGTTTTCACAGTTTCTCTTTTGATAAGATGCATATTATATATATACTTCTTTACAGGAAAAGCATCTTGACACGATTGAAAGCTCAAAGAGCAAGAAGGGCAAAAAGGAAAAGCTTCCGCCATCAGCTTCGGCGAGCAAAGGCGCGGTAAGTATATATAAACTCGGTGAATGAAAGTTATACAAACATTTGCAGACGCCCTCAATCTCTGAGCCCCAGTTATGCGAGCCGTTATCGGTGAATACGTGTCGTGACACATCAAGAAACGGCTGTCAGCAGACTCCTCCACTTTCACCATTGCCTAATGTAAGTTTCTATTACCAATCGTCTTTCACTGTTAAGTTAGTTCTTTCAGAATGTGCCAAACAATTGTACTCCGCCAAGGACTCCAAAACGGCATTCTACTCAGTCGATGCCAGAATCCCAGCGCGAACAAAATCGCCTCCGTCAGCAGCGCTATCGAGATCGAAGACGGGCCGAAAAAGCTTCACTTACGCTATCGGCACCATCAAACCAGGGCGTGGTAAGTATCAATTGCATAGTAGTCTTTCATGCTTATTCAAATGTTTCAGAAAGAACCACTCGATCCTCCAGATACGCCTAAACGACGCCTATCAGGTTCTTTGCTAGCGTCACATCGTGAAGGGAATCGCCGCCGGCAACAACGTTACCGGGATAGTCAGCGAAGTCAGAATGCGCCTGATTTTCGACAGAAATGTGCTGCCTATTCGCAAAACTCATATCACCGAAAATCAGATGCTGATCGTGCTCGTCGGCTTGCTCAAATGCACAGGATAAACTGCCGAAACCGCGGTGGATCAAAGCAGGTGCGCCAATGCCGCCGATTTATTCAAAGAGGCATGGATGCGTTTACAAAGCTAACAGCCGTCGTACCAAAAGAAGGTGAAGAGCCATTTGACCAGAAAAGTGTTGGTCAATTGTGTTCCCGACTGAAGGCAATGCAGCCAGGCAAACGGTACAGATACGTGTTCAACAAGTACGTGCGCCTTCAACAACGGCAACGTCTGGCAGTCAAGCTGAATGACCTTTTGAACGACATTGCCAGAGACATAGACAATCCGTCGTTTGACAAACCCGAGTATGCGCAGTTGCTTCTTCTCGGCAAAAAAGTCGCCACCATCACGAATCCCGAGCAACTCACGTCGCATGTCAAGTTCGTTGATGAATCGTTTCGCAAGATGAAAGCAATGAAAAGCGCAGCCACGACACTCTTGGAAAAGGCTTTAGCCCAGCTTCGACGTCAAGTCACGGCTAATGTGATTCGACACCCGGAAATCAGCGATGACGAGTACACGCGATCCGTCCTGTATCGTCTTCTGTATCACGTAAAGCAACCCAGTGATCCGGCCGAAGACTTTGAAACGTTGGAAGACCTGTTCCCTGTCCTCTATCATGAGCAACTGACAGGTTAGTTCTTTATTTGGTTACACTTTGTCTATCACATTGACGGTATTTGTTCCGCATTAGCATTATTGCTACTATCATTCATGCTATCAGTATCGTCAATACTTTGGGCAAAACCCTGTTTACCTTTTATCCAGAAACAATACCGTCAATACATCTGAACACAATTAGTTGCTTCAAAACAATAGAGCATTTGTTAATCGATTCTCATTTTCAGGCAAACTGGTCATTCCTCCAACGCAAAACGAATCTACCGAGGAAATCGATACCACACTGGTCGACGGCATGACTTCGATCGCTATCGCTGACGAATTCGTCGTAAACGAAAACCTCGAAACCGACGCCAACCTCGATGAAGCTGACGTTGATGTCACGGAAACAGGCGAAGCGCCACTCGATCCTGCCATGGCAAAAGTTATTGAGCAAGTCGTGGCCGAAGAAAACGAGGAAGAATTGGCCCAGTTCACCGCTGCCATGCAACCGGTCGCCAAAATCCTCGCGCAGAAAACGACGTTGATCCGAAGATGCTCGTCGAATTGTCCCGACATCATGTCAACCGATGAAGCCAAGATTGCCATGAATGCTTTGCTTGGTATCGTCACCACATCCCCCGATGCCCTGCGACGACACAATCTCATGCAAAAGATTCCGGGTTTGCCCTGTGGCATCTTGCAGTTCATTCGGAACCAAGCTCCTTGCTCCAGTGGCTGCCGAACCATCCTGAAAAGGCTCATGACCATCCGAAAGCTCGTCGACTTCCTGACTACGCTTCGACATTGTCTTCGAGATGCCGATGAAACTGTGATGCGTAATCTTTGCGCTTTCATCGGAGTACCAGCAGCAGTCGTGGAAATGGTGGGAGCCGATTTCACCGAAGATGACGATGGCACTCTCTTGACTGAAGGCTGGGCTCGTAAACGCTATGGTGCCATGATTGACAAGTGTCGTGCCGCATTCGCCGAACTTGAAATCTTCCCCTGTGACATCTGCGACGAACTCAAGCTCGAACGTGAACTTGAGACAATGGCATCCGACAAAGTGCTACCCGAAGCCCGAATCCATCGACAACAGAAGCGCTACACCGTTTGCCTTAGTTGTCGTCGTCAGATGCAGAAAGGAAAGCTTCCAGTCGGTGCCGTCAGTAATGCTCTCGACTTCGAAGAGTGCCCGCCCGAGCTGAAAGGACTAAATTGGCTGGAAAAGGCACTAATTCAACTTGTGCGTCCTGTCCAAAACCTTGTCACGCTCACTGATAAGGCCGGCCGCAAAACGAATGTTGTCGCTACCAGAGGTGCCTTGGTCGTATTGCCGGTACCTACCAACGGCACAATGCAACACGTCGCCGAAACCCTTCCGTCCACTGCCAATCTCAACATCATTGTGCGGACAGACCATGGTCGACGTCTCGTCTCGTTGCCTCGTGTTCTCCGGGCTCTTCACTGGCTGAAGGCCAACAACCCGCACTACGAGCACATCAACATCGACGACCAGTTTCGGTTCTCTTCCGATGGCGTACACTTCGAGAAGGCCAACCCCACCCAAGCCGACTTCGACAATCTGATCGAGCTCAAAGATGGTGACGTTGATACCATCCTCATGCACGATGACATCCAGGTGCAGCCCGTCATGGACACCAGTGACCCTGTGCCTGCTGGGACCAGCTTCGAGCAGTACACGCTGAAGAAATCGCCATGGCAACCCTTTGACGTGCACGATCCCACACTCGATGTTCGTGCCTTCCCCTGGCTCTTTCCTTATGGCACGAAAGGTTCCAAGGATACGGAGCGTCCGCGGCCAACAACATTGCGTGAATACGTTCGACATGTTCTCGCCCTCAAGGACCGCCGCATCGCTCAGGATTCCCAATACCTCTGCTTCAACCAAGGGCTCCTCCAACAACAGGATATGCTCGGAAGCATGGGGATCTCAGCCCGAATGAACCGTGAAAACCTGACGGGTGCACAAATCCTGAAGGCCATCGAAACGGAGGATCCTCAGTTCCAGAAGTGCCTCGCCTCCAACACAGCCAGTTTGCGGTGCTTCCAACCCTACTGGGATCAAGTCCGACAGAAAGTGAAGGCCCATACACGCATCTTCAAGGCCCCCACTTTGTTCCTTACTTTGAATCCATCACTCACGGATTGGGAAGAGGTACACAAGGCCTACGAGAAGGTTCATGGTGTTCCCGTCGACAAGTCCAACATTGCCGAATTCATCGCCAAAGATCCTTACATTTGGACACGGCACTTCCAACACCGTTTCCGATCGATCATGGACTTGCTGTTGGATAAGAAGAATGGCCCATTCGGAGAGATCGCCCATTACTTCTACCGCATCGAATACCAAGCCCGTGGTACCGAACACGTGCACATGCTCATCTGGTTGAAAGATGCTCCGAAGACGACCGATACTGCGGAGAAGATCACCGAGTTCATTGACCGGATCATCACGGCTCGTTTGCCGGATCAAGCCAAGGAACCCGAGCTTTACGACTTGGTAACGCGCCTCCAAATGCACAACCCCAAGTGCACCAACACCTGCAAGCGTTACATCAAGTACCGTGGCAAGGTCTACCAGCGATGTCGGTTCGAGTTCCCGCGAAAGTCAATCCTTAAGACGAAGATCAACAAGAAGCAAGACGCGTTGCTGGGCATTCGATCATCCACCACGAAGTACTACACTTTGCGTCGTCGGAAATGCGATACCCACATCAACGACTACAATCCAGCCGTACTTCTTGCGTGGCGTGGAAACATCGATGTCCAGTTCATCTCCCCGGATTCCATCGACATTATCAAGTACATCACCGGCTACACGACAAAGAATGAGTCTGGCAAGAAGGGTTCCCTCCTCCAAGAATCGCTGAATATGGAAATCGACAAGTCAGCTCTCTTCCAGACTCTTCTCGCCTACATGAAACAACGTGAAACCGGTGTGATGGAAGTCGTCGATTGGTTGATGGGGCATCACATGTATGGTTTCGATGTCTCCCACGTCAAGATCAACAACAACGCCAAAGGAGAACGCTTCCGCATGATGAAGAAGAAGTCCGAGCAGAAGGATGACGATTCGCGGGCCTACGTCAACAACATGCCCGACGTCTACTACCCGAACCGTGCCAAAGCTCTGGAAGACGTCTCGATCTTCACGATGTACGTCAACTTTGTCATCCGGAAGAAGAATCCTGGCGAAGAACCCATCGATGACCCGCCAACACCTCCTCCGTCAGAACCCAGTCAACATTATGGCACCCCGATTTCACAGAATTTGGACCCCCAGATGGACGACTACAACGATGACGATGACTTTGTTTCGCAGTCGGAAAGTGACGTTGACGTTACCGTTGATCCTGACGCTACCGATGGTCTCGACAACAACAATGGCCCCGACGACACTGGATTTGCGGACTCTGGCGAAAACAACCCGTTCGATTGGGACTACCACACCTTGGTGCCGGAATCGCCTTTCTACTGTTTCCCTGGTGTGCCCAAGAGAACTGCCTTCACTACCGGAGTCGACACCACCGTGTTTGCCAAATGCCGTGCCCATGTTCCGTCAATTTTCTGGCCCCACTTGGAGGACGAGAATGAAAAGAGCCGTGAAGACTACTTCCGGCGCTTGTGTTTTATGTTCATCCCATGGCGCGACGAAGACAAGCTCATGGGTGACTTCAAAACTTACGAAGATCGATGGATTGCGTTCTTCACGGATCTTGGCACCAGAAGTCCACATGCTCGTGACGACATTGCCAAGATTATCGACAACGTGAAGGCATTGATGGAAGCTGACCGTGAAGTCTTTCGCCGTCGTGCCCAACTCCGTCAATTGGCCCGTGAAGAAGAGATCGAATTCGACGCCGAAGACGAGTCTCTGTCCTTCCATCGTGACGTCGATGAAGATGCCCATGCCAAACACGTTGCTAGCTTCAACCCTGGTCAACGAGAGATCTTTGACCACGTGATGCAGACCCTCGAGAAGCAAGCCACCAACTCCACAACGCCGCCACTTCGCATGTTTGTGTCCGGAACGGCTGGTACCGGCAAAACGCATCTCATCAAAGGTCTTGCTGATGCGGTTGCTCTTCGCTTTGTTGACGCTACCCATCCGTCCACTGCTCGTGCCGCGGTTCTCATCGGTGCTCCCACGGGCTTGGCCGCAATCCAGATTGGAGGAGCCACTCTCCATCGCCTCTTCAAACTGGAAGTGCAACGAGGTGCCAACAAATCGTGGAACGAGATGACCCCCTTCAAGTTGAACGAATGCCGAGTGTTGTTCTCCAACGTGAAACTCATTATCATCGACGAGATCAGCATGTGTTCCAACATCAACTTGCTCGCCATCCATCGCCGTCTCGACGAGATCTTCGGTACTGCCGCTACCTTTGGCGGAATCAACCTCATCTGCTTTGGGGATCTCCTCCAACTGCCTCCAGTACTGGCGCCCAAGGTGTTCAAACCCATCGAAGCCTGGCACGCCAAGAAGTACTTCGGCACGTTCGTCGCAGGCATCAACCTCTGGAAGCTCTTCGACTACCGTGAGCTCACAGAGAACATGCGCCAGAAGGGTGATCTTGAGTTTGCTGAGATCATGGGACGACTTCGGACCGAACAGCTGACAGCCGAAGATCATGCTAAGCTGCAGGAACGTGTCGTGCCGTCGCCCAACGGTGGACAAGCATCTTTGACGCAGTTGGCCGAGTACTTCTTGACTCTGCAGAAGGAAAAGCCGACTTCAATGGCCTTGTTCCCAACTCGCGCCGAAGTCCAAGTGTTCAATATGGAGGTCGTCAAGCAACTCGACCTGAAAGTGGTGCGGATTCCGGCAGTCGACTCCGAACCAACTCTTCGAAAACCTGATGGTCCTCGTCGCCGCATCGATCGTACCAAGGAGTATCAAGTTGAGAAGAAGGATGGCGTTCCGAAGAAAAAAGCCAAGCGACACGATCATCACGACGAAAACGATGGTCGCAAAGCTGGTGGTCTCGAGAAGGAACTGATGGTTGCCGTTGGCTGTCGTATCATGCTGACCCGTAACATCCCGCTGTCTTCGACCCTTGTCAATGGTTCAACCGGTGTCCTGCAAGAGATTGTCTTCGACGATACCGACACTACCAAGGCTGAACCCCGAGCTTTGTCGTTGAAGATCCTGTTCGATCGCATCCCCACCCCGGTCCTCATTACGCCGGAATCAACCGTCTACGATGTCGGATTCGATAAGCAGGTCACTCGGTCCCAGTTTCCTGTCGTCATGGCATACGCTGCAACCATCCACAAGTCGCAAGGATTGACGCTACCCAATGCTTTGATCAGTACCGCTAACATCTTTGCGCCTGGTCAGGCATTCGTCGGATTCAGCCGCGTCGAGAACATCAATGGCCTCCACCTTGCCGACTACGACCCCACCAAGATGTTTGCCGACGTCGAAAGCTTGGAACAGTACAACGTGCTGCGTCAGACCGTCAACTTGCCGCCGTTTCCAATGCCTCCTCCGCGTGCCAAGCCGACAACGGCTGTCGTTCCGTTGCCCTCAGTATCGTTGGTACCCACGACCATCGGTATCGGCAACACGGCATCTGTCAAAGCTGTTGTTCCACCATTGTCTGTTGCCGCCGTTCGACATCCCGATGATGGCTTCCTTCGGCTGAACAATGTTGCCATGGATTGCTTTGTGAACTCCGCTGTCAATGCTCTTCACGCTTGCAGTGGCTTTGTCAACCTCCTCCTGCAATACCATGGCAACGATGATCTCTTGAACGAGCTGAAGAATCTCTTCGTTGATCCCAGATCCGCTGTCAATGCTCGGGAGTTCCGAAAGTACACGGCTTGCAACGATGACAACACCGGCGATCCCGAAGACATCTTCAACAATGTCTACGCTGCGATGACGGACGACATGAAGGCCATGTTTGGATGCACCCATCGTCGTTACGTGCAGTGTGGATGTGACGGAGGTCAGAAGCGTGAAGTTGGCAACGCCCATACCGAAGGCAACCTCTTCGTCAACTTGGTCACTGCTCGGATTGAAGGATCGTCCATCAGTTTTGCCGATGTCTTGCGGCACACCGAGAATTGTACTGACGATACCTGTCATGCATGCGGTCAAGCACGACGCAAGTGGACGCAGTACTCGGCAGGCCCTCGTCAACGCTACCTGAGGATCCAACTAATCCGGCCTCTTGACGCTGTTGGACGTCTTCAAGTCGAGCATCCCAACATCACTGGCCACAAGTCTACGGCGGAACGGATCATTGGTGCCAAGTGGAACCTTGTGGCTGTCGTCGAATACCACCGAAGGCAGATCCATTACACGTGCACACGTCGTGGAGCCAACGATTGGGTCATTCTGAACGATGACAGGAGGATCGAGCACCGCAGCCGAATCAACAACGGTCTCCTCGGCTACACTCACTTCCTTTATGAGAAGAAGTAGTTTTGTTTTGTTTGTATAATATATGAAAAATTTTGTTATTGTTGTTGTTCTTTGTTGAGTTTGTTACAAAAACAGTTTAAAAACAAGTTGGTGTTGTTGCGACTTACACAAGGGGGTTTGAAACAAACAAGTATGGGCGCCACTTACACAGCAATCATCAATCGACAAGGAACAAAAGTCTTGACGTTATTCCAAAACGCCTACGCCGCGTTAAATTTGTATTAACGCAACGTCGATGCGTTGGCCAAGCATTTCTTCTGGCAAGTGAACTAGGGGCGCGTCAAGTTAATCAATACTATCAATTCACACTTGTAACCATCTTTAATCCCTGTTTTAAAACTTGTATCGACGTTGCCAAAAACGACTGCTGCATATAACGCACTTAACCAAAGTCTTGTCGGTCGCCATCTTTTTCATGTGTGCGTGGTCGCCATCTTTTTGTGGTCGGATTCTTCTGATCTTAAGTTTTTTTGGATTTCTGATAAAATGTGATGCAATTTTGTGCCGGATTAGACACATTTTGGATCATGTGCTGACGCAACTCAAAACCACCTATAGCGCGTCACAGCTGACCGCATTGTGACATTGGACGGCATTTTGTGCCTAAACCAGTCGTCGGATCTCTCTATTCTTGGGTTCTTTGGATTCCTCATAAAATTCTGAGTCGGAGAAAGTGCCGATTTACCAGATTGGGTGCCGGATCGCGGTGTTCAGAGGAGGATTTGAAAATGAACCAAAGTCTTGTCGGTCGCCAACTTTTGGGGGAGGGGGGGCGGTCTTGTCGGTCGCCAACTTTTGGGGGAGGGGGGCGGTCTTGTCGGTCGCCAACTTTTGGGGGAGGGGGGCGGTCTTGTCGGTCGCCAACTTTTGGGGGAGGGGGGCGGTCTTGTCGGTCGCCAACTTTTGTGGGAGGGGGGCGGTCTTGTCGGTCGCCATCTTTGTGCCGATTTACCGAATCGCGTGCCGGATTCGCAGTAATCAGCGGAGGATTTGAAAATGACCCAAAGTCTTGTCGGTCGCCATCTTTTTCATGTGTGTGTGTGGTCTTGTCGGTCGCCAACTTTTTCATGTGTGTGTGGTCTTGTCGGTCGCCATCTTTTTGTGGTCGGATTCTTCTGATCTTAAGTTTTTTTGGATTTCTGATAAAATGTGATGCAATTTTGTGCCGGATTAGACACATTTTGGATCATGTGCTGACGCAACTCAAAACCACCTATAGCGCGTCACAGCTGACCGCATTGTGACATTGGACGGCATTTTGTGCCTAAACCAGTCGTCGGATCTCTCTATTCTTGGGTTCTTTGGATTCCTCATAAAATTCTGAGTCGGAGAAAGTGCCGATTTACCAGATTGGGTGCCGGATCGCGGTGTTCAGAGGAGGATTTGAAAATGAACCAAAGTCTTGTCGGTCGCCAACTTTTGGGGGAGGGGGGGGCGGTCTTGTCGGTCGCCAACTTTTGGGGGAGGGGGGCGGTCTTGTCGGTCGCCAACTTTTGGGGGAGGGGGGCGGTCTTGTCGGTCGCCAACTTTTGTGGGAGGGGGGCGGTCTTGTCGGTCGCCATCTTTGTGCCGATTTACCGAATCGCGTGCCGGATTCGCAGTAATCAGCGGAGGATTTGAAAATGACCCAAAGTCTTGTCGGTCGCCATCTTTTTCATGTGTGTGTGTGGTCTTGTCGGTCGCCAACTTTTTCATGTGTGTGTGGTCTTGTCGGTCGCCATCTTTTTGTAGTCGGATTCTTCTGATCTTGAGTTTTTTGGATTCCTGATCAAATGTGATGCTGTTTTGTGCCGGATTAAACACATTTTGGGTCTTGTGTTGACGCAACTCAAAAATGCCTATAGCGCGTAACAGCTGATGGCAATGTGACATTCGACGACATTTTGTGCCTGAACCACTGGTCGGATCCCTCTAATCTTATGTTCTTTGGATTCCTGATGAAATTCTGAGTCGAGGGAAGTGCGACTTTGCCGGGTTTAGTGCCGAATTCAGACGTACAGGGGAAAGTTTGACTAAACTCCAAAACGCCTACGCCGCGTTAATTTATATTGACGCAATGGTGTCGGACACAACGCATTACGTCTCTTGCGGCAAATAAACTAAGGTAACGTCAAGACTGTTAATCAATATTATCAAATAACATTTGTCATCATAAATCCTTCCGTTGATGTAGTTGTGGGGGCACTACTACGAAACGCCTACGCCGCGTTAATTTGTATGGATGCAACGTCCGTGTATGTTCCGGGCACAATGCCAATCCTACTTGGACTAACTTTGTCACGCTTTGAGCGGCGCCCGCGCAGCGGGTGTCGCGAATCATATTGGTAATTCTAATTCGGGAAAAAATACATAGCTACGCAAGTAATAAAGGTATTGAAAGCCGCCGCAAAAAAAAACAATTACTTGGTAATAAAAAAGTAGTATTTGAACTTCGCAAAGGGCCGGGAAAAACCTGCGGTAATAAAGGGATTGAAATGGAAGGTATTTGAACTTGTGATGTACACCTGCGGTAATAAAGGGATTGAAATGGAGGGTATTTGAACAATGATATATACACCTGCGGTAATAAAGGGATTGAAATGGATAAGATATGCCATTCGCGACACCCGCTTCGCGGGCGCCGCTCAAGCCATGACAAAGTTTTGCAGTTCAAATTCGGTCGCCTTTCCGTTCGAGCCCCCTACTGATAACAAGACACGTTTATGTCGACATATCAGTTATGATAGCGTCAACACATGTCGCAAATCAACTTAACTTAATTAAACATAATCATCAAGAAAAAGTATTGACGGTACCAATGTATCATTTTAAGCGATGCGGCAATACATATAGCAAAATGACAACTGGTTGGTGCATACTAATTCTGAAAGGCTATTGACGGTACCATTCTATGCCTTGCCAACTTGTGTCAATACATAGAACACGTATACCAGACTTAATCACCATTATATGAACATAAAGTATCGACAATACCGACGTATCTATTTCAAAGAAGCGTCATTATATGTTTTGTAACCGTTACTTATTCAAACACTTGTAATCTATCATTTAACGCACGTGTATTGAAGCAACCAACTAAACACATCCAAGCACATAACTGTATTGAAAGTACCATAATGAATTCTCATAAATCGTTGTTTAAACAAAGCCACGACCTCTATGTATCTAATATATTATAAGAGTTCAAGTTGACGGTATGAATACCAAGTCTAGCTTAATCAAAGAAACACATGACATTAAGTTGACCAACTTATCATTCAGATAACAAATCCGATGTCAAACACAAACTTTTGACCGCAGCCACAGGTCCATTCCGCGACCGAATTTGAACTGCAAAACTTTGTCATGGCTTGAGCGGCGCCCGCGAAGCGGGTGTCGCGAATGGCATATCTTATCCATTTCAATCCCTTTATTACCGCAGGTGTATATATCATTGTTCAAATACCCTCCATTTCAATCCCTTTATTACCGCAGGTGTACATCACAAGTTCAAATACCTTCCATTTCAATCCCTTTATTACCGCAGGTTTTTCCCGGCCCTTTGCGAAGTTCAAATACTACTTTTTTATTACCAAGTAATTGTTTTTTTTTGCTCTAAGTCTAAGTCTAAGTCTAAGTCTAAGTTTAAGCCCGTATTTAGGTCTAAGTTTTAGACCTAAAAAATCTAATTATAATGTTTTGTAATTAATTGACTTAAGTTTGTACAGTCTAAGTTACTTTAAGGTCTAAGTTGGTTGCAGGTTTAAAACGGTCTATGTTTTTTGCAGGTCTAAGTTGGTCTATGTTAGTCGCAGGTTTAAGTTGGTCTATGTTAGTCGCAGGTCTAAGTTGGTCTGCTCATTGTCGGGCTAAGTTGTTCTGCTTATCGCAGGTTTGTTAGTAGCAGGTCTATTTTTATATAGACCTAGGTATTAGTAAATATTTTAAGGGTAAAGTGGGGAGGGGAGGGGGCATCCTGAGGAAACACCTCAGAATCGAGCCAAAATTTATCTGAAGTTGACCTAATGAGGCCAATTTCATGGCACCTACCTAGAAACGGGAACCTATGAGTGAGGCATCGCTTTTTAACCTTATTTACGCGCATGGGGATAACCTTGTTGCACGAGTTTAGCTGAGTATAAAGACGACGACAGCAAGCGTCTGTACTCTATCGGCTGGCTTGGCGTAACGTCTTTAATGACAATCGAATAAGCAAACCTCTTGTATCCGCATAATTACGACTATGCGGATATAGACGTTGCTTGCTCTCCCAATTGCCGTGCCTTCCAAAAACTTCTCATCCGATAAACATCCAAGTTACCATGAATAACAATCAGCAAGCAGCAGTTTATTACCGATATGATGTGACAACGCGGACAAACCTACGCACGGTGACGCTTTTTACATATTATAGGAAGTTATTTGAACGCATTTATCTAAACCTAAAAACGTAATTATGCGCAAGATAGTAGGTACAGGACCCTCAGAGTTTTGTGCTATTACTTGAGTCAAACCTATATAATTCGTGTTTATTGAACATACAACGTATACATTTACAAACAATTTCCTATTTTATTAGCGTCGATGCAAAGATGTTTTGAATAATGGTAGGCAATTGACTAGTATCTTGTGCATAGAAAGCTTTTCCGGCTGGTAAACTCTTCACCAATCGTTCAGCTTGTTGTCCCAACGAGCCAATTAAAATCACAAAAGCATTGACATTCGGTTCGGATTCGATAACTCGAGCAAGATGTCGTGGACTGATGCCATACCGATCAAGATTGGCGTCCGATAAGATGACTACGAAACGTTCATCGACATCTGATTCTTTTGCCACGGCAGCGATTGCTTGTTCAAGGGCTTCAACCGTAAAATCGCCGCTCAGGCAGAATTGCGACTGAAGATACAATTTGCGGACTACGTCAAACTTTTGTTTCTCGTTTGACGGCGGTGTCGCGGCGTTTGTGAAAACGTGTTCGGGGCCGTCGCCAGAATGACCAATAATGTCCTACTGTAATGAAGCAAATGTAAAATCCGGGTAGTAGAAGTGAACTACAAACTCACTTTGACTTTCTCGCTCTTCCCATCCAATGCATCCATGACCCAAGGGTGGACGCGGGCCGCAAAATTCCGGCCCGGGCCCGGCCCGACGCTTTTCTGCCCGGCCCGGCCCGGTCAACCCAAAACCGGGCCCGACCCGGCTCGGCCCGCGGGCCCAAAAACTTCGGCCCGGCCCGGATCGGGCCGAAAATTCGGAAGGTTTTTTACTGATTGATAATTTTTTTTTCAATTTTGGCCGTTTTATATTGCAAAGGTGATCGAAAAAGTCGAAATGTGAGGGTAAAATGTACAAAAATAGTTAAAACAGCGAAGTTTTTTATTTTTGTGACTGGCAATGCCGAAAAAAAGTTGATCATACTCGACCCCACCTGGACAGCGGGCCGAAAATCGTAAGCCCGGCCCGGCCCGGCCCGCCACTTCCTCGGCCCGGCCCGGTTTTTTTCCGGGCCGGGCCGGGCCGGGTCGGGCCAGCCCGGCCCGTCGTCCACCCTTGCCATGACCATCATAGCAGCCTCCATCGATCTGACAAGCCTTCGATCATGTCCATTGAATCGATACATACTTCCCGAAACATCGAAAACGAGTCTCAATCGTTTCGGTTTTGTCTGTGTTGTTCCGGGTTCCGGAGGTTGATCCATTCGTCGGCGGAAGATTGCTTTCTCGCCCGTCATACCTTCAATCAGCTAGCCATCATCGAGGTCACCGGATGTTTGATGCTTCATCCATTGCCGTTCCTGTTCTCTGGCTTCGAGTGAGTCGATAACGGCCTTCATTCTGGTAACATAGGAGTCAATCTTTCCACGGACTGCTTCATATTGAGCAGCATAATGTTCGGTCATGTCAATTTCCTACAAAATTTATACCATTAATACCGTTAACCATCGGAACAACCAACCTTCAGTCGCTTATGATATTCTGCCCGATTAATCTCTCTAGCCTTCTTCAGATATTCATCCGAAACTTGTTGTTTTGCGCTTTCATGAATTTGATGAATATCATGGCCTGCATCGAGTCGGAAAGGACCTCCAACGCCGCCAAGACCAGCCGTATTGTAGCCACCCGTTCCGCCCATCCATTGATTACCACCAACATGTGGTGTATTATCGGGATCAACTTTGCCAATCTTCGGATCATCGAGTTTCGACCAGTGTAACGCACTTTTTCAAAAATCGCCTCCGCCTCCGAAGTCAGAGGCGGAGTCGGAGGCGATGGAGGCGACTGAATCCCCCTTACTAAAGGTATAAAATCAATATTGAATTAACGAGGCGGCGTTACACTGGTTTCGACATGTCCACCTGATCAGCATCTCGTTCAAAGTCGATTCGAGCATTGGCATCCTCAGTTCCGAACAATTTATGCCATTCTTGAAGGGATTGCATGATCTGAATCTCGTCGACTTGCCATTGTCGCACATTGCCACCAGTGTCACAGGTGAAAAGTGACTTCTCATCGGCTGATTTTGCGATGGTAAACGGCGGCTTCGAGATGGATGCAATCCAAGATCCATAGTAGTAAGCTCGTTGTTCAACTTGGGGGACAGGAACATATTAAACGGTGCCTTTGTTGGTTTCAACAACTTCCAGAAAACCGGAAATGGTTCGAGGATCGGCACCAGTGGGCAGGGCTTTCGAAGGGGCTTCCCAATTCGCGAGAGCTTTGACGACCAATCCATTCGAAAAGGCAATGGATTCCTTTTGGGGGTGGGCTAATTCGTGTTTGTTGAGCAGGCCTTGATAAGGTATGTTGGGATCGACGAGATCGGAACCATCAGAGGTGCGACGCCAGCCTTGGAGGTCGCTTCGAGACTGAAAATTGGGATCATTGCAGCGCTGTCAAGAATCGAATCGATACTCACCAACAAACCAGGGAAATTCTTTGACCTTACAGCATAAAAACGTCACTGCTAAGCGTAAATTCCTGTCCAACCGCATCAGAGCCCGCTTTATCGACGCGTTGAAGGAGATTGAATGTCTTTGGCGCATCAGGAGAATCCATATCCACGGAACGTAGCAGTACACGGCCATCAGATTCAAACGTCAACAGTGATGGTGGTCCATTTTCATGGATCAAAAGCAACTTGCTCTTTGAAATCGGCAACACATTGTGTAACACCGTGCCTTCTGGCAGTGTCAAAACTTCGACACCTGCCGGCAATTCACCGGGTAACAGTACTTTGATGGTGTTTCCTCCCTTTTCAAACAAAACAGGACGTTCTCCGTCACGAACGAGACGCCAGTGATTGTGATCAGTATCCACTGAAACATTTGATCAAACAGATTCTTCAAAATCATAAAACTCACAATTGGTTGGTCTCAACTTATCCAAGACGCTTCCAAAGGCACTCTTTTCGCCCTCCAAATCGAGTTTCTGCAGGACATCCTTCTTTAAATCAATGACAAATGTAGTGTTTGACTGTTCTTCGTGCACAAGAATGCCGTTTCCGAAGCCATTCGCCCATGGAGCAAGAGTAATCCGTGGATGCCAATGAACTTTGTTTGGCAAATCAGAATGTAGCGGTATCTCAAAGGCATCACCTCGTGTGACATCTCTGACAACCACACATGGAGGGTTCGCTGTAGCGACTGCAAAGCCGGCAGTACCCAGATCAAGAATATCGGAACAGATATTCGTTTCCGATGTGGGCAACTTCCAGGCCCACGCTTGCTCATTGAATGAAGTTTGCCGAGGGCGTTGAGGCTCAACATTGCGGCCAAGCCGTTGCAATGGGCGTTCAAACTGGAACAAAAATATTATTTTCGCAACGTTTTGATGTTCAGAAAAACTGACCTGTGCATTGACCGCAGCCACCTGCATATCAACGACGGCGGGTGTCACATTGCTCTTCACACCCCATGTTCCAAGCTTCCGAATTTCTTTCAAATCATACTGTATGCTGAGATATACCCGCTTTTCAGGGTCTTTGATACCTGAAAACCAATGCCTATCATTCAGTCAATTGAAAACATCTATGTTCGAGAAGTCTAAGATAATTTATTCAAAACCAAAACAACTGGTAAAACTATCAAAACAAAGCCTACTAATCAGTTTTATCATTATAATCCACCGTACCGATTGGTATGCCATGTTTGTGGAAGACAACTTCAATGGTTCGAGTTGCTTCGACGGAGTAAAGGTCGAAATCGAAGACATTTCGGACGACAACGGCAAGGGGGTCGTGAGGGAACAGCTGAAGGATAATGATAAAACATCCCTAATAGGAATGAACAACTAATCTGTAAATGCTCGACAATATTGACCAATTCACGAGTCGAATATGGATAACTCAAGAGGCCGCCATCTGACAACCCGCGCAACTCATCGAAAGCACCGACAAGCTGATCCAATTGATCTTGTGCAACATCAGGGCCATATTGCCGAAGCATTGTTAACTCGGAAGCACGGCTCGGATTATCAACGACATGCACGGAGAACAGGTCACCCAAAACAGCGAACAAAGCGTTTCCTAGAAATGGGAATCCAAGACGATTGGCAAGCATAATGAGACGGAAGTCGGGATGAATCGCTAAAAAGACACTTCGTAATGACGAAAAAAGCGCAAACTCCCAACTCACGAATGGCTTCAATGGTTGGATCCACAGGCATATCAGCGGGTTGAATCCGTCGACCATCGCTTAGATACAATACTCCAGAATCCAGTAAGCTCTTTAACACAGCAACGACATATAGAGGGGCCTTATCCGCTTCATCAACCACAAGCACAAGGTCTTCACGAATTGCTTTGACAAGCGGTGAATCTTCATGCTTCAAGATTCCGTCAATCACGGTGGATTGAACAGTAAGCGACTGGACAGTCGTATCACGATAAAGCTGCATGTATTGTCGCGGTCGTTGGATCAATTGAAGGAAGCGATCAGTGATTTTGTTCTTTCCGACGCCCTGGTTACCGATGACAAGCAGATGGGATCCGAGTTCAAAGTCCTTCGCCATGTCATTCATCACTTTCAGATGTTGCTTGTTATCGAAGAAGACGATGTCTGGCACCATAATTTCATTTCCAGCAGTCGTTTTATCAGCATGATAAGCGCTCTCGCCAGCCATCATGTTCAACATTTTCCGGAAGCATTGAATCAGGACCAATGCCTTCTTCAGAGAGAGCCTTTTCAAACGCTGGCCGTGTGATTCCTGGCATAAATCGAGTAAGGGTAGCTTGATGAATCGCGTCATAGATGCCTTCTTTCGGGTATTGAGTATGACGACGAATGATGTAGACCAACCGACGAAGTGATAACGACGCAGCAACACCACGAACTCCGGCATCTGGAGAAGCTCGAAGACGTTTAACCAGAAAAATCAAACGTTTAACAATGGTCCGATCAGAACCAGGAACAAGGTTCGTAACGACAGCCGTCTGTTCTTGAATCGACATTGGCTTTAAGCTGTAGAATACGAATAGTGACAGCAGCTGTTTGTTCAGCCACCGAGACCCATTTGCTGATTCGGCGTCACCGAGCGCGACGAGACGGAAGTTGTCGGCGATTTTATAGATACCCCTGTAACAATACCGTATACTGTTTACACAAATGACGGCAACAAGCATACCTTTCAGCCAAAGCTTTATCGGTTAACCCTGTTCGCATCTTCAAAGCATCATAATGCAATGCACCAATCAGTCTCGTTCCATCAGGCAACTGCAAGTATCGATGATGAATCAAACTTCCGAGCATTTCAGCCGTCGACCAATGCACTTTTTCGATTCCATCTAAAACACAAAGTGCGCCTTGCTTCGCAGCCCTCACAAGTTGCAAATCCTCCCAGATTGTATCGCCATTCGGAAGCATCCGTCTCGTTTGGACGAGCTCACGAGAATTCATATCCTGATACAGGACAACCGTTTCGGGGACATATCCCAGACGATGCGCCAATTCCGAGATAATTGTTGTCTTTCCCGCTCCTCGGGCGCCAAGTAAAGGAAAAAATGCCACAGAATGTGTCAGCGAGAAGGGCTTCCTGCGCTGGATTTGAAACGTAGTCATGTCGAGTGGCTGGGCCTTCACCATCGGCAAATGGGCCAGCTGGCGTTGAAAAGATTGTAGGCTTGCCGGAGAACGTGGCTTCAACGTCGGCGGCATGCTTTGATGGGAACAATGACACCTGGGTCAGCTTATTTGATGGTGATTTGGTGGCCTTTTCGGGAGTACAAACAAATTTGTCGATGAACTCGTCGAGAAGAGGTTTCTGGGTATCGGTCTTCAGAATGGTGTCGGTCGGATAGCACAATTTCAAAACCTTTTCTTCGGGTGCAGCAGGGTTCTGATTTTACAAATGTACTGTTAAGGGGGCCATTGTAACCAAAAAACAAACTCATATCCGAATCGCCTTCACCAACATACATATCCGTCGGAAATAGTGGCAACGCAACCGATGAATTCGCTTCATATTTCTGAGAATTCATTCCGTAAACAAGTGCCAGCAAATTGTTCAGCTTATCGCGAGGCACTTGTGGAGCAAAGAAATGGCACAATTTACTCATGGTCGCAAACGGGAGCTCTGTTAGATTTCGGCATTGGAACCTGGACCTGGACCGTAGCGGTGGATCAAGTGTGTGTCCCTTAAATGTTGGGACCGGAATTCCGAGAGCAATGACATGAAAATTTTCCGAGACACGTTCGAGCTTCATATTAGACAACTCGGCTTCGAAATATTTCTGAAACATACGGCGTGATTCATTTCAAAAAAGTATAAACTATCCAACCTCTCGAAGTTTATCATATTCCTCGGAATCAATAATCACCAAAAAATCAGGGAAATTCTTCGACTTTACAGCATAAACTCCGTCACTGCCAAGCGTAGATTCCTGTTCAACCGCATCAGAGCCCGCTTTATCGACGCGTTGAAGGAGATTGAATGTCTTTGGCGCATCAGGAGAATCCATATCCACGGAACGTAGCAGTACACGGCCATCAGATTCAAACGTCAACAGTGATGGTGGTCCATTTTCATGGATCAAAAGCAACTTGCTCTTTGAAATCGGCAACACATTGTGTAACACCGTGCCTTCTGGCAGTGTCAAAACTTCGACACCTGCCGGCAATTCACCGGGTAACAGTACTTTGATGGTGTTTCCGCCCTTTTCAAACAAAACAGGACGTTCGCCATCACGAACGAGACGCCAGTGATTGTGATCAGTATCCACTGAAACATGTTTGTTTAGACAAATTCTGAAGGGTTCACTGTAGCTACTGCAAAGCCAACCGCACCTAGATCAAGAATATCGGAACAGAGATTGGTTTCCGATGTGGGCAACTTCCAGGCCCACGCTTGCTTATTGAATGAAGTTTGCCGAGGGCGTTGAGGTTGAAATATTTACCCTCCTACATTGTAAAGTGAAACGTCATTAATAATTCAAATTTTGACATTCTCGAACTGTACAACATCTTCTAGAACTTTCTCTTCTTTGGGGGATTGCGTTTTTTATGCGGCGCGCCCCATAAGGTAGTATCACATAAGGTAGTATTTATAAAAGGGTCAATCTATACCTCAAGACAATGTATCAAACTTTGACCAAATTTGACATATCTGTAAGGTTGAAAGCTGATTATTGGACTTTGATCACTTCATTTCTTCCTGATTTAACCCAGGCGTTGGAATATGCTGTTTACCCTTGGCTAACAAAGCCCCTTGGTCCTCTGCTGCTAGGCGCCAGACCATATCAACCGCCATTGCCATTCGAAATGTTGATGTCTGCAACACCAAACTTGGCGCCCGACATGATCAAGACCAACAAACATCGCTGCGATCACCAAATTCAAACTGTCAGTGCCGGTCCGCAACAGGCACCAAGCTTCATCGCGTTCCGTTATTTTGTCTCACTAATGTTCTGTTTTTTTTTGTAATAGCGCCGATCTGGCACCACCCATCTCCCCTGTTTGGCACCTCCCATTTGCTTGTTGATTGAGTATAAATAAGAATGTAATGACGTCTAATAAACGGGTTCCCTTCTACTCAGACTTGAGATTTTGCGAAGTTAGTAACAAAAAGATTAGTAATTGTTTAATAGTAATCTCGTGGTTCAATTTTGCCGGACAAAAACCTGAAATGAAACAACCATCAATACTAGCGGAAGGGTCCTTCGACAGAGTTTCGGAACATGCAAAAATCTTGCACTGTATCCGAAAAAAGCATTAGTTTTCATTTGGGTCATGGATTCAAAACACTTTCATTTTTGAAATTGGCAACACATTTTGCGACACTGTGGCTTCCGACAATGTTAAAACTTCAACGTCATCGGCAATTCTCCCGATACAAACACTTTGATAGTGTTTCCGCCCTCTTCCAACAAAATAGTCTTTTTTTTCGCTGCGATCAGTATCCATTGGAATGCAAAAATCTCGATCAATAACTTCGTTAGTGCATCCGTTCAGTTTAAAGGCCAATTAACAAAAATACGCAGGAACACCATGAACACCGGCATCAGGGGATCAAAGTCGTTAAATTAGAGAAATCAAATGCTTCCCTTGACAATGCAGAGCAAGGAACAAGGTACTTAACGACCACAAAATCCCAATAAACTGTAAAAGTAATACAACTGTTATAATTTTCTTTATGTCTTCGATCATTATCATGTTGAAAAGAAACTTTCCTGATCAGTTTCGTGTTTTTCTTGTTTCTGTATATTAACAAATTAATGAGTCACATCTTTTGGTGAGATAGTTTTGCATCTATTCTCTCACCATCTGACTAATCATCAGCAAACAAATTCGTTTTTCATATGCTTTATTTTGGTTGCAATACCAGAGGGTGGTTTTTTAGATACCGATGACACATCAATTATTCATTTGCAAAAACGGAGTCCGCGGCTTCTTGTAACACATAATGTTGACAAACTCTTTATGTAACTGTAAATCTTTTAGACTAAATTTTTAATATAGTTTAACGTAGTAAATGTTTTTTACATGAAGTAACAGGGCTACGATAACCGTAGGAAATACAATCCGTTTGAAAGAGCGTATTGTCATTTCAAACTCCCGTTACATGGGTGCATCTGGCTAACCAGGAGACATCCAGGCAAAATACGACAGACTCAGCAATGACAAATGCAATGTAATGTGTAAGTGTATGGACAGCGCAGGCTGTCAGAAAGCGCAGCCTTTTTAGCTGCCGGGCTTTCGCTTCGCATAAACGTTTCAGGTTTCGGCTTTTAAGCGTTTTTCGGCGAAGGGCACCCCGGGAAAAACCAACCCGAACGACACTAGCAACGACAGGAGGAGTGAGGGAGGAAGGGGTGGCATTAGAACGTGCCACCACCCATCTATGCGTATACTTTTAGCTTGGCTGCGTAAAAGCTCTGTAGATGGATGATAGCGTCAATGTTGTTGCCCTAAAGGGATGAGGATACAAAGGCAAACTTCATTGTTCGCGTCGTCGTCAAAGTTTTCAGGGGCACCCAGATTTGCTTATCGGCTTTAAGTTTTTTTGTGCAGTTTTTGCCTTGTGTCGTATTTGTCTCAAAAGACCATGTGAAAGTTTGTGCTTTTATTTTTGTTGAACGTTACTATATATCCTTAAAATCATAATAGCCCTCTCATTTTCGACACTATATCCTTTAAACACTTCCGGAGACGGCAGTCGTCGTCCAAGACAAACCAACAACAAACTTTCCACGATGTAGTATGACGCCCGAAACCACGATGAGGACCATTGCCGCGGGCAACACTTGAATGAATATGGATGAACGTCGTTCGCAGCAGTCTTTCGCTGCAAATTTGTATATTTTAGTCAAAAGTGGCACAAATCGGGAATGGTGCCACTTTTGCGCACCAAATGAATGACCACTCGCCGCTGGGGTGCTATTTCCGGAACGCGAATATCTCACATGCCATCCATTCCCCAGATGTGGACCTCTTCTCCATTTCAACACATGGGGACACTTATTTTTCTTGTTACTTGTATCAATCCCAACCCTTGGCAATTAGGGGTCGTGTTTTTGAGCAGTAGTCTTAAAATGCCTTTAATTTTTTGACGAGGACCTTATTTAATGCGTGGTGCAATACATGTAATTGAGAACTCAATTTACATGTTTTAAAGTCGGCCCTCTTAAACAGGCTTCACAGTGCTGTCTGTTTAGATTTTGCCATTTTCTGATAAAACAAAGTTGTTGTGGTTATTATTGGCAATGTTTCGTTAATTTTCTGTCTTTAGTTCCGCCGAGACACACGATATAAACTCTTTGTGGTTATAGTAAAAAAGATTCAGAACTCAATTTGTTCGCTTGTCATCGCATTTCTTGATGTGACAGCAAACCTGTCGCGTCGAGTTGACTTTAGAGTCTTGATACACGAACTCTGCATTTTTTGCTATTACAAACCTAAAAATCCAGACGCTTCATGTCGGTTCAATTTTTCGGACTAAAACATTTTAATTTTGTGACTTAAGAGATTCAATGGGTCTGTCCAGCTTTATTTTATATTCTCGTTATCGTTTCTGTTGTGTCTGCATTTGAAATTCGAAAGGCAGTCGTAACTATCTCGTTTAGTTATTTTCATTAGCATGCTTTCCTCCATTGACTGTACGCTTTTTTTCAACTCTGTCTTTTCACCTATTCTGATGTGCATTCCGCTCATGTAATGCTTACACATGCCTGTTTTGCGCTCGCTTGGCTGACTGGGCTGCCCTTGATGATGAGTATTGTTATTGTTAGTTTTGTTTTTCTTTAGCCCATGGCAAAACTGTACATAGTTGTTGAACTGTAAAGATAGGTGTTGTTTCACAACTTTTTCTTGATAAACGTAGCTTTTGTTGACTACTTGATTGTATCACGGCGAATCTGATTACCACCTAATCGCTTCGGTTTCTATGCAATGAAGAAAAGAAGCAAAATGATTATTATAGCTAATTAAAAACAGGTGTCTGTCTGGCCACTGCAACTGCCGTGTTTATTTCTCATTTATGTGAAGACCTTTGACAGTTCTATGCCATTTGCCAATTTGTCCGCTTTTGCAAACTTCAAAGCCTTCCTGCAATCTAACTCGTGACAGCTGTTTTTTATCTTTGAAATCTGTGCTACACTATAAGACAATTAATATTTGGTTTTTATGATCGCATAGTGGTCGACCTTTTTATGATCTCATTGAATTCTTCATCCACAACGCTTTGCATCACATTTATCAGTAACCGCGACCATAGGTTATACTCTTATGCCGAAATGACCGAAACCGCTTCACGTCTGGATAGCCATAGCCCTGCCCTCTACATTAGGCTGTTCATAGCAAATGAACCTTTTCCCTTCCCTTTAACGAAAAAACGAAAGAACCCCAATGGCGCTCATTCTCGCGCATGTGCGTGAAAGTGCCAATAGGCTTATGACTTCCATGGATGTATGTGAGCTTTGAGCGCGAGCCCGAATGTTTTTGACACAACATCGACCATGGGTGCCCGCCATGGAAAGCCTACTACCCATGATGGCAAATTTCCGTTTATCAGTAAGCTAATGAAATTCCAATTCTCGTGTGGGTGAATCTTATTTTTGACAAATGTTTGTTCATCTTTCGATCTACCCATGTTATCCGACAACATTAGCACACTTACGTTTTCCGTTCAAACTTTTTTGATTCCATTTGTTTTTTCATGTTTTGACTCCACCCTAACTGTATAACCACATTTTAATTGATTCCCAAAACATGAGGGAAAACAAGAAAGAAAGAAACAAGCTCATCATTTTATAGCTATTTACTTTCAGAATGTCATTTTCCAAAATCTCTCCTCCTCGTGTCTCTTTCATGCATACTTGTGTATGGCCAATGGAACTAATTTCCAAGTCCACAAAACCAGTTTACCCCTTCCCTTCAAATTGTTCAAAAACTGATTTCCAACAAAAAACGAGGCAAAGAAAGTACACAAGCCATGCATGATTTTTGTGTATTATGTTTTTACTCATTTGACGGACTACAAAACTATCCCCACGTGATTATTTTGCCGAGAAAATGAATGAGTAAACCAAATATTACTCCGTTTTTTGCTGAACTTTTCAATCTCCTAAAAGCAATGTTAGTCAGGAATGCCAACTTTCTCATGAACTTAGTCATTGTTGACTGTGCTTTTTGTAAAGGAAGGTTTTTGTTCTACTAAAACGCCATAATGTTACCACTCATTCAGTCAGCCTTTTCAGTGTTGTAAAAGCCGGATTGTTGTTCATGGCATTGCTTCTCTTCTGTCTTCTTTAGTAGAAATCATGAACGAATGTAAAATAAATGTCCCTTCAAGGATGGGCCCAGCCCGACAAATCAGGATGGCGGTATTTTTAATGGAATCGGTTAGCTTCAAAAGAATAGGACCGTAAACCTGGGAGTGCCAGAGGCCACCGGGATTGTTGTCTGTGCGTGACAGGACGAAGAATGGTTTTTCTTTCCTACATGTTTTGTCCTATGATACAAAAAATAGACATGTCAGACTTGTTTTTTGGATTTATGCTTGAGACGGTTGGTGGCATCTTTTACCTTCAATTTAATAGAAGTAATGTAATACTTAGTGTTTTGACGCTATTTTGAAGTTTTACTCTTGTTTCCTAATTTTTTTAATGTTTATGTTTTATATTACGATCAAAACAATTTTACTTTTATTTTTGCGTGTATTGATCCCCAAACAGTGTTTCTTCTTATTTTTTCTCCTGCACCTTCCTTTCTATAACCATTACGAATTTCCCTCGCCATAACCATGCGCCCACCATGCTGCTTCTTCCATTTCCTCCTTTCCATGATGCCGATGCTCTCAGCCTTGCTCATTCGTGTCAGCGCTGTCGCCCGGCTGCCTGCCCTCCACAAAGCAAAACCTCGAAGGCTTTTTTAAAAGGTACAAAACTTTGTCGCACGCAACAAAAGTCCCTTCGCTTTCCTCCCCTTTTTTTTCAATAGTTGGCCGATATTAACGACAGCACAAAAAAGTCGGGGAAACGAAGAGGGCACGCAAATTGAATTGATGGAATTGTCTGCCTATGGAAGTTGTTCGAAATACGGGCAAAAAGGCGCAAACCTTCCCGAAAAGCGGACGCTAAAATGGAAAGCTAAGAATAGCATAAAGTGAAGTTGCTTCGATTAAATGGTGTAATGTAATGCCGCTGAAGATGCAAGACAATCGGTTTTATGGAATTTCAAACGTGTGACGGTCGTGGCGTGAACGTGAAAACTGTAACTTTGGTCCAAATCAGTTTCTAAAAGTGGGAACACACGAGACAAACAAAAGATAACTACACGGTTGGTAAATAGTGGAATAGGTTGTTTTGTCAACATTCCGAATGTGGATTGCACTGGGCCAACATTGCTTTTGACTGTGACCAATTGTGCCCTGAGGCCAATATCCACCCTCCTCAACCCCATGCCGAAGCACACGACTGACAACGGCGGTGTCCTTCTGGTTGTCTTCGTCGGTCTCCGTATATACACTCTTTTTTTGCTTTGCATCTTTTCGTTTTTCTGACGAGCGTTACGCGCTCAAATATGGAGCCCAGCCTTCATGCTTCTTTATGAAGCGGTTGACGGCCACCATCGCCACAGGGGCATCCTCGGTCGTCCAGGGAAAAAACGAACGGCGCACCGCCTTCATATCGGTCTCCTACGCCGCTTCTGCCCCGGCACATCGTTTTCGTCGGCTGCTTTCCTGGTTTGGTTTTACTTTTTTTTGCATTTTGTGGCTTCGGTGGGGTCCGTGAAACGGAAACCGTCGAAAAAACCAAACAAACCAACTTTCAATTGACAAAGAACGGCGGCCCGCCTTCGAATGTGGTGACAGTTGTTGATGGTTATTGCTTCCCGAAGTTGATTTATTGCTTGACGCCAATCGTGTTTCGATAACTTTGAAAGAACTGATCAACTAATCAAGTCACCAAGCAACCATAACACTGTTTGTTTTGTATTACGCACATTCCAATAGCAACTGATTGTGAATTGACTAAATTGATGCGTCAAATCCTTCAATTTTGATCGTCGTCGTCCTGATAAGAAACTATTTTTTCGTCTCCCTTTATTTGCTGATTGCTTAAAGCGTCTTCAAGTACGCCCGTATCAATCAATACCGCTTGTTCAGTGTTTCTCCTTCCTTATCAACAATCACATCATCCCCGAAATTGAAACAAAGCACCCCCGCTGCCGGTGTGCTTCGTCGTCGTTGCTGCATGGCCATCGGTCGTCATCGTCGTCGGCATCCGAAAACGTGAAAGTGCCATCGATAGACAGTGGTATTGAAAGTTGACACCGCTCCGTCTCCCCCTATTTTTCATCGCATTACTTCGCCGTCGTGCTTTGCTCCTGTTTCATCGACAATTCATCAAACCGTGACAAATTTTCAAAGTTGAACTTTAATTTTATCACCGACTGTCTTGTCGTATCCCTTGCTACAACACAATCAACATGAAACGAACACCGACAGGCGCTCTTCCCATTATTCGAATGTTGGTAAACCTTAATGGCCTTTTTATTTTGACCCTCCCTCCCTAAATTTAGGGTCGCATCACTATCTGTGGGAAACGGCTTCTCAAAGACATAATTAAAAGTGATAGCCTTTCCGTTTTTACAAACTGTAAATACGGAAATAGTTGATTCTTCTTTCACTGCCACGTTTTTTTGCGTCTCTTTTCAAATCGATTCCTCGAACACCGATTACAAGAAACACAACTCTAGAAACTTGCGCTTAATTAGCCTAATTCATCCATCCTCGCTCCCTATCCTATCATATTCCAATTAATTATTAACATAAATAATGGCCCAAGCGCACTGCAATGCGAATCAGCAATTGATATTATCCCGAAAAAAAGTACGCGTCGCCAATTCATCGTGCAGGCAAGAGCTAAACGCGTCCTTCTCACTTGTTTTATCTTATTTTTTTTTTCTTTTTGGTCTTTGACAAAACTTTTTTTCCGGCTTACCACGAGTTCTTATTTTGTCTGAGCTGTGAGTCAGGGGTGAAAATGTGAAGACGATCTCACTCGGCGGCATCCTTAAAAATGGCACGTATCGTCAAGGGCGACATGGCATGCTTAACCGAGAGGATGAAATGTATAATTTTTGGACGGCACGCGCGCTCAAGCAAAGAAATTTGAATGTAGTTTTTGATCGGCACCTGCGAGAACTCTGACAAGTATGTACATACATACGTCAACAGCGCTTTTCGATGATTGTCAACGCGTGTTGTCACATTACTTGAAGAGAAAAACATTAACAAATATGACTATTTATGGGTTTTTGTTGATTTACATGACATCAGGCGCACCTTTTAAGTATTGCCAACTTTTAAAGTTTGTATTTCGTAAAACATTGTTGCTTACTTAACGAAATTGTACTTTTAAAGTTCTTAACTCTCATAGTAGTAGATGGTATCACTTTGTATCGGTTTAACATTGATGATATTACATAACTGACATTAATTGTATTCATAGAAGAAGTTTACCACTTCCTCGTGTCGCTTGGGATAACAATTTACTCAAAATACGGTATTATAGCTTATTATCAATGAGGACCCTTGAGGGTGTTAGGCAAGCAAAAAGTATACATTTTTGTTAGGCATGAGTACAATCTTACGAAGGGGAGGCAAAATACGTAATGGCCCACTGCCAGGGAAGACGATGAACAATTAGGACCAAAGTTACAGTTTTGTCTTTTGAAAAACGCCTTTTTTCGGTTGTGCGTGTCTTATTGGGTCAATTTTCAGCGAAGAAACCGAATCAACTTCAACGAGTTGCCCGTCATCGGAGGACGATACCGTCGTATCATCACAATCAAAGTTTATTCATTCCCAAACGCATTCTACTTCTCAGCCGAAACGTCCATCCACACCATTAGCTTTAGCGAATCGATCATCTTATCGGGCCCCAGAATATTTTGAATCCGATGATACTGATGAGGATCGTGATCGCCTTACCGCAACACCATCCCCGAGCGTAGTCGTTGTTTCGGCGCCCGTGAGTCCGGCGAAATCGTTCAAAAAGTCGGCTTCCGGCAGTAGTGCCACGACTTCGACCGGTTTCTGGGGACTCATTACAGATACCTTTCGATCGTCATCACCAGCATCAACTCAGGCTGTCGTTATGGCTGGTCTCAGTTTCAGTCTGCAGAGTGGATTCTACAAGGAATCCGTCAGTGTTGAAACTCAAGAAATTGCATTGCGGGATTTGCGTGAGATCGCAGCAAAATTTATTCGAAAATACGTAAGTTCCGCGTTTTATCTTCACCATGTTCACACCTCACACCTTTACAGTATCCCAAACAACCATTTGGCAGTGCCGTCATCGATCACTTGCTGCTGTATCGGCATGATCTGCGCAGTGTTAACATCCTACAACTGATTACAACGTCAGCTGACGTCTGTGAGGGTACCCTGGTCGAAATTGTGATTAGCCGTAAGTACTTTTAAGCAATCTTATTTTGGGGGTTTAGTCATATTCCGTCTTTAATTTGCTAAAATGAGATTGCAAAGCTATTTTGGTCTAAAATTTAATAACCTAAAGAATGGGGGGAACATGCCATCACACCGTTAGACCAATCTCAAAATTGGATTAATCAAAAAGACATTAACGCTAAATTAAATACTTGTTAATAGAAGTCTGGAATACTTTTGGCGTTGTTTATAATAGTTTATCAGTGGTTTATCATTGACCGTCTTAGCTGTTTGATTCAGGCTTGTAACATTTGAAAGCTTGAAATTGTAGTGTTTCGTGCTACCCATGAATTATGACATGCATGATTTTAAAAATTTATGTCGCTTTTTGCATGCGTTGAATCGATGAAAGATAGCGCCGACACCTTCTCTATTTTTTACTTTTTACCCTCCATGCCAATTTCATTTTCTTTTTTTCGAAACTCTTCCCGGCCGAGAGTCATTGGGCATTGGTTTCCGACGTCTGAAAGTGCACCATGTCAAGAAGGCGTTGCAGACAGACCCAAGACGGACAAACAAGAAAGGGAGGGGGAAAGATGATGAGCAGAGTAGTATTTTGAAAAGTAAGAGTGCCATAGCTGGAAAGAAGGCAATGTGGAGTGCGCGAAAAGCCAAGCCAGGAGGACCAGGGGACGGATTTCGACCCAATGCAATGAAACGACAAAGTACGCGGATGCCGACAGGACGAGAATGAAAAGCAACGCCGACCGACCAACTAAGTCTTCGAATGCGAGAGAGAGCCATGCCCGAGGGGGCTTTGAAGATAATCCCTGAGGGCTGGCTTTTTTGCTGCCTTGCTTCCCGTAGTGGTATGAGATGAGTCGAGAGTGGCAGGACAGGTATCACCTCATGCCAGTGTAGCCCGCTGTCAGGAAGCGGTTAGCGACGTTCCGGAAGTTTGGGCCGCGAAGACGGGGGTTCCATTCCCCCATTCTCATACCAATTTAAATGTGCCTTTGTTGAAGTCAACATTTTCATTTTCGTTTTGAACCCTCTCTCCCCTCAGACACTGTTGAATCCTGGGCACATAACCAATTAGGTACTACTTATAAACACTCGCGCGCAACTAACCATCCATCCAGTCGGCCCACGTGATGCCATCGGTACCCATCTTGAAGTATACTTGTCGCCTCACTCAGCACTCCCTCCACCCTCGCCTTCATTTCGACGCTACCTTTTTGTAGTTTTTGAAAAGCTTGTGAAACCATCTCTACATTGTTTTGAACATTAAGAAATTTTGTTGTGACTTATCCGTCCTCAAAACAAACCCCTCCGTCATACAAAGGAAGTTTCATTATTAAAATTGATTAAACCATCGATTAACATAATGCTCCGCCCCTTAATTGCCTTTATAAATTCGTGAAAAGTTCACGTTAGAATTCAGTGAAACATTTTCTAGCGGTGTGATTGGTTGGGCTTACAGAGACTTGAAAAATGGAAATTTTTATTCATTGTCGTAAGTTTCAAACATCTGGGGCTTCATCTTCATCGTGAACAGTTTTACAATGATAATTTTAGCGACCCCTCAACATGAAAGGCTTGTCGTTCATCCGCATACGCTCTATGTGCACAGTTACAAAAGTCCGACATTTTGTGACTTTTGTGGCGAACTTCTCTTTGGTCTCGTGAAGCAAGGCCTCAAATGCCAAGGTTGTGGTCTTGATTATCATAAGCGCTGCGCTTCCAAGATTCCAAACAATTGCAATGGCTGTCGACAACGGCGTCCTTCCGCGATTCCCTTATCTCCACGGAATTCGGTCAGCTTGGCTCAAAACACACAGCTTATCTCAACGTTGTCCACGGGTCCAATGCCTGGAGGCAGTGATGGAAGCTCAACAACAGCGACAATCACATCTGCTACGGCATCGAGTGCATTCGGAAGTCGTGGTGTCAGTTTTAGTGGGTCCATTGCGACCACATTGACCGGTACACCGAGTGGGGTCGTGGCCATGTCGGGATCGGCATCACCGTCTCAGAGTCGAATGTCAGCCATATCGACAGGAACTCATTCTGTGAACACACCGGATATTCTTGTCACGACGGATCAGACAGATGACGGTGACCCCATTGGAGGCAACGTGAGACACATTTAGAATGCAAAATCCAATCCTAATATGTACTAAAACCACTTTTAGTTTCTACAAATGCCCCGAAAAGACCGTTCCTCCTCCTGGAGTGGTCGACCTCTGTGGATGGAAGTCGCCGAAGCAACTCGTGTCAAAGTGCCACACACCTTCCAAGTGCACTCTTATAAACGGCCCACAGTGTGTCAAAAATGCAAAAAGCTTCTCAAAGGCCTGCTTCGACAAGGAATTCAATGTCGCGGTATGGCTTTACTCCGTGCTTTTGCACATATTATAAAAACATTTCCAGATTGCAAGTACAACTGTCATCGAAAATGCGAGCCCAACGTTCCAAAGGATTGCCCTGGCAATGCTGCCACAGCGGGACAAGGATTCTTACTCGGAACTACCGATGATAGTAAGTCATTTTCCCCTTAATGTTCAATTATTTACAGTCAAACATTCATTTCTATATTTACATTTGACAATATGACTTACTGTTTTTCGTTCTGTACAACTACTGTATGATTACTGTAAATTCCATACCTGAATTTTGTTAAGCTATTTAGAGCTCTTTACGTTACCCTATTAACTTAAGCCTTATCCGTTGGATGCCTACAATACCCTTTCAGATGCATCTAACTTTGGTGGAAGCTGTGAAAATCTGCGTATGAGTAGTGTCCCCTATGATGACCATACTGGTAAAATGTTTTACTGCACGTTTCACGCCATTTGCTATCTGTTTTCTCTTCCGTGGTTGTGACTTTTGGGGCTTTCGAGCGGGAGTCAATGTTAATAACGACTTTTCCATAACATTTTTTGATGGTTTTGCTTTGCACTTTTGTTCTTTTTTAAGTTTTTGTGACAGTGATCTTTCCAGATCTCAACGAAAGTGGATCAATTGACGATTCTGGCCTACGGACAGGTCATAAGAAGGCTCACGCGGCACCGTCAGCACCGCTCCAGGCTACGGACAGTGACGGCATCGGGGGGTTCAATGACGTCGGCAGTTCGATGACGAATGGAAATGGTGGTGATCACGATGATGATGGTGGGGATAATATTTCGGCAACTAACATCCCACTTATGAGGATAGTCATGTCGAAAAAGCAGACGAAACGACCGAGCAACAAAGCCATCCGGGAGGGTTGGATGGTGCATTACACGGATAAGCAGAATATGGTATTTTAATAGTCATGTTTAACATTGAAAAAACGAATCGGTTTCAGCGTAAAAAACATTACTGGCGTCTCGATACAAAGTCGATTGTCATGTACAAAGACGATCAAGGCACAGGATACTATAAAGAGTTGCCGTTGAGCGAGATTCTTGATATCCATGTCGTTCACAACGATTTGCAGCGAGAGTTGACCCACTACTTTGAGATAAAAACGCATAATTCAACTTTTTATATCGGTTGGTTTACTTTTTTGATTGTACGAAAGAAACAATATTGCCAATGCTTACCCATCTAAGAAGTCGCAAGCAAAAGTTTGCATATCATTATCACACTTTCACTTGAATGTTTGAATGGGGCTGTTGACGCGTAACCAGTTTTACCTGCGCCCTCAGGGGTATGCATACCCAACTGTCCAGCCGGATTCATGTGCCTCTGCAACCGCCTAAGGGCAGCCCGATCAGTCCGTCTCAGCAAAGTTGACACACGTAAAGGCTACTTTGCTTCTTTTTTTGTCGTCTTTGGGGTATATACGCATAAGTTACGCGCCATCTATTGCATTTTTGCGTTTTCTCTTTCAATTTCCACGGAATGGCCGCTCTGCTTGATTGGATTTCCTTAGACGCTATTACATTCTTATCTGTTGATGGATCAGTGACGTCGAAAAAATTTATTGAAATTTATGTCTTTCGTGCGCATTATTGAATTCAAGTTAGTCTCATGATAATCGACGGAAACTGAAAGTCACTCATTACTTTGAACGTCTTATGGTCAGCCAAGTTGTCCCAATTAGTACTAATACGTTTGATTTGAAGGTGCTTTGATGTGTTGAGTGTTCGTTTCTTACCCAAACACGCCTCAGGCGGTTTTACGCTGGATCACAATCGCGTTCGCACCTTGCTAAAGAAACATAAAACTGTCATTACGCCTTCTGCCTTATACTTTCGTTTGACGATATTGTTAGCATTGCTTTATTATGAGTGTACAAGCGGGAATCGAAGCCTTTGTGGGCAAAAGTTGTAACACTTGCTTTTGTTAACGCGTTTGTTTTTACTTTCCCATTTAAATTGTGGTTTCAAATGTGTGCCTTTCGGATTACAAAATTTTGGTTTTTACGGCTGGGAAGACACATTTTTTCAACTGTTGACCACTTGCAAACACTTGTGAACGGTCAGTCGATCCATTGTTAAGATTTGCACTTTCTCATATCCGATCTAAACCTCCAAAGGAGTGTCAGTATGTCTTTGTTATGCACTTTGTCGAAAGTTCACGGCGCCATTACTCTAAAACTGCCGTAAAGACCATAAAAATACGGTCAACACTGTAATTATACTTGTTTTGTCTGACTTGTATGACCGATAGGTTTCAATCGTTTACCTTCAGTTGACAGGTGCTTCGGTACCTGGTTCATGTGTTTCTTGTGATTGTGATTGGATTCATTTCATTTCATGTGTACTTGCAGTGTTTTATGATTTTAACCGTGGTGTCTCTATCACAATTTTATTTTTGATTGTTGATCTGAAATCTCTATTGTTTACAAAACACCTGTGCTTCACAATGTCTGGTGGCCGAATTCTAACGTTTCAAATATCGCGTTTTTTGCCTAACACCAGATAGTTTTGATGATTGAAAGTGTCAAAACAGGCTCAAAAACCGTTGAATCCTTTAATAATATTTGCGATTTTTGCCTTGTTTCGCCATCGGCTCAGTCTGACTCAACCGTTTGATCCTAGACAGCTTGGTTTTACGCCATAGGCCAGGAATTGTGCACTTCCCGGTCGGTCTGTTTCGATCGAACGAATGTAATCGCAATCGTCATAGTCTGTTGCCTAGCAAGCATATTTCTCGAGCCGATCGGTTGAATGTACATTTTTTATGTAGCTTGTTGACTTTCCTATCGTTTGTTATCCTTTGATCGTCGACTTTGTTAGTGAAAAGGGCACACAAAAAAGTATTTGCCAGCTGATAGTTTCAGTTTTTGGGTGTGAAACTAACTCTACTGCTAAAGAGTTCCGGGATCATCTCACTTCACAAAATCATATTATTTATGCGTGTTTCTGATCGTATTACGAATCAAAACTCAAATACTTGAATGACTTACAAGTTCATTTTTCTGGTTTAACCCTGTTTGTTGACCTTATCCTGTAGACTGTCACATTCTTTGTCGATCCAACAGTGTCAGCATGCAATGCAGACAGTCTGTCATCAGTCACACAGTCAGACAGGTTTCCCTGTGCCTCAAGCAAGCGATTGCACTTCCGCCCCTGAGGCCTCACCTGAATCTTATTGACTTGGGCTTAAACAGCTGCGCAATGAGCAAAAAACGGCTCAATGAAAAAATGGACGTCGAAAGGGCGATGCACAACTATTACGACTCTTCCGAACTGCCTGAAACAATGACTTGCTTGACTAGATGCTGTTTGTCAAGCATAAGTGAACGTCAAGCTGGTCCATGCGCTGAAAGTTTAATGCGACGTTTTACTTTTCTGTCTCCTCCAAGCTATCTATTTCATCTATACAACTTTTTGTTTCCTTGCCTTAGTTTACTATTTTGTATTTCTGCCGATGAGATCGTCCCTTTAACTTTGACGGATTACAGACAACATAATTTTTGAAAAATTGTTTTGCTTTGTCTATTGGTGAGTGAATCACTGTGTTTGCAAATACTTTTCATCTTTGAACTCCGTGCTGTACATTCGTCCGCACTTATGTTGAAGCGCATGGGTGACGTGACCAATAACTGAACCTCTTGAAATTGAGGTTTTGTTGTTTGTTGTTCCGTTATTTTACGTCACAGTATTTCATTCTGATTATTTACACATGTAGTCATTAGTGACAAAGTACAAAAACAAAAAGTTGTTGTTTTCTGTTAACACCTGTCTGACATTGTCATATTTAGCAAACTCTGACGACAAACATGTGAAGGACTAAAAATAGATCGAATTTCAAAAGTATGCAGTTTTTTACACTCACTAAACTTCTGCTTATTATTGCAATCTATAAGTTTTTGCATTTTTGCATTCAGATTGTCAGATCAAAATGAAGCAAACACATTTTTAAAAATGCAATTACCAGTTGTGTGCAAATTTCTCGGACTTTCCAGATTTTAAAAAAAGGTGTCAGGTCAGCTGTGTGTTTATATCCCGGAAGACAGCGATCCAGCGTTTAGGACAAGCGAACAGCTGAAAAATGTTGCAGATTGTGGTGGCGGCCGGCGCTTTGCGATCACATCGAAACTGGATTTTTCTAATCGAAAACACGGTTTTATTTAACGCTTGCGTCCATTTTGCATTTTTTGATCGGCGTCGCCTTTTTTCTATTGCATTTTGATTTATAATGCTGCAACTGCCAGTGGCTTATATGTATGTTAAACCGGTGGTCAGATGCAATATGCGAAAAAATATTGCATCTGTTTTTTCGCTTTGAAACTTTTGCATTTCTTGGATTACAGCAGTACCAAAAAGGAGCGATCGAAAAGAGAGAGGAAAATGAATTTGTTGGCTCATTGCCCGGACTTTCAAAGCATGCATCCCCAACGGACACGGATTAGCGTTCGGTTTTTCTCCCTCTATCTCTCCCTTTTTTCCTTCTGTTTTGCTTCGAGTGATCGCCGCCGGAGGAGATCCTCTCACCCGCACTCATGTCCGATCCGATCGCACCAGACACACTTGCTTTCCTTTTATGACTGAACAAAAATGTGCAATCTTCTGGGTTTTGTGCGCTTTTTTCTTTCGATCATTCCGGTCAAATTTTGCATTATGCTTTTACTATTATACTTTACGTTTATCATTGTTGTACAGAATTGCAATATGTTGCCCACGTTTGAATTTCAAACTTTAATCATTATTTTGATTCACTCATCCCCGCACTCTTTTTCCATCGTTCTTCACGTAGTTTCCTTACACACCATTCCAACTTTATGTTTTTCCCATTTCTTTATTGCTTTTCCCGTACAACCTTTGCAGACCCGAAAAAAAGTTGTCCCAAACCGCATCATTGTGCTCGTATGCGGAGTTTTTCTTATTGTTCATTGTAGTTGATACCTGTGGCCCTACTGCTTGAAGGTCATAGCCCTTTCACCCCCAACATGTATCATGTACAACGTCACCCACCAAAGCTTGAAATTACACCTAGTTTGTTCACGCACCACACTTTCTCTATGATTTTTCGTTGAAGTTGATCTAACACAATGTCGGTCAACTTGATGAAAGTAGGCAAACAAGCCATCAAAACCCCTAAATTTAGTAAGTACATGTTCAACCAAAATAACCGCAACCCAAATGACATAAATATGTGCCAGCCTAAAAACAAAAGGTTGACCTTATCAGCCGTTCAAAAAGCACATACCCTTAGGGCAAATGCGGAACAAAAGATACGAATCACGTCAATCAGTCCAAATCAGACGTAAAACATATTAGTTAGAGCCCCCAGACAGGTTATTATCACTTAACCCGGTGAGGGTTTAATTCAATCACGTTTGCTATTGTTCCTGCGGTCTGATTCGCCGGGAACATTGTTTTTTCCTCTTAATTATATTGTGGCCGGGCCATTGTCAAGTTTGTGTGTCTTTGTCTTGGCAATGACTGGTTTCAAGGTCTCTGCCATTGTTACCACCCTCGCATGGTTTTAAACGAACGTCTAACCAATTCAAACTTATGACACCTCTTCTCGCAAACAATGAAACAGTAGAAGGCAATTCCAAATTCAAATCACCGGAACAATGTGACCCCCAATTGGTGATGACACTACGAGAGTTTGATTAACCATTTCCAATCCTCCTACGCAATTCACACGTGAAATGAAACCTGTTTTGACTGATTCATGGCTATCTGACTATCTGAAATACAGTTTTCCGAAGAAACGTGATAACTGATATTTGTCTATTGTATCGTTGTTGTACTTTCTGCGTGTCTAACCTTAATTTACTGTACAAGTCGTATTTTTAGACTGATTTGTGTTCATGATGATTGTGGACCCTGTCATTCAGTACGAAGACTTGCCACTGTATCATTGGCTCCCTCAAGGGGGCCGGATAAGGGTCCGAAAACTATCAAGTTTGGCCATTTTCGGGTATCCAGAAGCCGGTCGCAGTGAATCCAATGACTCCAGTGCAGATAGTGGTGTTAGTAGTGGTAAGATTGATTTTTCCCATCGCAAACTTCTGCTATGATGTCTGTGTTTCGGGGTCGAAGGCTAAACCGGAAAGAGGGGTTATCGGAAGTGTCAGTCGTCAAATTTTGTTCAACTTACGGGTCTCCATAGACACCTGGCGCCATTTCTGATTGACCTTGATTTCCCTTCAATTGTTTCTTATCCCTTGTTCTGGACGCTGGGAGCACTACGTAACGCACGCTGCGCATAGGAAATAAAAATGTTTCAGTCATCTCGGTGATACCGTATGATTCCAACGGTCGAGACTTTGAGTCCTGCGCGCAAAAATACTATCAATCGGCACGTCGCAGCGTATTCACGTGTCACAGAAGACAAATAGATTCGTGGCTTCAATTCGTTTTACACTTTCACAAAAACAAGCCCAAAGGCACGCTTCATTTATAGTGTTTTTGCATATCAACATCGCCACAAACTTGTCAATGTACTGACTCTTGGGTTTGACAGTTAACTAATGTCCTTTTTAATACCACCATGACTGTGATCACAGTTCGAGATCATTCGGTTTGTTGCGGTGGTAAAAAGATCACGGAAACCAGTTGAGATTGCAGAATTTTTATCAATGTTTTCTCGAATTACTGTAGGCATTTTCTTCTGCAACTTATCCCGTCTTGTTTATGATTGACAAAATGCCCACCTGCCATGTAGCCCCGAAAACAATTTTTCTTGCCCCTGGACTTGTTTGCCAAACATTTGTTGTTGCAACGATGTAACCTTTAGAATAATGATTCCTCTATAAATGACATTGTTCGCGAAACTGTAAAACGTGATCAAAACTGGCCGAAATGGAAATTTACCTCTTTTTCAAAAGGACTTGGTGTTTGAGGTTTTTGTAAGTCGGGTAAACATAACACTTTCGTGGATAAAAGTAAGGATGTGCAAAGTTGGTTTAGAAATACTTAGGTGGACACGAAAACTCCGAAAATAGCGGTAAAGAATAACGTTGTGACGTAGCCATCATTAGTGTCAAATGCGATCACGTGTAATGCATTACAATCAACAAGATGTATGTGTTTTTTGCAGTTAGGACGACGGGGTCATTGGCGGAATGAAGGGTTTTTGTTGGTTTGATGTAGTGATCTATAACGCATTTTCTGGGAAAATCGAGCAAATACGGGCCTCCACTGACACTCGAAATTTCAAAGTTAATTTTTTTCGCTGAAACTTTCGGAACAGACTAATCTGATGGCGTAAGTTACGAAATCGCTCGAAATTTACTATTCCGAAGCCTTCTGAATCCGTTAGGCTCCAGAATCTGCCTCGCAGAATCCGTGAAACAAAACCCTATCATGAGTTATATCAATCGATTGCCCACATTGTGGCGAGCATTTCGATAATACATGATGTTATACCTAAAATGCCGTTGAAAAAAGTTATAGAGTGCCAAAGTCGAAAAAAATGACGAGATAGCCTTTGGCGATCTATAACATGCCCTGGGACCCCAAAAGTACGAACGTTTTATTTGATATAATGATAGCTCTACTTAAAAGGAACATTTTATTCTCTGAAACCTTTTTGCTCAGATAGGCGCAACAGTGCCATTGTGAGGAAAAACGTTTTTGGCAAAAATTCAATTACTAGTAAAATGTTTGATTTTCCCAACAATAAAATTTCGTTTTGGTAAAACATTATTATTACATAGGGCTTTCTTTTTTGAAAATTATGGGGTGATATGCCAAGAATCCATTGTAAATTTTACAATTAATCAATATTTTTCAAAAAAATTGAAAAAAATCAATAAAACGACTCAGCTTTATTATTTTGTATCTAAATCACTTACAAATCACTTTTAAAATGGCTATTGATTGCATATAAACAAAATTACCTCAGCGGACTCGAACCATCTATTACTCGGTTACCAGACAAAACCAGACCTGGTTTACCAAAGTTGCACATAAGGAGCCTAAGGGGCGATTTTTAATTATGAGCTGTTTTACCAGTATAAAAGTTATCATGAAGCATGTTTCAATTCGTAAAAGTTTAGCAATTATCAATAATTTACCAAAACGAAATTTTATTGTTGGGAAAATCAAACATTTTACTAGTAATTGAATTTTTGTCAAATACGTTTTTCCTCACAATGGCACTTTTGCGCCAATCTGAGCAAAAAGGTTTCAGAGAATAAAATGTTCCTTTTTAGTAGGGCTATCATTATATCAAATAAAACGTTCGTACTTTTGGGGTCCCAGGGCATGTTATAGATCGCCAAAGGCTATCTCGTCATTTTTTTCGACTTTGGCACTCTATAACTTTTTTCAACGGCATTTTAGGTATAACATCATGTATTATCGAAATGCTCGCCACAATGTGGGCAATCGATTGATATAACTCATGATAGGGTTTTGTTTCACGGATTCTGCGAGGCAGATTCTGGAGCCTAACGGATTCAGAAGGATTCGGAATAGTAAATTTCAAGCGATTTCGTAACTTACGCCATCAGATTAGTCTGTTCAGTTATTTTGAACTTAAAATAATGACTTTGAAATTTCGAGTGTCAGTGGGGTTTTCGGTTTTCCCAGAAAACGCGTTCTATGGGAATAATGGGAATTCTTCCTTACCCAGTTTGAAGAGCGATAAAAAGGGTTTCGTGACGTACCGGACGCTACGAGACATCGGGAAAATAGACCGTTAACAATGTAGTAATCGCGATTTTATCGTCGATAGACTAAAAACCATTCTGCGATTTGGCGAATCCCGTTTTTTGAACCCGTCGTAATCAAGTCTTTGTTCCCATGGATTTGCATGTTCGTTCATCATTTTCTTTGGTTGCCTATTACGAGATGAGGGGGTGGATGTGGTTACCGTAGATCACTGCAGGATGTAATTTACGGCAGTTTAAGCTTTTTGTGGGAGATTGACAGACTTCCTGAAAAAATCAGTCTCGCCATTCTGTGACGTTGTCAGTAAAATTATACAAGAGACGTAGTCTAGCGGTTTCCCCTACTACTTCCTTTGCGTCGCTGGCGCCAGTCATTTTTCCCAAAGGCTGCCACCAGTGATGACCAATGTCGGCATTTTGATTCATTGTCGCCGGGATGGGTTGTCATCTCGTACTTCCGGTCTCTCTGGGGTTCTCCCCGGGGTTTGTTGCATCAAAGCGCCCCGAAAAACGATATGAACAAGCAGCCATGCATTGTAAACCACCCCCACCAACCACGTTCAACAGACACGCCGATTTCGTCCGAGAATGCGCAAAAAACCTGACCAAGAATCGGTCCTTCTTCGCGCGATTCAGGGGGCCCTGAGGCGCATGGGGCGGAGCGTAGTGCGTCCACCAAGTTCGATCTTTAGAGAAAAAGGGGGAGAGCCCTGGGAGCGGAAGACAACGAAGTTGAACCAAATACAGAATAGACAATAGGAAGGACGTCCCTCTTTTTTTTGATTGCTGCGAAAATTGTATTGTTTAGCAGCGCTCTCGGAATCCTTTTGCGAATAAAATTCAGTATCGGCATTTCTGTCCTGCATTGAATCATTGCCTTGTCTCTCTCCTCTCCTCTGCAAATATTGAATCATATCTAAATGGTTGTATTTCCATCTTTAAAAAACTTTAAAGCGGCGCTCAAGTCGCTTGAGCTCGGTAAGCATTGGCAATTTGCATCCAAACTTTGTTAATTTCAATCATAAATTTACAACTTTTGTTAATGCAACCTTTATTTAGCTGGCTGCCCATCTGATGAGTATCAATCAAGCAGTCGCGGGACCAAAACCGCTGAAAATGTGGCAACATGGGCGGCGGCAATCAAGCAAGCTCTAATGCCGGTGACACCACAGTCTAGCACGGCCGTATCCACTGCCGGTGGCGACAAAAACAGAACTGCTGACATGGCACAGCTCAAAGTTCCGCTCGCTGGTGAAACAGGACATCTGGGTATGCAGATTCAGTCGGAGCAGGAATTCAGTCAGTTGTACCAGATCTTCTTGGATGAAGTTTTGGGCAGCGGTCAATTTGGTGTATGTTACGGTGGAATTCACCGAAAGACGGGAAAACATGTTGCTGTCAAGCTTATTGACAAGTTGAAGTTTCCCAGCAACAAAGAAGCGGCACTAAGAACCGAAGTTGAAATCTTACAGGTTTGTCTTATCACATTCTTGATCGCGTTTACCCCATGTTGGTTCCTTCACATTCTGCTTTTTTTTCGATGCCTGGTTAGCTCAGTCGGTAGAGCACCAGACTCTTAATCTGGCTGTCGCGGGTTCGAGCCCCGCATCGGGCTTACTTTTTCCTTTTTTTATGTTTTCTCTTTTTTAGAAAGTCCGTCACCCGGGTGTCGTTGAATTCCAACAAATGTTGGAAACCCCTGATCGCATTTTCCTCGTAATGGAAAAACTCAAAGGTGACATGCTCGAGATGATTTTATCCTCCGAGAAAGGCAGATTATCCGAACGCATCACCCAATTCCTCATCCATCAAATTCTCACAGCACTCCGCTACCTGCACAACCAGAACATTGTGCACTGCGATCTGAAGCCGGAAAACATATTGCTCGTCAGTGACAGCGATTTCACACAAGTCAAACTGTGCGATTTTGGTTTCGCAAGAATCATCGGTGAACGCAGCTTCAGAAGAAGCGTCGTCGGAACACCGGCTTATTTGGGTAAGCAAACCCGCCATTTCTTTGGCGAATCACGTTGTAATGGAGGTAATGAAATTAATGTTTGTTTTTTACAGCGCCCGAAGTGCTACGGAACAAAGGCTTCAATCGGTCGTTGGACATGTGGAGCGTAGGTGTCATCGTCTATGTCAGCTTGAGTGGGACTTTTCCCTTCAACGAGGACGAAGACATCAACGATCAGATCCAGAACGCGGAATTCATGTATCCGCAGAACACATGGAATAATATTAGCGATAATGGTGAGTTTCCACTTTCTTATTCGCCTTTCTCCTTGAACTTTTGACATCATTTTGATCAAAGTGCATCTCTCTGCAATTTCCTGAAGTCCAAACGCACTTTGATGAATGACTTTCGAAAAACACTCTAATGATTCACTTTGCAGCGATTGACTTCATCAACAACCTCCTTCAAGTCAAAATGTCCAAACGATTAACCGTGTCCAAATCGTTGCAACATATTTGGCTTCAAGGCTACCAATTGTGGTCTGATCTCCGTGTCCTCGAGAAACAAGTCGGTGAACGCTTCCTCACCCATGAATCCGATGATGCTCGATGGGCCGAATACGAACACCAAAATGGTGTTGCGCCTGTCTACGTCTAGTCGTTCGAGTCATCCCAACAGAAGCCGAGGAGCGCAAAAACAAACAATCATGTCATTCCATCCCATCAGTTGTTCTGTTCGTTCCTGCTTTTCTTAACTTGATTCAACCCTTTGTAAACATATTGTTTCCCACACACACACTCCCAAGCATCTCAATCTTATCATATTCGATTACTCTGTATTTCATTAAACAACAAAATTTGCGATTCTGGTAAAAGTTTGTACCGTACCTACATCCGTATCATCATCATTCTTTTTAATTCTTATCAAAAATGCGTTGTGTTATGCATTTTTATTGGTATTTGTATTAATTTTGCTACTTTTCCGCATCTGGAATGCCGTATACGGTAGATAAGCACGTGGAAAGAAAAAGATATCAAAAATAAACTTAATAAAAAACTTCAAACTCCGTAGTTTTGCACTATCAATTCACTTCCCGGATGTCACGCAGAATACAGTGATCGATAATATCGTTCCAACCTGCCCTGACGACCAACTTGCATAATGGAATGTTTTGTTTGTAAAAATCAGAATCGAACGAAGATTCATTTTTTGCCGTCACAGTACCGCCGCGGGCAATGCGCGCGTATTCTAGTCAGTTTAGTTCAATACGTTCAACCAAAGAACGCCAATTACTTCTTGCGGACAGCATTTTGATGTATCAGAGGACGCATAGGGAAATGGTGACAGTTCGGGAGAACTCGAAATAGCACATAATTCTTCTTTATTGTACAAAAAATCAGTGATAACGTTGTTTTCGACAAAGACAAACGGTTTAGTAATAAAGTTTCTTAAACGGGCTTTGAGCCTTTCGAGGCATCTTTTCAGAGGATTTGGACAGTGTCACACGGGATTGCCTTTTTGGAGTTGCCACTTTTCCGGATGTTGCACCTCGAGGCTTGACTTCGGCGATACTGCTTTTGGATGCGCTTTGGCTAGGTGGTGGTAACTTCTTCTTTTCAGTCGACGAGCTGATCACAATCTTTTCGATATTTGCTTGATTTCGCTCTGATTCAAGGTTTTTGGCATGCAATTTGGCGGGTGATAGAGTTTTCTCACGTGACACGATCCCCTTTACATTCGGCGCTGACGATTCTCGTTTGTTCTTGCGACTCCGAGCTCGAACCAAGCATGCGCCGGTGGAGATGACCAGGCTGAAAAGTGCCGAATTATAAAGAAAGGGAGTGTAACTCTTACATAGCCGCTGCGATTATCACAATCTCAATGAAAAGATACTCAATGTATGGCAATGTGCTCGGCGTCACATCAAGATCGGTTTGCGGAAGAATGATTGTACAGTTGCTTTTAAAGTACGGAACGCTTATTTCCAAGTAACCGTGTTCATCATACTCGGGAATACATGAATCAACTGTGACAGAATTTTCGAAGGCATCTTCGTCACCACGATAAACTTCCAGCCCAGTTGGTGTCACTTCGATTTCAATGTATGCGGACTCAAAGACTCGTTTGACACCCTTCTTGGTCACGATTCTACGGCGTCTCGCAGTTGCAGCAATTTCACAGAATCCCGCAGGACAAATGCCTTCCTGATCCCCACCTCGATGTTTAAAACAAAGAGCAAAGAGGTAATCACATGTTGGATCTGTGTCAAGTCGCAGGATTAAGCGATTTTCAAATGGTCGAACTCGTCCGATTCTGTCGGCATCGTCAATGATGCTGCAAAAATGCCACTTTTATTGATGCCATCGTTTCACATTAAAACTCACACATTATTTTTATCTAGTTTAAACGTCGCTGACACAGTTCCAATGAGAAATACAAGCGAAAAGGCAATGAACCTATCCCGTGGTCTCATGGTGTGCCCTCTGGCGCTTTCCGCAATCTGAGTAACAACAACAGTTGTTCCAATGGCAATAAATTTGCATAGAATCAGAACAGAAAAGCGTGCCAATCAAAAAAGGTATCATTCCGTGGTTCTGTGGAGCCTTCGGACTGGCGCCCTTCTCACTTGTCATGCTTCTCCGGGTATTGGGCTTTCTTGCGCTTCTTTCATTTGTATCAACCGTCAGCGTGAACTACTGCACCGACAATTTGTGTGAAAATGGCGGTAATTGTACCATGAAATACATAGATGATCAATATCAATTTCAATGTGCATGCCCTCGCTGTTATACGGGAAAACTTTGTGAAAAGAAAGTCTGCAATGACGATACGACTTGGTATTGGTACTTTGCAGCTGTGCGATCAGCCTTGTTGGCTATCACGGGATTACTGGGCATAGGAGCGTTTTGTATGTTTATGCGTCGAATTCATATTATATCAATTGAAAGGGTTCGTCCATTTTTGAAACATCTGAGATTTGAACTTGTAAAATTTCAGAAAGTGTCTCATCCCATCGTCCGAAACATCTCAAACGCGACCTCCCATAAAATCCGTTATCGTGGCAAGAAGCGTATTGTCCTTCGACAACCAGCAACCACATCGACCAGCTACTGCAGCACCATACACAGTGCTATTTTCGGGGTTCCCAAAAATGTTGCTATTGCTAATGAAGAAATTGAGTCACTACCACCTCGTGAGACAGCCGCTGAGTTTGAGGCGCGTTTAGCCCGATTCCGTGAAAAGCATTTGAACTCTGCTCGACCTATCGTATGTTTTCTCATTTTCAACGCTTCACTCATTTCAATTATAGAAAAAACGTGTCTTCCCGCCATGGGACGAAGTCGAAATGCGCCGTCATGGCCTAGTCAATCGTTATTGTGATCGTGTGTATCATCCGGATGTTCCGAGCAATCCGTCCACCGTTGATGTTTCAATGTACAACGATCCATCCACCTTCATTGTGACCCAAGCTGGTCTTTACTCGAGTGATGGTAGCCGCACTTCAAGCACGGGGGCCACTGTGACTCCTTCAAGTTCGCTTCAACTCGATAATACAGCCGCATCGACGCCGATGCATACGGCTATCAGTGCGCCGTCACTTCACACGGCGGTTGTGCCGTCGGCTCCGAGGACAGCTCCCACACAACCGTCATCAAAAAGTCCCGCGCCACCGACAGGAGCCGGCACACCGCTCCAATCCGTCTACATGGATAGTAATTTGTATGCTGGGGCTGGTGGAGCCTTAGGCGGGTATCATCGTTAGAAAAGAGAAGCAACAATAACTCAGTGACTGACTATTTTAAGTTTGCAACGTTAAATTACTACACCTATGACTTGTTTGTAAAATAAACATAATTTAAGTGACTTATGCTTTACTTTCTAATGTGTACTTAATTCAAACTGATAATCGTTTTATCAATGGTGACAAGCAAAAGTGTTATGTATGGTTATATAAACTTCACATGCTTTCCTTCATAGTATCTATGGCGTTCAATATTTAAAGGCCCCCAACGTTGTTTATGTGCCACAACCAATAGATTCAGCGGTTCGCAGATTTTCTACAAACAATCTATTGTTTCAAAGAATAACTCAAATTACATACCAATGACAGTTCTACTTTCAGTTTGAATTCCATGTCTACTACAAATCGAGTTCCATTATCGACCTGTGTTCTAGCGTTTCGTATTTTGGAATCGCAAATTGTTAGATCTTGGTCAGTAATTGCGTCAATTTCGTCGCTGTAAATACTCTAAAAGCATTTGCTTACAAACATAACTTCATATTGAAGACCAACTTACTTGAATTATCGGATGATCAAATGTTCTATAATAGTAAAATCCTTGCAAAGGTTCAATCGGTTGTTTGTATTCCTCCCAGGTAGTTATGTTTTCGGTTGAAAACGGTTGGAAAAGGCACAAAGCCACTACAACAGTAGCATAGAAACAATACATTACTGCTCAAACGTATTATTTGAAATAACGTCTCTTGACTTCTGACACTGATTATGTCAAGCGTACAACGTAAGCTGCCATTTCGCAGTTTTAAGCAAAAAATGAATCACAAATGGTTGTTTCATTACTTTTCAATGCGCTTTGATGAATTGCCATGACGTTTCACAGCTTTCGCAACAGTATTCACACAAATGCAAAGGAGTTTCAGTAGTTTATTTTATATTTCGTCTTTGGTAGTTATAAAGGTAATCAATACAGATTGAAGTAAGTTATGACATTTGATACATAGCCGTGAGGACGTCATCGAGTTTATAATCATCAGGTCCTTTTGGAACATTGTCAACTAACTGCGTGGAGAGAGACAGACCAACCATATAGGGAAGGGTTCCAAAGCGTTCCCTATGTTTGTTAAGAAAGTGATCATAGTACCTTTGACGACGTTCGAGACGTCCGCCATCAAGTGAAAATGCTAGACCGGGTAGAATAATAAGATCCAAGGCTCCTAAAATGTCAATTTCACTGTCTAATACAAAAGCTCGAAACTAAACACACCTTCGTCAAGGGCATCCTCGTGGTCCCGGTCTGATTCAAATTGCCGAATGCCGTGAAATACCGGTTTTAACAAGTCGAAATCTGTGGCATCATCGAGTTTCAACATATCCAATTCATCGGATCCTGGTTCAACGCGCGGAATGTAGACAGTCTTACCAAACGATAATGCCGCTTTGATAATGCCATCAGTCACGACTTCACCGTCGGTTGATGCATAAACACTGATACGTTTCGCCGCGGTAAACCAATCCGACGTAAGGACACGGGCTTCAACATATGATGATTCATTCGCGACTTCACCTTCGGAAAGAGATTTCTTTGCTTCGGCCATTTGGTCACGAAGATCCGCTTTTTCCGCTTTCGGTTCGGCAGTCAACATTTCAGGGGAACGAAAATGTCAAATGAAGGTGAATAAATGAAACACGACCCTATTTATAGTTGGATTGGATGCGTGATGGTGTTGGTCGCCGGGATGCTCAGCCAGTGAGGTAAACAGTTTTCACAGTAAACAAGCCTGTTTTTAAGGGAGAAATCATGTTTCGGTTGCAGAAAAGAGCGTGGTTGAAGGACGTGATCAGATGGGGCAGATTTAAGTGCACTGAGGGGGTGACTCACTTTAGGACGCTAATGTTTTGGAAGATGGGGGGTCAACGTTTACGATAAATCAGCGGAATCAAATAATTTTACAAAATGTGAAACAACAAATAAGTTATCATGTTTTCGAGATAGACTGATTCCAATAATAGCCCTGCATTACGTACATAGCCCCCATAATCTTCATGTTTCCAAGGTGTTCCTGGCTTATGTCTTCGCCTCAACATGATGTCAAAGTGCATGTGGTACAGAAACAATGATCCCTTTATTTTACATCCTTCATTGGAGAGATTAGAGATAATAGTTATAATAAGAGGCACGTAATCTTCGTTCCTGAACGCAATGCAACCATGTATATATGTAACTGTTATTAAACTTATACATTCCTTGATTTCCATTTTTACATTTTCCAAAGTCGTAGGTTCTATGCTCACAATCTCGCGAACCTTTGCGCCCATTGATACTTGTCTTTCAATCATGACTCAATTCCCACATAACCAAAGAATCGTATGCTCGTGTGAACCAAGTCGACCTCGTAATTATGCCATTTATCGGGCTTCCCATTTAATTTATAACATTATTTATAGCCCAGCTTTATCATCGAAATGCCATTGCATATTAAAAAATGTTTCATCCCGCTCGTTTGCGTCTAGCGTGACCATGTCTTCCCCTGCATTGTTACTATCGTCACTTAACACCGAAAAAAAAAGAGTCGAAGAAGCCCACGCAGGCTTTCATGGAAAAATGCGTCTCAATTAGTCAATGACAGTCCATGGCACCTTTCCCTGAGGACATTGAGAACCAAATGATAGTCATCTATTTTTACACGTTTCGTTCCCTTTTTTGAGTACGTCGGACTTGTTGGACATGGAAGAATTGGTGCTTTGCAAAATAACCCTCTTCACTCGAAATGTGTGCTAGAACGAGATGGGTTAGCTTGTTAGTAAGGTTAACTAGCCAACAAACTAGTAGGGCATTTAGCGTAGACAGTTTCAAGAATAATCTAATTAAGATGGTTTCAATTGCTGAATGTGTCTGAAAGGGGAAATTTTCTGAAAAATGTGTTGGTGGTCGTATTACTTAAATTTTTTTTCAAAACAGATAAGCGTTGTAGACGCATAGTGAGCTCACTTCCGCGAATAATGTTAGTGACGTTTTCAAAAACGCTAAAATTTGGTTCCAAAGTCGCAGCTTTTTAGTAAACGATTCCAGTTTGAACTTCTTTATCCCAATTAAAGTCAAGAAACAATCAAAACGCTCTAGAGAATACAAGCTTATGTTGGCGTTTATGGTCTTCGCCAAGTCCGTCATAAGCTTCGCCCAGCCGGAAATGAGTTTAGTTCACTAAAAGTTTTTATCAACCCGGAAGGCGCAAAGATGCTTTTAAAGGATCCGTTGATGGATTTATTAGCCCCCGCTGCTATTAAACATTGACTTTTAGTCAGTTTAATTCGATTCAATTTGTTTGAATTAACTTTCTGATAAGTTGAAACTATTTTCGTAAGTTGAGAACACCTGTTTTAACAGTAAATTCACTTTAGGACCATTAAGATCACTTTGTTAAATCTAATAATATTCGCAACCTATTTTTAATTGCCTAACTTATAAAACAGACAACGTGAACATTCCTTCCAAGTTATCCGTCAACACTTCCGGTCCACACGCATATTCTGTTCCGATGTAGCTTAATGGTGTCTACAATAAGACCTAAAAAAGCGCAGTCCAAGTAAAACAATCTTTATTTAGTCAATTCAACGTGAGATGGGACGGAAAGACGCTACTTCCTTGTTTTCATTAGCTCATCGCCAATGTTGGTTGTTTCAACAACTGACTCACCCTTCAATCCCGCCTAGTTTGCAAGTCTTTATCATAGTGCATACATACTTTAAGATTGATTTAGCCAAAAAGTCAAGCATGTTGCTTGTAACTAAGTTTGTGTGAGCAGTAGCACTTGAAAACAGTATTAAATTTGTCTCCCGGCCCAGGTGTTACTGTTTTAGAACCCACGTTTTCTTAGAACCGTTCTATTTTGCGTGCATAATTATGCTTGTGCGGGTACAAGTTGGTGGGCCAGTCAAAGTCAAATTGAAAAACGGAAACCACCTTTTGCAAAAATTCCGGCTATAATTAAACCAGATTAATTCAACTTTGGGGGTAGCCCGCCCGAGTACGCCCCCAAAAATTTGAGATCTAAGACATATCTGGGTTTACAGTTATTTTGAAATGTCAGACGGTCTCTAATCCCTGTTTTGTGATACACATATTTAACTTTACTCATGTATCTTTTTCATGTTAATACAATGGTTTGATAAATTTGACAAACACACGTTTTGAAAAATTTCACGTATGCTTTCGAAAAGTTCGCATCGGAGTAGGTTTTTGCAAAGGGTCTATTCATCATTATCATCATGGCTCTCATCAACTTTTCATTAGAGGGCCATAGCGAAGCTGTGACTCGAGCGTTGAAAACCATTGACCCTGACAAAACAAGATGGTCAAAATAGGTTTTGCAAAGCATTCATCGGTTTTGTGACTTTTTGGCATTGTGGTTAGTCTAAAAACGGCTTTGAAAAATCTCTCAAACCAGGCTGAGCCATTTTGCGAAAAAAAATTCCTCCAATATAATGATCTCTTTCCGGTACGACCCCCATCCTACTCATTTCCCCCGTGTTTCTTGTTTCCACCCTCAGAATGCATTGCGCCATCATGGCAATTACCACATGTTGCGTGTCCGGTAAGCCAAACCCTTTTCGTTCTGTCAAAAATATGCCATGGCCCGAGGGTCTGTATTGAGTTTAACGTGTGAACATGACTGATAGCCTGCCTTCCTTTTCACCGATGATAATCATATTTCCTTGGAAGGTGCTGCTGCTGCATCGAACGAAAATGTCATAAAAAATCGTTTTATTGCTTGTCCATTTCCATTCCGTTATATTCATCCACTCAAAGTTCCGGAAGTTCTTTATTGCTGTTTTTGCTGCAGTGTATTTACGTAGAAAGTTATTAGCATACCCATCATTGTTGTCCAGAACAGCTCATTTTTCAATTGGATTCCATTCCAAAACAGGCGTCTAACTCGTTTGCTAAACAAAATTATATCGGTGCTAAAACCAAAACATATTCAAAAACATGGAGGCGAAGGATAAATAGCTGATTGTTATTGTTGATGCAAACCCATTCTTATGTGTTAGGTTCGCCTCGCCTTTTCCGTTTCAACTCGTTAGCATCAAATATAAGATGCACAAACAAGATAGTCTGTCTTATCGCAAGGGAAGAGATAAAACTGCGTAAATATTCTCGTGCCATCCTGGTTTGCTTCACTGAATAACCGAGATTCAGGACATCCTTAATGTAGTTTCTGCTTTTTTAGATATTAGGCTCACATATTAGTGCATCGTAAGTCCGGCAAAGCATTAAGGAAAGATTTCATAGCGATTTCAAATCGTCATCACAGCCATTCATATTTTGTAGTTGATGAAAAGGCCTTTTTTGTTGTACTTCAGGCGAACGTTTACAGCTGACTGACCAGACTGTAGGCGGTTTGTAAATCCGTTTAAACCGTCAATGAAAACACATTTTTTACGCTTCGTTGTGCTTTTCATTTTATTTCCAAGACAATAACAGCATCCTTCGAAGGGCTATTTTTAAACCGACCATGCCAAGATTGGTTTTTTTTTTTTGTATTCATGACTTTTTGGATACTTAGATTTTAGACATGCTGTTTTGATTTGCCATTGTTGATCTAGATGCAAATATAGTAGCAAAAATGCAAGAACAAATTACTATTTTACCAACGTATGTGTAACCTATCATAACTTTGAGCTATGAAACTGGCAGCTGGTAGTTAAGTCTTAAAAAATAGAATTCTTACTTACGGGTGGTACGTTCGTTCGGCGTAAAGTGATGAAAATGAAAATTCGTTAACTTTTTGCAGAAAAAAGGGGCAGCAGAGCAGACAGTTTTCCTGGCGCAGACAATATTACGACGACCGGACACGACGGCTAAAAAATGAAGACTTAGGGGGCATATTTTGAGATCGGATATAGACGGGGGGAGAAAGGAAGAGTGACCTTTTCCGGGATGGCATGGAGTCACGCCAATTTGAGACGATGCCATCTAATTTTTAAATTACTTCTTGTTTTGCTTTTTTTTCTGCATGTACAACTTTTTAAGTTTGTATTTTTAAGCTTAACCATTTTGCCGGTTTGTATCATTATCCCCTGCGACCACCAGTCTCCGAACCTCAGTCCTAACTGTAATTCTGTTTTCATATGCCCTTTCCTGGCTGTTCGTTTTCCCTAACGCCTCCGAAAGTAGGCTACTTTCTACTTTTCTCAAACATTAACACACTGTTTTTTTTTGTTTCTGACTAGAGTCACACTTTTTATGGGCTCAACACTCGAGCTCATCCCCTCTCTTAATGTTAAGGCTGTAAGGAGCGGTCCCCCGATGCATATTGACGCTGCTTGGGGCCCTTCGTTACATATCTGCAAACAAGGTTTCCCAGTAGGAGACCGCAACCAATTGCAATTTGAATTGTGCCACATCGCGCATCTTCTGGCCGTTCTCGCGGTAGGAGGGTGTTAAATGTTTTATGAACCATGTACTTTTTACACGCATCAGTTATGGGTTGTCACCCGAATGTGAAGACCTTCCATAAGGTTTGATCATCATCTCTTCATGACTCGGAATTACTATTAGTGGTGGTGCCGACATGTCACATGTGATACCCACCAAATGACGTTTTTATCATTTACTTACTTCTGGTTCACGTTGTCCTGCTGCTGTTCGCGTAATATGAGTACATCTGCAGGCGTATAGTCGCATGGTCAATGTTGCAGATGTTTTCACAGGGCCCTTTTTTGCTTCACTTTTCGGTAGTTGAGGATTAAGAGGAAAACTTGGACAAATACGGGGGCAACGACAGGTGTCACTTTAAGCTTATTACTCTTTTTCAATGAATGACAACGTCGCATTTATTTAGAAAGGTGAGAAAACATATCAGCAGTTTTTACCGTGTGAGAAAGTCCTACCAACAATCGCAGGCCAATGGCGATCTCTGTGAATTACAAGAATGTATAAACTAGCTGTTCGATGATGTCTTTAAAAGTACAAATCATCAAGAATGTATTTCAGGGGGTTCGTAAACATAAATATTGTACATATTTATCTCATCGAAATTTCATTCATGTTTTCGTTCTTCCTAGTATTTTGTGGTCCTTGACATGCCAAAACATTTTTTCGTAATAAAAAACCGACCCAGACAGAATTACTCAACATTTATGACACTGTTTAAACAGTTTTCGATTTCTCTGAGGACATTAAATTGTACCAATGAACCCACCATTGTTGGCTACAGTCATGTTCCCACCGGGCATTTGTCACAACTCGTGTAGCCTATGCTTAGTGTTCGATTTAAGCATGTTACAACACTGTAAACCCTGTATGGCTACAAACCTTGCTTGATACCATTAGTTGGACTCAATTCAATTGTTTTTAGAATCAAGTTTTTTTTTCCATTTGGAGAGACATTCAATAACTTTACCAATTTTGTCCAAGTATCTCTTTTTCATTCACTTATTTTTGTTATGATGCTCATCCTTGAAGCAATATGCCATGAAAGACGAGAATGTCTTCCGTCTAGTCTTTTTTGAGGTATTTTTGCTTCAATGTCAGTTGCAGTGCCTCAATGTTATGCTACCATTCATTCCTTCCACCATCCCACAAGAATTGATTTCACTGCAGCGGCAAATGTTAAAATTAAGTTTGAACAGAAGGTTGCGTGATTCTATCCTACCCCCAAGCTGCAGACAGCTCCATTTTTATGCCGGGTATTAACTGGACTTGTTTCACTGCGGTATCTTTCGTGCGTGTTAGCAATGTTACATTTTTTAAGCTTCCAAAAAGCAATCCATTTCAGTCTCGTCACAATGAATTATACCAGCGACGATGATTTCTCAATAACGGAAGAAACTATGTCTCTTCTGGTTGGAAACTCAGCGATGGGCAATCAGACTGAGCTTGAAGGAACCCGAACAGAAGAAATGGTAGGCATCTCGTACAACTTGGAAACTAAAAGTACCATGTGTGTCTTTAGATTGAGGTAGCAATGCTGTCTATATGCTTTATCATTGGTGCTCCACTAAACCTAATATCATTCTACAAATTATACAAAAACTGTTACCGCTGCAATCGCCCAGGCGGAAAGTCTTCCAATGGCGCGGCACAAATCAACTTACTGAAGCTCCATCTCAATATAGCCGATTTGATGACGCTTTTTATCTACGCACCAGCACAGATTATATGGATGATTACGACGCAAGTAAGTTCAGTGTTCTTTGGCCATCCGTAATGAAATGCCGAAATTAAACAAAAACAAAACAAATCAGTTTGGCTTATCTTGATGTACTCTTTCCGCATTAGTTTTATTTGCCATTGCGTCATTATCACCGAAAACAAACAGCAATCAATTTGACCCCTGACTTATCACCCATAATCTACAGTAACCAAAACGTCCTTTCAGTGGTATGCGGGTGACTGCTTATGTCGCGTAATTAAATTCTTCTACACATTTGTGTTTTATTTGACTTCATTTATTATTGTTTGCATTGCCATTGACCGGGTATATGGTGCCTTTAAGCTAAGGTTTGTCAAGCCCAATCCCATTTTTAACCAACCATTAACCCATTTTAGCAGCGTCAAAGCATCGAAAAAAGCATACAAACAATGTAAAAAGCTTCTTTGGGCTGCATGGATAATGGCAATGATTCTTTCCCTGCCACAGTTGTACGTTTTTGGCACAGCGACGCATCCTAATGATCCGGATTTTGTGTAAGCTTTGCTCTTTCGTCTTTGGCACGATAAAACTTGTCTTTTCAGACAATGCGTTGAAATATCAATGAGATTTTCCGCCGCGGCACCAAATATGAGTAAAGAATTGGAAGAACAATGGAAACAGGATTACGCGACAATCGAAAAGTTGCAAATGGTACACAACATTTGCCATCTACTTTTTGTATTTTGGATCCCGGCACTCATAATCATAATCTCTTATGTTACAATTTTGTGCATTTTCAATTCAATGTCAAGAACGCGAAGTTTGTTATTTTATTTTTTAGCTGATAATGTTTACGTGTTGTTGTTTCAGACAAGTTTACGCTACGATCAAGCTTGTACAGCGTGGTGTTTGCTCCTGGGAAAGCTACAAGTGCCGTCGTAGGGCAACACAAACACGAAAATGAGCGGAGCAGCGCAACAAGTTTCACAAATAAGTTGGAAAGTGAGGAGGACATACCCAAAGATAGTATCAGTGGACCTGTCATCAACGGCATACACCAAGCTACACACTCAGTAACAACACGACTTTTGGCATTGGATGAAGCGTCAGATAAGAGGAAAGTGTCAACAATGAGTTGTATTGAGTCGCCTAAATCGGATCGGAGAACGTAAGAATGAAAGTTGCCACCATTTGAAACTCATCAAAAAATATTATAGATCAATTCAATCGGGAAAACCGAGACCAGAATTCCGGCGATCGCATTCTGAACAAATGAAATCGTTCATTGTGTCGAGCAAAAGTAACTTATCATCAAACAACGTCGCGACGAGTGCCCGAAGTGATAGAAGTACTTCGAAGATTGGCCCATTGGCCATTCAAACCATTGCAATTGCTCGCCAGGTTTGTTGAGTCATGTTTTAGTTAATTTGTGCCAAAAACAACCATTTTAGAAAACAATGCGTCAAGCAGCACTCATCCTTCTGGCCTATCTAACATTTTGGACACCCTACAACATCATTGCCATAGTCAATGTGTTCAAAGATCCAAATTTGACAGAAGGGTCCAATTCAACAGAAGTCAATAATACAGGAGGAATCATTGACTTTAAGCCATATTTGAACTCTCTTATCGTTGCAAATGCTATTGTTAATCCTTTGATTTACGGTGTGTTTGACTGAAATTTTTGTCTTAATATTAGGTAGTATCAGATACAAAGTATTTATGAATGGCATTAATGGGTTTTGCTTATCAAATAAAATTGACTAAAATGTGTTTTGAGTAACACCGGAGAATCACTTGCAATGTTCGATGGAGATTTGAGCCCAATAGCAGTCGATATCGAAGACCGCACCGTTATGCCGATAATACTCGCCACCTAAAAAGTTAATATCTGGCAGGGTAACAAGGCGGTGAAAGTGACATACCTGGAAACGGTTTCGCGCACCCGTAGCAAACAAAGCAGTCAAGGTGGTATGGTTCACCCTCGGCACGAATGAAGGTCTCACCGACGAACTTCTCGCATTCTACAAATAAGAAGTACATATTAACAGAGCAGAGTATCAAACATACTTTTACAAAGAGGGTGTTGAACAGACTTGCACGCGTAACAGATTGGTTTGCCGTCTTCGCTACACTTGTAGTAAAAGTTTCGAATGCTTAGCTGGCACGTCGAACATCGAAAATGTCCTCGGTGGTAGACTTTGCCGCCGGCATAGATTGCGCGACCTTCGACGTTTTCTGTAAACGAGTGAAGCTACAAGGTATCATGTGAAACATGCTTACGATTGCAATCAGTACAGCGAACATCCATTGTGGTTTTGCAGACCAATGAGTTGGGGCTTGTAAAATGCCATTAGTCTCATTTCAAATCAGCATAAAGATCCTAAAACTATACGAGACACATTTTTCGGCCCATCAATTTGTACAATGCAATTTTCCGAGACAACTTTTATAGAAACAGGAAAACCGCGAAAAGGTTCAAACTAATAAAAACTATTGGACCTGTTTTTCGATCATTAGCCGACAGTCTACAAAGTGACGTGAAGTTTGATATAAAAACCGTCCGCAAGATCGGGAACATTTGGGTACAATCACCGCTGATTGCAAGCTTCTTTCGAAAATGAAACAAGTAAACAGTGAATAATGAGATCAATCACAGTGTAAACTCTGCAACGTTTTTTGAATTGAGAGCAATAAGATCAACCAGAAGTCAGTTCAACAGCATGCAATCATATTGACGAGTTTGTGAAACCTGTCAACGTCCAGGAAGAAAGCATTTATTGACAAAAAGTTTATGTTTGCTCCGGAAGTTTCACTTTCTTGCGGCCTACGTTCAGATTCTTAACCTGTATGTCTGTACGCCTGCTGTCAGTTGCACCAAGGCAAAGTATTATAAAGGAAAGTTTTAGTTTCCTGTAACATCTGTTGCTAAACGCCTGTAAATGCATGTTTTGAAGTGTGTTATGTTCGTTCTTGCTATAAGCCGTTGACCATGGGACAGTCATCATTTCCGTTTCATATAATTCATAAGCTTTAAAAATGTTTATCCTCGATGTCAGCTGAAGATAAAGACGAAAAAAAGCTGCATCTAATTTATACCTGTGCTTTTGAAAATGTGTTCAAAGTCCCTTCACCCGTGTGCAAATATTCGTTGCATAATATTTGCGCGATTGCGGAATCCTATTGACTCTTTGTTTACAGAAATTTAAATAATCTTTGCGATCAGCTGGTTCATAAAGCGTTCCCTTGCTTCACTCATACATTAAGCCGTTTCAGGTGGATTCGCGCTTTATGAAGGCATTCCAGGAAAACCATGGTGGTCCATCCGATAAAGTTGTGCTTGTTTGCTGCAGTTGTTGTTGCTGTTAAGTATTTCCAAGTTTATTTGGATGTGCCAGCCGAGCCATCAGTGTCTGTCAAAAATGTATGATTAACATGATCTATACGTTGCAATGTGATACCATTTTAGAAGCCCGAACAACCCAAAAATACCACAATTGAGACATTTTGGGGAGCTGATGCATGGCAAATGTGCCATGACCCCGATAGATACTTCCGATCCACGCCGGATCTGTATTCTGTTCGGTTAAGGCATTTCATTTCACCAGTGGATGTTGAAATCAGAGGCTATAACCCTCTCGCCGTCAGAATTGTCAATGTTTTTCGAAAAGACTTTCTCAATCGAGTTGAACAACGCTTCTTGCAAGAGTATGTTTCTAAAGTTACAACTCTTTTCTAAAAGCACCACTTTAGACAAGCCGAACAAGCTACAGTATTCGTCAATGGCACATCAGTTGTAGAATCTTCGCGTATCGCAGACACTCTTTGGGTCCCACATGACGATGCCCTTGCTCATTATATTCACCGCCGTTTATCCCAGTTCACTGTAATCAACTTTACCAATGCCGAACAACCTTTGGTATGTTGTAAACTGTCTCATATGTGTATGAAATGCATTCTTCAGGTAATGTCATACCAACCAGGAGGTCATTACGCTGCCCATTACGACTGTTTCTTTCCCCCTGATCCCTGGCACGCAACAATGGGTAATCGAGTTGCAACGGTATTGATTAACATCAAGAAAGCGGAAAAGGGCGGCGGTACGGTGTTTCCGAAGCACCAAACAGTCGTCCAACCCAATCCTGGCGATGTCCTTTTATGGTTCAATCTAGACAGCAACGGCAAGCAAGAAGATGCCAGTTTGCATGGCGGGTGTCCAATCATTTCGGGACACAAAATGGCGGTTTCAGTATGGATTCGGAACAAGTATCAACACGATCTGACGAGTCCAGTCAACAGTGAATCATATAGAATGGAAAATGTTTTCGGGTGGTAGGCGTGTGTAGCCTTGATTGGTGTAAATAACATTCTTATTATACATGACACTACTGATGCAAAAAAGTGTGACTGATAAAATTTAAAAAACTAAAAGTGCAAACGTTAAAGTGCACTGTATATCACTGTGTACTATTGCGCTAATGTAATACTGTCAACAGGTGTGAACGGCAGACTTGCACACTGTTCACCAACTTTGAAAACACAATGTTGCTCGTTTCTCACATAAAATATATTGAAAATTTTTATATAAAGCATTATTTAAACTTAAACAGAGAAATCAAGCAAAAGTCATGTACAAACACCAGTGATTCACTTTTCTGCCTTACAGAAATCAACGTAGTCGTCTAGGCGGCTCGGCCAGGCCTTGGTGTCGTCGTAGTTGCTCAAGTCGGGCTTGATCGTTTGGATAAACTCACCAAACGAAAGCCATTCATCCCGTGTGATGCCATGGCCCTGTGCTTCGAGCCATTGAATCCAATGATTGACCCGGGGGTTGGAGCCGTAGATGATGCGCCAATAAGCAACGGCAACTTCAAGGGCGAGGCCACGTTGCGCCAATGACTTTGCATACCCGAACGTGAACTTATAGAAGTCTTTAAAATCTTCGGCGGTGTGAATCTGGCTACGCGCGTTCTTGAACCAGCGACGGAGACCGTTGAGCTCGTAGCACCTAATGGTGTTCAGACCATTCGCCCACTCCTCATAGGAAAACTCACATTGCGTCTGAGCCTTTAATTTCCATGCGAAAATGAGGACCGAACAATCGGTCGGTTTGACTTGAAGGTCGTTCAACAACCGGAAGACACCGTTAGGGCCAATCTTACCGGGCAGGTTGTCCTGAGGGTCATTCGCGTACTGGTAGAACAACGACTGAATTCCCTGAGATGAGTTTGTCGTGGATCGGGTTGTCGTGTTTGATTGACCGGATGTAGCGTGACTGTTTCCAAAAGAAGCTTGGATAACCTGCGGCCATCTCATGATTATCAAAAACGTGAATGAAAAATGGGATAGAAAAGAATAGAAAGGAAAAACCGATCCAAAGAAGAAGAAGAAAATAGAAAATCAAGGATAGTCACAAGAAGATGCTCAGGCAGTAAGGGAATGAATGCTCAGAGCTCGGTAGGATCCGCTTAAAAACGGGCTTGTTGCGCGAACGGCACGCCCTACACCCTCAGTTGTGTCTGACCAACGGTCAGTTCAAGACGCCCAGTTCAGATTTCGGAGTATGAGGGCTTAGAAAAACGGAGTAGTATGGATGAGGCCAAGGCACACAGGGCAAAGAACATCACATCGGAAAAAGCGCCCACCAGGGCTTACGGTCGGCCCTCACACGAAGCCAAAACATAACCGATCGATAAATTTCCTGTTGCAGCATAAATTCAAGTAAACTTTAAGTTTCTTTATTCACAAATCTTGAAATTACAAATTGCAAAATGTTAATCTGTACATACAACACAACACCTAAGACAGAAATTAAAAGGAAACAAAATATTTAAGACCCATACTTTTCTTGAATGAAGAGAGTTCGTAATGACTCTGATTTCTCGAGAAATGCAAGATTAAACTGATTGTGAAACAAGGTGCACTTGAGGGAATAGGAAAGAGATTAAAATGAGTCAAAACAAAACCATAAAAAGGTATCCCTTTTCAAGGCAGTTAGAAAGGCACAAACAACCCTTTCAAATTTGGTATTCCGGTTTCAAGGTCGTGTTTGGTTCGGGCTCACTCGGATCTTCAACATTATCATCAGCACTGCCGGTCGAGAAGGAGTCACTATTAGTTCTCTTCTGAATATTGCGCAAATGTCCAGGCGGAATCACATTCGATGAAGCATTGGCAGCCATGGCAGTCGCGGCAGGTTGACGATTCTGCCAATCCACGACATTCACGGCTGACCGGGCTCTGACTACGGCCGTCGGTGACGAAGTCGCTGATGCATTAGGCGCCGACACCGATGGTCCCGCTTTCTTGTCTGCTTCACGTCGACGACGCTCAAGGGCTTCCATCTTTTCATTGTGGTCAAAATACCAAATAGTAATGGCGTATCTGAAAGAGGCGTCAGTTTCAATTACGCTGTCATTACTAAAGCCAATTTTTGCTTAAATTGCAATCGAGTATGTTTGTTTAGTGAGCGACACCGACCGATGTGCGTAATCAACCCCAAAATTTCATCATTGTTCCTTTTTGGAGGACCCCAGCCGAAAAAAGCGTGTTTGCCCTCAACTACGTGTCCATCGCAAAAAGACATTCAAAAGATAGCTGCATGCATGCGTCCAAAACGCAGTAGCACAAGGGCTTATCAAATTTCAACCCCTAAATCGTGAGACACAAAAAGCTTTCAGGATTTTGGGCTGTGTGCAAATTAAAAAGGGTAATGCAAAAGGCCAGAGCGTGCAATTCTACAAAGAATCTGGTCAAAGTCACGTAAAGCAACAATTTGCCAATACGCATCAACGCTCTTTACATAAAAGCAATAACTGCCACCTGCTTGGGTCGTATTTTCATCAATGAAAAATCATTGTGGCCGGATGTCAGGGGCCGAAACAGTCATTTGTGTGTTCTCTGAGGGGCAACGCTCGGCCTTCAGCGAAAGTAGATTCAATCGGAAACACGAAAAAACACTCACCGATGTCGATAAACTGGCAACACTTCATGTGGATTACGACGATCGGACCAGAAGAACACGAGTCGATCCGCCTGCGGATCAATGTCCATCGGGGTGAGGCTCGTCTCAGGGTACAGTCTCAACGTGCCACCATGATCAGCCAGCTTCCAATTCTCATTACAATAATAGATGGACGTGATGCAACGGCCATCACGGACTGGGTTGTCCACGTGACGAACATATCTGGTACCGTTTCCCGGATAACAGGCAATCATGGCGCGCGATCGACCACTGATTGTGTACGGCGGAATACGATCTTTGAAGTGGACAATGACGCTGTCAATCATGGAGATGAGCAAACGCACCGTGACACAGTCATTTACGCGAGTGTCAGAACCGTCGAACCAGAGAATCTGGAAGGTGGAATTAGAAAACGAGGGTACGGCGGCACAACTTGGTCTGGGGATGGCTTACTTGATCGGATCGGATGTCTTGTGATTGGGAATCCTCTTTTTGATCCATTAGCTCGCCGGCAGAGAAATGCCCGCGCTGGTATAACCTTTCGACTTCGCTGAAAAGCAATTCCTCATTATCGGTTCCAAAAAAGGCAATCAATAGACTTACCGATAAGTAAAGTTGCAATGCGTCTCACCCAAAAAGTTGTCACAAACCGCCCAACCATACTCATTCAACCCGCGAATGACATGTTCAGCCAGATACTATAAATTTTTTAAGAGTAAAACTAGTAATTTTAACGTAAAAACTTACCCTTAATCTCAATGCAATCGCCTGATGCTGATTCAACGCTAGTCCGCTAGCAGCCAAACTGCGCATGTGATCTTGGAGAGTCGATTTGAACAGCAAATTCTTCGAGTGATCCTTGTATACAATATGTGGATTCGCGGCACGCTTCCTCGCGTGACGTTGCTCCATAGAAGCCTTGGCTGCATTCATTGTGGCGATGGTCGCAGCGGATTCTATAATTTGAACATCGGGATCACTTGTCGGGATGACGCGGACCGTCGGATCTAAACAGACCGATGTGAAAAAAAAAGAAACTCCGAAAAGGGGGGTTCTATGAAAGAAAGCAAATCGATCGCTGGCGCAACTGAAAAAGAAGAAGGCGCAAAAATTGCCTTATCCCAATCGATTTCATTCGAAGGAAAATAAGTCAGACAGTTTAGTGTGCGCAGATCAATGTAAAAGTGGCATGTTTATGGAAACAGACCAGCGCCACGGCGCAAAGAAGAGATTTTTATCGAACGCGACACAAAAACGCCTCTTCCAAAGTCATAAGTTCGGGTGGTTCCCCGACAGGCCAGTAAAGGGTAATCAAGAAAAGCTGGGCAACCAAAAATATATAGAATGCCCATAATTGGTAAACTAGGCAGGTAACAAACAACAAACCTGAGGATGCCCGCGCTGTAGTCGCATTTCCCGCGGCAGCTGTAGTAGCATCACCGCTACCACTTTTGGTCGCTTGAATCATTGCACAGACCGGCCTGTGACGGGTAGAATCGGATTCCTGGAAAAAAAGGTAAATGATAGGGGTGCAATATCTCTTACAGACAGTCATGTAAAAAGTATACAATGTGACAAGCCGTACTGAGTCTCTAGCTACACACGACCGAAGGAGGGTTGGGTGTCATGAAAATCGAACAAATTTTCATTTAAAGACGGACGATCTGTGTCATTTTGAAAGGAATCGAAAAAATCAGTATGAAATTGCACGCCCGCTGCCAGCATGTACGTTCTACACGTTTGCGCTGTTATGTGTCGCCCGTGGGAGTACGAGCAATGAGCCGACGGCGGTCTCGGTTGTAGAGGTTCATTGACAAAAGTCACGTTTTTTCGGTCCTACCAACCCCAACTCGGGTGGATAACATGGTTAGTTTGTGAGAACGGGCTGGACTGCATTTGTAGCACATGTAAGTGGGAATGTGTTAAAATAACGCGCAGAAAAAAATGGCAAAATACGATCAATTAAGATATACCAAAAAATACGGAAGTAACATTCTACATGGTGGAAAAATATGTGTACTTTGGCATGAGAAAGGTCATACGTGTAGTGTGGGTGAACACGTTTTGGGAATATCAATTTGCAAAGAAACAGAGATGACATTTTGAAGCAAAAAAATTGTTGTGAATGTAACATTTCTCGACGATTCTACATCGCATAGTTTGATGCACATTGTTTGGAAGACAAAAAAAAAAAGAGAGAGAGACGAACCTTATGATCAATGGAACAGTACGCGACCGCAGTACACTTGGAACAGATGACCCGATCCTTGAGGTGCGGCTGTGGCTGCTTTGCAGCTGTTGTGGAGGGCTTCCCCGAGCCACTCGAGCTGGATGGCTCATCTGGGGATGAAGCCGAAGCGTCGTCGAACTTGATCCCGCAAAAGGAGCAGATTTCGAGGAGAGCCGATCCAGAACTGCCTGATTTCAGTGATTTGCCAGAGGATAGCGATGAAAGCGACGACTTCGACGGACTCGATGAGTTAGTTCCCGGCAACCGGACGGATGAATCATCCGCCGGCGTTGTAATCGGAGTCATCCGGCTGAAAACATGTAAATTCAATGAAAAACACTGGATAAAATATATAAAAACAACGCGTGTAGAGATGCGGAAGTAGACAGACGGTTCCGAAACAGCGTGCGATGCGTAGCAAACACTTGAATACATGCGAATTCGCGACGAAAAAAAGGAGGCCTGCAAAGTGTTATGAAGAAAAAATCGTCTCGAAGGGGAGCTCAATTGCCTGCAGGACAAAATAGAATGGAATAGAAGGCTGCTAAGTTAACGTATTAAGAAAAAAGAAAAAGACCAAGGGCTCCGAAAACGTGATTTTTGTGAAAATTTTCATTTGAAGCCGCACGTACACAGTCAGTCCTTCGACGCTGCCGCCGGCGACGCCGATGATTACCACGGGGCCGTCGTTGCCGCCAAACAGGAGGAGGGGCCCCTCGCAGCCTAGCATACCAACCAAACACCACGGACAACGACGTCGTGGTGGCAGCAAGCGTCGAAGGGGGAGTCCGAAACCAAACATAACGCCGCTGGGATGAAGGACCGAGAAAAAAGCGCGGAAAAAACCTCGAGCAAGCCGAGAGCCATAGCCGATGGCGGCGGCGGTGGCCGTTGTTGTCGGGCAATGTGCGTCGGGTAGGTCAACAACGTGACGAACGAGAAGAGAAGCTGCGCAGTATTGAAAAAATGCACTGGCTGTCGGAAAACCTAATGTGTGTCAGCAAGCGATACACTCCCCGACAGCAAAAGAGGAAAATATGCATATATTCAGGAACAATATCCAGAGATCATCTTACGGAAGAACCCCTGCGGCTAAACAATGCCCTTGGTGGTCCCGCAAGAGTTAAATGGCTGGCAGTTACTTCCGCGTTTGAGAGAAAGCGAAGCGACAGTTTTTCCAGATGATTCGCACGTTCCACTGGGTTGGCTTGAGCAGCGCATTCGTCAGATGTGACAAATTGTGGGCTAGTTGAGCCTTTGTCAAAGGGTGGTTAGCATTTTATACAGCTTTTCTTGGTTTTACAGGTGTTAAAGTCCTTTAAAATCGATGTGGTCTAACTTGGGTGGTGGAAAAAGAGACGTATTCTTGTTATTTGTATAAAAAGTTCTTAAAATCTACAAAAGTAGTAGAAAGTGTCGTTTTTTCGGTTCAAACTAGTCGCCCATGACTGTGTTAACACAGTGAAAACAAAACAATGAAGAATAGGATGACAGAAGCTTGTACTTTTAGGACAACGCGACGAAGCTGGCAGAAGCATGACAAAAATTAGTGAAAGTGTGCCTATGACTATCAAGTGACATTTGGCAAATGTAGCAAATCATAACACACTCCACAACAGTACATCACAATTGATCGGTGTTTTATATTCCTGTTAATTCGTTGTACAGAACAAATTGTTTAAAACTAAAATTCGAGTTTCCATAAAATTCCAAAACCATTCGAAATTTAGAGTTCTTGTTATTGTAAATTGTGTGTCGCCAAGTACAACTAACATGTGCCTTGGCCATGTGCGACCACTGCCAACTTGACCGTCGAACTCAACTTCTACTTTGTTGTTGTTTCGCTTTGTAGCCACAGATTCCATCAACAAACAACCAAGGATGACCGATCCCGATAAAGCAGAATCCTTCAAGCTAGTGGACATGATGTCCTATTTTTTTGTGAGCAGACCAGCATCAGGGCGACGCGAAGGATTCGAGTATCAGCGGGTCATGTACTTCAATCCAGAGACTGAGGATTCTTTGAAGCAGGTCAGTTTTTGTAATTGGGGATCAGAATATAAACAGTAATTATATCTTACAGACCGATATAACCGGTGTCGCTGAAGCGTTTATCGGGTTCACGGAAAATTTTCGAAAACGCTCAAATGACTCAATCCCAAATGAATACGATCATCGGTACATCAAGTCAAAGAAACAGTTGGAAGTTTTTGTTCGGGTTGAAAAGGGACAGTTTATCCTAGGACTAGGATTGAAAAAGTTAGTTTCATTGTTCAACTTTGTAAAAATGCGAACCATTTCCATGCTTCAGAGAATCCTGCGACAAGTTAGGCTATTTTGTCCACATGGCATCCATCAAAGCCCTTGTTGTTCGGACTTATGAAACCTTTCGATTGTTTTATGGTACTCTTGAAAGCCTTTTCAAAGTATCAAGAGGTCACTGTATGCAGAGATTGGACCAGTTTTTCTCACATTATTTGAGTTTAATGCGAGTTTCGCAGGTAGATTACCTTTAGCCTCGCTTTTCTATCATTGCCATTACAGATTCCCCTCATTGATCTATTTTCCGGGGTCGGCTTAATCTCACTTCAAAGCATAGATTTCCTCGAAGTTCAGTGCTTTGTGACACGTATTTTGGAGAGTTTTCCGATTGTTCGCTACTCTGTCTTTCTCTATCAGGACAAATTGGTACACTACACTGTTGATAAGTCGGATATATCGGTTTTGTATCGATATTTGACCCAGCATTTGCTAAAATCTGCGGTACATGATGAGTTGAAACCAGATGGATCGATGGCGGCTGTAAAGTGAGTTTGTCGGAGGTCATTACTGTTACTGAGGATGTCGTTACAGAAAAGCATCCATTCCAACCGAAAAACATCTTGGAAGGTTCATTACCGGTGTTGTGGAATCCATTGGTCAAGAACTGGCCCCAGAATCACAGTTTCCGACTGTCTATCTCAAGAAGGAGGACAGTGAGCTACGAAGGCATTCACTCGTCGTGTATCGTTCCCTCAATGCGACCCTGTGTTTACTTGTTGAATCTCCGGAACCCACAGAAGATACCACCGAAGTTAATATTGCCGACACTGTCGACCTCCCTGCATTACAGACCTTCATTGACCCTGAATTGTCCAGACTTGGTTCAGCTATCGGTGACCACATCCCATCGTCAACTGTCAAGCTGCCAGCCGGTGGTGAGCTTCGGTTCCATTACGTTTACTTCAATCCGGACAGTCTCAGTTTGAAGACAAGCTTTTGTGGTTCAACCGGAATTTCAACACCGATGCCGCCAGTGGCATTATATCGGTAAGCTCAAATCCAGAATGACACCCCTAATGAATGAATTTAAGCCAAGTTTGCGAAACTTTCGATCATTTCGTTGATTCCGACACCCACAAGTTCACCCAAGTCGAAGTGAAGGCCATCGATGATTGGTGGATCGTTGTGAAGAAAGAGAATGGACGAATACTGACGCTCTTTCTTCCTTCCATTGCGACAACAACCATCGTCGACATTCATGACAACGTCGAACAAATTATCAAATCGTACTTTGTAAATTTGTTCACAGCGTCGCCGTAACTACCTCAAGCGTTTACAGTGCCATAATGCGTTTACACTGATAACTACAATAAGTTATGCGTACAGACGGGTTTTGGGAATATTGTTATCGGGGTTGTTTACAAAGTGCCCTTCGATTTTATATAAAAAATGTGAAGTTACGAAACAGGAGGAAGGGTGGACCATGAACGACATGGAAATGCTTGTTGGACAAAGGAAATGCGTGTCGATGCTTCAATGTCTTGGTCAACGCCGTGTCCTGAAAGCGAAAAACGCCTGCCGGACTTTGGAGCGTGTAAAAAACACGCTGGTGTGTGCGGTGAGTCTGGACGAATTTCGACGCACATTGTATTCGGTGGGGGCAGCTGCATTCGCGATCGAAGGAACGACGAAAACGAAGACGGCCTTGGACTGATTTCATCGGTGCTACTCGGCTGCGCTCAACTGCGCTTTCCGTCAATCTTCGATTACTTGGCCTGGAGTCAAGCCAGTCCTGGGGTCCTTAATGAGCTTTGCTATCCCTTCTCCCCGTGCAGGTACCGATTGTTAATCGATCGACCGAGTGGGATGTCGAAAAAAGCTTGAAAACGTTGTCCCGAAACACTCGAGATAAATTTGAGAGATGTTTGCGGATTCGGATGCTTATCCTGGTCCCCACGGCTTTACCTATTACCTCCTTCCTAAATTGTCATGTTTCGATGCATTTCGTCACCTTCGAGCTGCGTGTTTCATCCGTGTTCTTATATTCCCCACGGGTATCCTTGTAACTTCGCGTTAGCACTCATTTTATCACCTTTTAACATACATTTCCGAGACTACTTCGTGTCCAGCGTTTTTTTTAAATCATCGATTTTCTCTAAAAGGCTCTTTTTTCAGACCATGACTGCTGACCCTTCTCCCGACCGACTCTTCGAATCAATCCTCACACAGGACAACGTTTTCTACAAGGCCCAGGCCCGCTCCGAACCCGATCTCAGTGACGACCAAAAGCTGGAAATCCTCTCTAACCTTTTTGCTACAAAACCGGCTATATTTCTGCAGCGATATCATCGCCATGTTTCTCCATGTTCGTTTCATTTTAGGTGCTTTTGCTCGGTAATGACAGTCGTTTTTCAGGTTTCATACCTCTCTTCGATGCCTCTGACTACGTTATCGATTACTACGTCAAGGAAATCATTCACAGAATTGAGTCAAAGATTCCTGGGACATCGGCAGCGACAACCGAGAAGAACAAGCGGTATTTGCAGTTGGAAGCGCTAAAGAAGGATGGGAAATACTTTAGCAATGAAAAGATGAGGGAACGGAATCCGGCTGCGTTTGATATGATGGTCGGCCAGTTTTTGGACGATGAAGGTTGGTTGTAATTAGTACTGACGGTATTGTAATCGTGTTTTTATAAAAAGTTTTCAGAAAAACTAAACCTGCGGCCAACTGTGGATCGTCCGGCCGGGTCCTGGTCAAAGATGTTGGCTGAATTCGACGATGCTGGTAGGGTTTCTGCCAGGAGGAAACGGCAGTTGATGAGTGATTGGGATTGTGGTGCTGACAATGTGAGTTCTTATCTTACCTATCAGACCCGCCAGGCACTACCATTTGTGTTTTTGATAATATTGATCCATTTTTATATATAATTTTTTAGTCAAGTCGCTTCCTCGCTCATGCCGGTGCCCGGATGTCCGCCTTCGACGATCTCGAAACTGTTCAGGGCCTTGATGACACCGACGAAGCCAACCTTCGTTCCACCTATCCGAAGCACTGTGCCACCGGGGATGTTGATGCAATCATGAAGAAGTTCCGCAAAACTGATATCTCGACTCCGACCAAAACAGCTACACCATTGGAAGAAAAGCCGCCAACTTCGAAACATTGGGGCGAGCTTCTTGTCGACGAGACTCCAGCTAGTTCATCTGGGAACCAACCCGATGATGACGATGATGAAATCAAGTTTGATCCCGGCACCGGTGAAGTTGATTCCGATGATGAAGCAATCACCTTTGCTCCAGATGAGAGTTTCCCGAAAGAACTTCTACGTGCAGAATTTCAATCACACATGGAGCAAGCATTCTTGAACGGTGATGATTCCGAGTTCTTTGACTACGAATCTTCCTCTGCTATTGACCAGTTTGATAAGATTCGCGAGCGAGATTTAGAAGATGCTTATTTTGATGAAGATTGAGCTTAACCCGGTGCTTGTATAAAGTTGTATTTATTTTGTCATGATTGATTTGTTGAGTTGCTTATGGTTCTCCGCCATTTAAATATCCTCGTTTTTGATTGATTGAACATGTTATTGATTGCATTGTTTACAGATCTGGTGTTTGTTCCATCTCTCAAATATGGGTGAATTCGAGAATCACGAAATTGAAGATCTCCCGCGTTGGTGGTACATGGGCGCTGATAGGGCGATGCATGGTGGGTTTCGTTATCATTATTGTCATTGTTTGAGTAATATTTCGGTTTGTTTTAGGTCCCTTCAGCTCCTCTGACATGCACAAATGGGTTCAATCCGGGTATTTCAACGAATCTCTCATGATCAAGACTGATCGCGACGCCAAGTTCTACACGCTCTACGATTACTCCGTTGTCTGCAATGGGTCGCCGTTCCTTGCCAACGCCTACTCGTACAACGCGGCCGCCTACAATGGAGCTCCTGAATCCCGTAGTTCGTCGGTTTCGGTGCATCAGCATCCCCAGATGAATCTGAATCACTTGCAACAGCCGCCGCCTCAGCTTCAGCACATTTTCCAGTCGCATTCCGCTAACGGGCCAATGCCGATCCCGGTCTATGGTAACCCGAACAATGGACCTCCTTCGGTCGTTCCGCAGCCTCTCCCGGCCCAGCTTATCTTTCCTCCAGGCTTGGAAATGTATCAGAGCGGCGCACCCCAAGGTAACTACTTTGATTCGACGAGGAGAGCCACGAATGAAATGCTGCTGCGGGAGAACCCTTCGTCGAGTACCATCAGTGATTCTCCTGATTGTGAGCCTGTCGTTGAGGAACGTCGAAGGGGATACGACAAGAATTGTGGCACCGACGATGCACCTTGGAATTGTCTTCCGCAGAAATGCGACGCAGCTACGGATACTGATGGCTTTGCACCGTTTCACCAGAATTCGGTCTCCATTCAGACGGGCCCTCAATATGTAAGTTGCCTTTTAACATTTTTGGAATCGATATTGACTTCAAACTGTTTAGATTCGCCGAAACGACGTCTGCAAGCTCCTCAAGGAACTCACCGGTATGTCGTTCCAGACGCGTTAGCTTGCCCTCCCGAATGGCCTATCATGACATGGCTGAATCGTTCTTCTGAGGCCTTTCACCCGACGTTCTTCCCCGTTTGCATTGTCCAAGTAGTTGACCTGTATTTTAATTGTAGTAGTGTCTTTTCCTAAATGAATCCAATGGTACTGTCACCCCAATCGTCGATCACACCAGAATTTTATAATCTTTATTAATCCTAAAGCGAGGTTATACTGTCTTAACAGATGTCTTTTTCGAGTTTTCAAAACCTGTGCAGAATTTCTATTATTTAAGTTGTTCATTTTTGGGGCGTAGTCCGTTTTGTGCCTTTCTACTCCGTCCATTATCCATTCATTAGTCATTCGTTATTAATGATAATAAGTTTAATTGTTTGTTGTTGTCAGTTGCGCTATCCATTTCCCTGCCCCAATTCTTGTGCTTGATTATAACTATACAGTTTTATTGTGTTAATAGGACTTTAATTAAACTAAAATGGTTATTTTGTGCAGATTGATGAACAAATGCTGATATTTTCTGTCATTTTAGGGGGTCAATGTGATCGTATTGTCCCTCGAGGATGAGGGCAGGGTTAACTACGTGCGCTAATGTAGGCATTTTTAATCGTGCCATGCCATAGTCGACCCTTGCATGGTTGGTCCTGCAGTGTTGCGGCGGCCCAGTTTATCATTACGAGGCCCTTTGGGGATTTGAATTCCGTCGTTTGCCCCTGACCAACCTTCAGTTGTACTGCTGTAGGGCGACGAGAACGACGAAAAGTCAACAAACCTGTAAAGCTAAACGAGATAGACTCAATTAAGCGTGCTTTGATTACCGATAGGAATCAATGGCGGCATTGTTCCTGGGAAGCTTTGATCCCCCTGACAGATGTGACACCCCTCGTACTTCCGGCTTGGGCACAAATGCCAAACTCGATCACAGTGTTATTTTGAGATGTCACAAAGATGAGCATACATCATGAATGTCATGTCACCCACCACCACATGTCAATGACAATGACTCCTTTGTTTTGCCGTTGATGTTTGTTGTCATGAACTTGCAGCTATATTTCATTACCCATCTTCAGCTGCATTCAATAAACCCAATTAAACGAAATTAATGACCCCCCTGGCAAAAACACAATGCCTTTGCCCACCGAATGTCGGAGTCAGATCAAAGTCCTGTAAGCTTTGAGACTCTCGTAAGCTTTTAATTGAGTTACTCTCGACGCTTTTTTAAATGTATTTTTTAACATCTGGTTGCATTTCAAAGTGTGTTCGATCGAATGTATAGGTCCTTCGTTTGAACAAATCTTATGTTAGTGTAATCCTGAGTGACCCCCGTGTATCCATCCATTCATTGGTTCGTTTCCCGCAAATGACACGTTTTAGAAAATGTACATCATCAATCTAGTCTATGCGGTTTGAAACCTGAAGACTGGCTTGAATGAACTTTGTTCACGGCGGTGGAGGGCCGAATTTTCATTTGAACCCAACCGTTAGGCGATATCGGTGCACCGCTTACGGCAGACAAACAGTTGCGCTCGCGATTGCACTACGACGCGATTTCGGGTCAAAATGCCTTTGGCTGCCCGCAAAATTTATTAAACACGGCATACTACATAGATAAATGACTGGACATTTGGTCAGTGCCGTTACAAATTGGTGCCGGGAGAAGCCTCGCGTTTGACATTTATGCACACTGTGATGCGGCGGCTTGTGAAAATCGTGTTTATCGTGACAGATCTTGGATTGAACAAGTAGAAACAGTAAATTGATTCATTCTGCAATGCTTTTTTGTTATCTGTATCGAAAACTTTCACTTTTGTAGCACTTTTCGTATTGGTCAAACATGTTCTGTGCTCAAATTCAAATCAAAAAAACTAAACTCGTTATAGCCATTTCTCACATTTCCATATTCAAAAAGCATCTTTGTGGCAGTCTTGCACCGAGTGCTCCTTGTTATTTTCAGCCATGATGCGCCGGCCGTCAGTCACCAGCGTTTCTGACAATGCGGCACCAGTTTTTTGCTTTTGACTTCCGTCAATTCTTCCTTGTCAGTTTATCTGGTCCATCTCCGTTCACATCAGTTAGACCGCCCTGCCCTGTCTCGCCATATCCTAGACAATAATTACATTATTTTTCGTCTTCCACAATGCAAAGCGTTTTTATGAACTATTTTCTGTAATCCTCCCTTCTGCAATCAGCACCCACATGTACATATTCATGTATATGTAATTATGTTTATTAAACTTTTTTCATTGCTGTTTAAAAATAAATTTTCCCTGCATGCAAATGTCTCGGCTTCAATGATACTACCATCATTTAAACTTTTGAAAGTTCTTTCAACTTTTGCCTCGACCCTGTTTTTAAGCATCATCACTTGCAAGCACAAACTTGGCTCGCCTATCTGAGCATGTTTTATACAAATCATGTGCATGTATTAATTATTAAGACATGCCGTGGTCTAACTTTGACTGCACTCCCCTAAACCTCGCTTTTCTGAATCATTCGACAATAAAAAACAACTTTTTATAGCAGCTTCCATAAAACCCTTCTTTCCGCGGTCCTGTTCAAACCATTAAACTCGTGCCAGAACAAAGTTGCCCTAGACAATACCCTCAAGGCTGCTGCAGGGCCTATTGTTGCGAATGGGTGCAATTAGCTAGCCGTGTCCGCGAGAATGCATTCAAAATTGACTGGGTTTTTCCGCCAGAACCGTGCCACATTCTTGAATCGTTAACCCGGTTTGGGCCATGTCCAAAAGCATTGCCAGAGTACAAGTGTTAGCAATTTTGGGGAGCAATGGACAAAAGTACCGAAAGCACTTAAAGAAAATGACGCATAACACGTAGTTTAGTTCTTATTTATGGTTGTAGCACAAAAATAGGTTGTTGATACCATTTCTATTGTTAAGAATTACCATTCTTATGTTTTTGACGTTAAAAGGTTGCTAAAAACGTTTGCAGGGAAAGAGTTGTTTCTTTTCGTAACGTTAAAGTCCTTTGTTTTTGCAAAACCCCAGATTTGAAGGCGTCAGGGATGTCCATCTTGGAGGTTCTAGAAGAAGGTGGTTTCTAGTTTCAAACGCTCGTTAGTGTTTAGCTAAGAGTCTGCGCATACGAGATTGTGCTTAGCCCCCCTGGCCACAGACTGACTAATGTGAGAGGTGCCGAATTTCTTTGTGTGGCTGTGCCCAGCTCATCCTGAGCACTGTGTAATGGTCAGTAGTTTGCTTCTAGCTGTCAATGCCAGAGGGCTTTCAAAGGGCGTGCGAGATTTGTCATGGAAAATAATTAGACGTATTACGTGAGACGTGAAACATTGATTGGCACATATTTCGCGCTCTCTATTCTTTATAGTAAAACTGAAACTTTCAGCAGGAATCAGAATGGTAGATTCTGCCAACTCATCGGATCCTAATGTTGTGATCCCTTTTCTACATGCATCACAATCATCTCCAACGTGTCTTTGTGATCAGGCACACCCTCATCATCACCATCACCATGATCACCCAGCTAAAATGGACCACTGTGACAGTCTCGATCGCACGGAGCAACATTTCCTCTTCCCTGATGTGAGCGGCGATGATTCAGAAACGAGTGGGACATCAGGGTATCGGGCAGCGATTCCGCCACATATTCCTGGAAGTGCCCGGGGACGATCGAAGCCACTTCGTCGGCAACAGAAAACTGCTGAAAAATCTTGTCTAGCACCAATTGGAACACTACCAGTGACACGGATTCCTGAAAACAACAACGTGCCCGAGGACAATGGTGCAGAATGGCAGTGCTGCGTGGAAGACGATGCCAAAGACATTTCAACAGTTCATGCACGATCAACCACCTGTAACATGTGCCATGGAACTCCGAAAAAAGGCATTCCGGATGGTCGACACAGTGCTGCTGGCGGTCGATACGTCGGCAATTCGAAGAGTAACTTTTTCTACGGCTGTCCGACAGTTCCCCGAATCAAAACCTTTGATGGTATGCTATCCATATTTGATGTCCTATACCTCTAAACCGTTTTGTCTGCTTCAGAATGCTCTCCAATGATGTCAGCATCCATGCATGGTCTATCCACCGTTCATCGCTCTCAGCCTTATGACGATAGGTTTGTTTCGATTTGCACATGCATACTTGCAACTTTTATCACACCCAAAATTACATTAACCTTTGGGTGTTGACTTCTATTTTTATCGAGTTACACCTATTGCAAAAAGCTAAACTTAGCCCCCTCCACTACCCATGATTAAATGGAACAAACCGTTTTGCGGGAGCTTGAAATGGTTTTCCCTTTCCACAGGTCTGTCTCAATGTCGCTTATAAGAGACCCGCCGAAGGCTGACCCACAGTTGTGTTTCCGCTTCAACTCGATTACACATCGCTTTTGCTATCCCCATATAGCCTGAAGGCAATGCCGAAAAAGACAAGGTTTCACGTATGAATGTCCAGGGGGAACGCGACACATTGTGGAAATGTGTTCATGTGAATTCATACTTGAAATATTACACACCTTGTTGCTCTTTTTTACGTTGGATCCATTCAGTTACACTCAGTTAGCCACAGGGCATGAGGGAAGAGGTCATACTTCCGGTGTAGCTTGTCTTGTCCGTTCTGTTTACGATGCGCTTCAAACTGAAATCTTAGACTCAACGTAAGCATCTATCTGATTCATCGGACTTACGAAGTCTGTCATTATGCCGAACGGTTGTCATTGTGCTCGCTTGTACCATTCAAAGGCACCTTTTCCTTTTTTGTCCTTCCTATTTTGTATTAATACCAACCCGCTGCTGCCCACGTTAGCTAACCACAAATCACAAAGTCATTTTCTAAATCATATTTGTATTTTGGCACCTTTTAGTGCCCTTATAAAAAGCATAACCTGTTGGGTTCCTTGACTTTCGCGACAGGTGTATATGACACTATTCAATTTACTGGGTATGTACCGTTCACAAATCAAATGTTGGTGTTAATCATGGAGTCTTGCTGAAGTTTGACTTACATGCACAAATAACTTTATCATGTTTGACAAATTTCTTGGCTATCAATTTCACGCCCGTTGTCATGCCACATTTCCAAATTTCGAAAAAGTTTATTACCCAGACCTCGAAACTGAAAAATAGTTTTGTGACGTTATATTCAAAGTATTTTGAAGTTTCGCATCTTACCAAATGCACTTTTAGTGCCTTTCTAAACCTGTGGAACGAAACAGTATTGCCCAGGACACTTCTGTGAATACGTTTCCCATAACCCATTCATTCACAAAGTTACTCCCCAAATGCCGTATTTTTGTGCCCTCGATAACTACGCAGTGAAATGTGATAGCTTTCCGATGATTATTAACTACATTTGTGATAAACACTTAAACTCGACATAAACGTCTGGCTCTTTTATGTGTTGCTTTGCTTTGAAGTTTGTTTTTGCAAAATCAATTTATGCGTTTATCCGTTGCCACAAACCAGGACCCATGATTTTGACGTGTTGAGCTATCGACTTCCTATCAATTTCGTCACATTTTATCGATGTTTTTGCCATAATTCTTTTTTGTTATCCATTTAATTTTTATTAATTTACGCAATTCCTCTAGTGCGTGCCCTCAAGCTCAGCCTAACGACTTACGGCACTTACAGCGGAGCTTTGCCAGACACCGGAAGTTGGGGCTGACAACCGATAGCCGTCGTAATTAAAGACCTATAGGTTCACTATGGTCGTCCAAGGTCCAGATGGTCGAACTATCGGCAAAGCTGCCACGGTGACATCGGCATCGCCACGGCCGAGGTTTGCAATCTTCTTTTGCACACAAATTGCAATCACTGTTCCCTCTCTTTCACGTTTTTTCACTCTTTTTGCGTACTTTTGTGCTGCATTAGGTCGTTATGAAAACAGCTTTATTTTAAGATATTTTGCAATGCCCCTATCTCAGGATGGCATAAAAATATAGACGTGTTTATCGCTTCACAGGGGGATACCGGAAGCAACAAACATGTTTGGCTTAATCCGGACAAAGTCACGCTCACGCTTGAGCTGAAATGGCACACTGTTTTCTCACACAATGTGACTATCGAAAGAAATACAATCAGTTTGAGCTAGTTTTTTTTGTTTCAACTCATGATGGCATTTTCTACTTCCGACCAAATGCCCATCAGGAAGGGCTAAATGCCACTGTCTTTGGTGGACACCATCTTTCAGCGGTGTTGTCCTTGATGCACATGAGTACCATCATGCAAGCTCATATTTCACTGACTGTTTCCTTTTTCTTTCGATTGTAGTTCTGAAATAAATCTATTTCACGTTGACATGGCATTGCACATCCTAGATGAGGACGCAAATCCATTCGCAATGGCATCGACCTCTCATCACTTTGCTCTTTGGGAGACTTTTCAGCCCTCTGAACAAGCCTTTAAAAAATCGAAAACAGCTTAAAATAGATGGAATTTCAGTTGCGGCAGCGTTACGGGCACACTTGAACGTCGTTTCAACCGATCGTGCGACTGGAGCCATGTGCCATTGAATAGTGCCACCAGACAAGGAGGAAATTCAACGAACGATGCCATCAGCCTGAGAAGCTTTAATAACCCCATCGCACAGGTTTGTTCATCTATCATTTTTTTCTGAAGGTGATGCCACAGATTTTGCAAACCCAAAAACCACTTTCATTTTGAACAATAATTGAATTTCCATCAAAACTGAAGTCTAGTCAGCTTCCATCATTCATCCACCAGGCGTTACCCCCCGTCGACATAGAGTGCAAACCCGAAAAAAAAACTCCTCAAATTTTCACGTTATTTTTGGCATTTGGCTTAATTCCACCATGTTCCTGTTGTTATCCTCCCCCAAAAAGTAACAAAGAGCAACAGTTCATTGCACATATAAGGCTTTACATTGTCGGTGCGACTGTTTTCAATCGATTGAGCATGCTTTTCGTGCTCTCAAGGCATCCATTATCACACTTTTTATGCGGTTTCCGTATAGTTTGCGGTCTGAGAAGTTCCTAGTCGAGTATTTCATGTATGCATCCGACACAAAATGTGTCTGAACGGAAACCGCTTGTTGTTTTGATTCGATTTAAACTGCGAAGTTACCCCTTTTTGTGCGGTTTGACTGGAAGTGACAAAAAAACGATGTCGGATGTTACGTTTTCTGCTGATAGTGCGGTTAAGGAAATCTCTTGGGTTACATGACTTTGTGAATGTTTACTTTAATCAGGTGCAAACGCCAATCTGCCGACGATTCCTTGAGATTTGAAATTGACTTTTTCTCGGCATTTGGCGGAACTAAACCTTCGAAATGACGCTGATGTGTTGTGCTTTGTTGGCGGCCACATGATACGCTTTGGATGAGTTCATCGACCCACAATCCAGGCTAATTTCATCTCGAAATAACCCTGAAATGCTTGCCGTTTTAACGTGGGGGTCGGCGCCAAGCTTTCGACGGCATACCACCGCTATAAAGACCCCCAAATGGCCTCGCTGGTATTGACCTTGAATGAAGCCGTTGGCACAGACATTTTGTTGTAGCTTCCGACGGATGCTCTTTTTCTTTTTTTTGTGGCACTAACGGCTTTGTTAACGTTTTATGCGGCGTCGAGCTAATCTTTAAACAGTCGTTTCGGGGTAACACGTTAAGTTAAAACTTTGATCATGACAGAAAGAAACTGACTGTGCTCATCATTCATTTTTCATTTTTTCCATCTTGCAAATTATTGGATCAGAGGAGATTACAATCATTCAGATTTTAGTTAACTTCCTGATCGACTTTTTAGTTCCCACATTTCCCTTTGTTGCCAACCCCTCTTAACCGTAATTTGCGGTGTTACAAAGACGCAATTTACCCATGCCATCGGAAGGCTCAAAATTACGCTTCCGCAAAGCAAATACAAATTAAACGAACGCTGAAATGTGGTTTTTTTGTCTTTGATGTTCCGACGCTTCTGGTCGGGCTTAGAGATGCGCCGGTTTCATTGTTTTTAACCATTTCGACGATGTTTTACTTTTGGATACCGTGGATGGCTCTATTTTTTAAGTGCTAACAATTTTTTCCTCATATTGAATGGTATTGTTATCCCTTTTTACACCTGAATGGCTAACACACTTTTGGCTGCCGGACTTGTTGCTCGGCATGAATGTTTGCCGTTTCGCGGATTGAAAACACGAAAACTTTTTGCCGTGGCCGCCAACTTTTATTCTTCTCGCACTGAAAATACTGTTTTCATGATGATGTCGTTTTTAAGTAATAGGACAAATGTTGTAACAACTTTCAATGAGATGAAATCCATTAGGTTATTTGACCCTTGCTAGGTGTCACCCCTTTAGCACTTTTCCCAATCTCGAAAAAAAAAGTTCCCATGTCATTGCTGTCGAACATGCATAGCAAAACATAGTTCTTGAATGTAGCAAGATGGGGTGAAAGTTGCGGGGGTATGGAGGACGGTTCATTCCCCTCAGGGGGCTCATTATGCATTTGTTACTTCTTGTGATACACGGGCCTGCCCGGCATTACGCTTCACAAAAAGCTAGGGGGTAAAGCTGACTGAGTGCAAATGTCTCTGCTTTGGCTGAAATTATTAGCGATAAATTTTAAACATTATTACACTTTTGTGAGATAAAGCAAAGTGATTATCACCTACGTTTATATCATTCGGGTATTACTTGCATACTTCTGTTGTGCATGCAAGCATTGAACATGATTTTCATGAAGTTTTGCTCCACTTACTTGATTCTGCAAGTTTGAAACCTGTGAACATTTTTCGCAATACAATGTTGCAATTTTTTATAGTTCCAATCTCATCGTAACCGGTTTTGCACAAATTAACATTTACGGAAAGCGTTTCATTTTACAACTTGTGCATCACATTATACATTTCGCGAGTTTACTCGTCATCGATTCCCAGATCCCAGACATCTTGCGACATCTGATGCCCATTTCCTCATGACTATTCTAACAATATTTTATCCCATGTAGTGCCAGAACAGCTATCGAGGAACTGACGTTACGCCAATTTGTATCAATTTTAAATTTTCTTTCTTTAAACCCGCCATTTTGTCATAGAGACATTAACTTTATATCTTCGCCGATCTCTCGTTATCCCCTGCAGTCAGACACAATATTAATTTTTAACGATACTCCGTCCCGCCATTGAGCGTCAGTTGTCCCAACTATTTTTTCGGGTAAAAGTTTTATAGCAATAAAAAGAGTGTTTAATGCTTTTGAAGTGTACTGCGAACTAAAGTTACTCATTTGTTCCAACTAGAATATAATATTCGGATTAGAAGTTGTGATTTGAAGGTTTATGTTGCGCGTGGACTAGTACGGTATCATGTAAACGCATAGTTGAAATAAAATGTTACTTTTCACTGTAAAGTGGTGCCAATGCGACAGTCCACAACGTCGCTAGCGGCTCGTCCGTGCACGTCTTGTGGCGCTCCGATGTACCGCGATGAATCGCTTTACGGTGTCAATGGTCGACCACCACACTTTCTGGGCGATGGATCCCACTATTGTCGAATCCCGAACTCAGCATCTGGGTTGCGACCGACCGGTGACGGTCCGATTGGTCAGCGTTCCAGGGAACGAGCAAATTCTATGTTTATTGTAAGAACAAAGATCTAAACATTTAAAACCAAAAAGAATTCAACATTTTCTGTGGCGTCAAAACATGTTACCTGATTTTACTCAGTTCATTTTCAGGTCAGCAGCGATATTCTACGTGTTAGCGGTTACACTAACCAGTTCCGCAACCTACTCACAGCCCGGTCTCGACGAGAAAGTGGCGGTCCTGAGGTACTTTTGCCAACTTCGCCCTCAACTGGTTGGTTAAACTTTCAATTTTTTTTTGTTTTCTTAACAGCACTGGGGGGTCATCGTTCAAAATGTCAGCGGACTACACCTTGCACACACAATTATACATACGCATTAATGTTATTTCTTCTAAAAATAGTCATGGAAGAAAGGAAATATATTAAACCTCGATTCATCATTTATCTATTTGGAAGTTTTAACACAACCATTAAAAGACATTTATAGTCGTTTCAGTAGCAATTATAACATAATTGTGAGACAAATTTGCACATTATTGTTGTCTGGGTTAGGTTTTTGTATCCTTGCATTGGGCGGAAACCCTATCGAGATTTAATTACATTAGCATTTTGGATTTGAGTGAAGGATTTTGAACTCTGTGTTGTCGATATATCTATTTGTGAGGTTAGGTTGAACAAACCTTGTCTATCACATGTCAATCACAAACAATTCAAGCGAGATGTCGTTTCGTTGGTAGGGACAAGCCCGCATGAACCCAGTGGATCGAAAGCTGTAGAACATTCACAGATGTCCCCTGTCTTTTGCTTTGTTTTTCTTTCAAATTAGTTTGATCAATACGACGTAGTTCCGGTTTGTTTTGATTGTTTTCTATCAGTTCGATAAGTCTAGCTAAGTTTTCTCTCAATCGAGGGAACATAGAACTATATTTTTTCCATGTTTGTGCCTCGTTTTCGTTGTTGTTAGCCATGCCTTAAGTAAGGTTCACACGCTCGTCGTGTTTTTCGTAGACAAACGGGATCGAATTCACTCAAATTTCTTGTTCGTCCCTGAAATTTTGTCTTTCCTTACCTTTACCCATGCTTGGTCAAACTCGGAATACTTGCTCAACCAACGCCATGATGCCATTTTTAAAGACGATAGCGACGACGATTCGTCATTTTGTAGTTTCATTTGACCCATAATTGACATCATATGACTTACTTTGGGCTTTTTATCTCATACATACGTTAACAATGAATTTTCTTATTTCTGGATTGAAATAGATCAAAAGGCTTATAACAAAGGAATGACGGCGGTGCAGATTTCATAATGTAAAACAGAAAACGCGGATTAGAGCGGCTTCCTATTGTTAATGAATCTTTTTGCCTTTCTAATCCTTTTTTTCAAAGTCGGTTGTTTTTGGGAGGGGAATCCATGTTGCAATGAATTACACCTCAAAATCTGGGAATTACTCATGTCTGTAAATGTCCTGCAATAAGAACACGCCGTTAGGCTGCCGGTTGTATACCAATGGCATATTCGTACTTTTCCTTTTCAAAAGATGGATAACAATGAAGGGTGTCAACACTTTTAGCACCTTTGCCGTTCTATAAGCACTGCAATACAGCTGAAGGTGTATAAAGGCCCTGAGTAAGCCTTGAAATTAGCAATGTTAAGTTTGTTGTTCCACGTTTTTCTCAGCATTCCATTAGCTTCTGTGAATACACTCATATTCCCATGGAAGAACCTACTTTCACATTTCTGTTTTGCGTGGCTCTTATAAATCCCGGTAGATTGAGCTCTCACGAATACCTTGCAAGTCTCACCATTCCATTAAATTGTGGTTCTTAGTTAATTTGTAATGTTTGAATGAACACATTAAAGCGTAAAAATTCAAAAAAATTGATGAATCTCCCGAGTCTTTTCTAACTTCAGTCGGGCCGTGGCAGATTTTTGTGGTTTCGCTTATTAGCTTTCTCCCTAAAAGGGCTTGAGAATGTTTTTTACGATTATCCTGTCTGTGAAAATGTCTCAGAAACTCTAATTTCATTATCACAGTCGTATGTCGTACTTTTTGGAGGCGTTATTACGTCGAACTTATTTCAAATTGCACTTTGTTTTTTCTCGATTTTTCGCTTAGTGCTCCCAGCCTAAAAACCTAGTCTAGTTTGAGTTTATGGACTTTTTCATGCTTGCTTTTAGCCAAATATTGATGACCCTCGAGGGGATACACAGTCCTTGCTATTTCCAGCCATAGTAGTTTGAACGGACCAATGTTTGCTGAACTGCCGGCCGTTCAAACGTTCACGTGAAAATTGCGCGATCACGGAATGTTTTTTTTCAAACTTATTGAAATTCCAAAGTTATGGAAAACATTTCCCCTCCATAATTGACTACAAGAAACGTCACCCCTTGGCTAAACAGACATGTTCACATCCTGCACGGCATGCTTGACATGGCATAGCATCTTTTCGGGTACAGGCACAACATCTCAACTGTTTTAGCTTCTTTTGGCGGCGCACCAGCACATGGAATTTTTGAATGTGTTCTTCCTGAACCCCATTATTGCCAATTGGGAGCGCTTCTTACTTCGTGTTGACTTTTTATGTCGCTTTTTTCCAAAGGTCCGGGGGGCTTCCGTCTTGCAGGAAGTAGATAGTGCCGCGTTCCCCTCCGCTCAAACAAAGTACGCGGATACATTTTGTGAGTCAGATGCTAACGTAGATGCTTACCATTCCTGTCGGATAGGGTCAATATATAAAAAGTGAATGGAAGTTCGTATCCATGCATTTTCGGTCAGGGTACTTGTAAAGATGATAGTGGTGCCATCAGAAACTTCGTGGTTCCATTAAAGGACGCGTTTTTCCGGGTCGACGTGTAGACAAAGATGTTTGAAAAAACAACCAGTGGTATTAAATGAAAAATTGAGGGGGAAGTACTTTGCGTTTTTGGTAAACAACGGAGTCCGTGTCTACAGTAGTTTTAAATCGGATTTTACGTATAAACTGCAGCTCTGCGTCAAACACTGATGTTCACAGTTATCAATTGACCGGTTTTCATGTTTATTTCTTACACACCTTCTTTGCTGTTTACGTGTATTCCCATTTGAAATAGAGCTTTGACAAGCTATGCCATTGTTTTCGACTACGCAGCATACCTTCAAAAATTGATAATCCCTGACATCGAACTATATTTTTTGAGTAATAATACTTTACCCATCTGTCATTGCTACTTCTAAAAGACGTTTTCGCATGTCTACCGTTCACCTGTGTTACTTACTCGCCCTGAGGCTACAAACAAATCCGTTTCTCAAGGAGGGGGGACACTCTTTTGCCGGGACTTTACATTAGCTAGTGAAACTCGCGCACGCGTTTTTTTCTTTTTATTTTTTTCCATGAGCGGATTGCGTGTCATCCAGGGAGTTTTGGCTTTTATATGGCTTCCGTAAGCGCTCTCATGGATACGTGTTCAGTGCCGTGTTGAAGCTATGAATGCGGCGAGTCGAGAGGTAAAAAGGAGTATTTGTGGTTTGAAATATGGATGAAAATTCATAATTGTGGTCACATTTGACGGATTTCAAAGTTTGAACGAGTTTATCCAACTTTATCGTGGCACTGATCGCGTGATAAAGCAATGTTTGCTGACCTTTTCCATGTTTAGAACTGCTTGTGGCCCCTCTGCATAACATAGACAATCACATTTTCCGTGTCTTCGCGTCCATGTCGATAGCATTCTGCCATTCACGTATGCGTCCTCCTCGATGATGAGCGCAGTCTTCTTGGATGCTACGTCGCGGCCGACGGTCTCCTCACCTATTCCTTCGTCTTCCGGCAATGTCTACAGTCCATTCCGTAAGGCTACCAGCGAGGAGGCCCCGGCTTCTCCGACGGCACGGACACCCTTGTTGGCGCGCTCCTCGCCACGTTGTCGCAGCATGCGACGGATGTCAACAACGGAGACCCGTCGAAATCGAAGAAGTTCCATGGGGACATTTTTGACCTCTTCGGCGAATGGCATCAGTACGTCGGGGTCTTTCAATAATGGCTACGGTGCTACTAAAATCCCGCAACAACCGGCAGTTCCCGGAAATCGACGATTTTCAACTTATTGGCGAAGTTTCGACAAATATACACCTTTCGTGCCACCATCAAACAGCTTTGGATCAGCTTCGCCAATGTCACCAAGTAATGAGTTTTCAACAGTTGCCGTAGTAAAGAAAAGATGTTTGGATCAGTTTATGGCCATTCGGGGTAAGAAAACCATTTTGCTTCAGGTCAAAAAGCAGGTCAAATTGAAATTAGTCATTCCATGTTTTTCCATTGGACTGCAAGTTTGAGACACATTATTAATAATTAAACCACACGATGTCCATTCCATTAGTCCAAATGGCACCTCTGCCGTGCATTTGGGCTTTCAATCTTCGTAATACCATTGGAATCACATTTCTCTACATGCGTTTGCATAATTTTGTCAACAACCTGACGACCGTTACTAACCTTGAAAATGCATTTCAACGGTTTTGAAATTCTAAAATTTTGGAGCTCAAAACGTTACAACATAGTTTCTGTGATTCTCATTACTTTGCATTTCACCTTGCCAACATGCCGTTCCCTCGAGTTTTTCTGAATAGCCATCTGATTTTGTACTATTTTCCGTTTTGTATTCTGGTTTCGTCCGAAATGGCAGAATCCCAAGGATTGTCTTTGACTATTATTGGCAACGTGTTGTGAACCAACGCGGGTGTTTTTCTGTTTGTGTTCACACCTCTTCAGTTTTTAAAGATAGCCACTATTGATTGGATTAATCTTTCATCAGCTACATCCGACAGACGTTTTTCCTGCCTTTGATTCGAAGAATGCCTTTGGTGGTGGCCTCTTTGCAGGCACAATCACGGCGAGATGTCACGAAACGAGAATTGTCTATTCTGGGCCGAGCAAGGAGGGTCACTTTTGCGGTTCGACAAGCTGTCATAATTAGTGAAAGCCGAAGTGGTACGTCTAATGGGAACTTGACAAATGTTCATTTGTCGTCGTAGATACAGAACTACAGAATCCATTCACAGAAAATATCGTTTGACGTGGTATTTTGTAGCTTTTATGGTAATTGTAAACCAAGGAAAAACAAACACAAACTGGTATTTTTGATCTATTTTTATCAAAGTATTGTTGCTCTTTAATTAAAGTTAATGGATTCATTGGAACCATTTAGTTGGTAAAGAAGTACAATGCTGATGTAAAGTAGGTCAAACCCAGTTCGTAGTCCTTTACCAAGTCAAAATTTGTATCCGTGTCCAGTCGGTGAAAGGAACGCATATCCGGTACATGTAAATACGTCTCATGTCGTCAAAAGCAATAATGTTTTCCATGCCGTTAAAGCCAGATTAGTAAGCTGCTTAGTTTCTTTATAGCATCCTTCCGCCCAACCCCTTTCGGATATGTGGGCGCAGCACTGATGCATTGAGCTGATGAGCTGGATTCATGTGAGTTGAGTCGGTCATTGCGCAGCTACTGGACATCACAGTTCTTTTGTTAGTTACGCTATACCTATATCTGGAGATTCTGGCAGGCACGGTACTGCTTTTCACATTCAACGTGTACTCTTACTTCCTTCCCAAATGTGGTAGTAATTTCAATGTGCACCGAATAATTTAAATTTCCAAGAAATAGTTGAACTGTTGTATTGTTGATTTACGATTCGCTTGGCATTCACTAATGTTGTCAGCGACTATTTATGGGTTTTCAACGCACCTGCGTGCCCTTTTCCAGCAGTTAGTGATATCTTGCAATGAAGGTAAGGCGGATAAGCAAAACACAAGTTGCAAGTTTGAAGTTTCGTAGTAGAACTGTCCATTGAATCTTATATTTTTGCATTGTTGCAAGTTGAGACAATACTTATGTTTGAATTGCGAAAACAACTGATTATACGAACATTAATCAACAACAGAATATCCTGTGTTACTCACACTTCTTCTATGTACACTACACACAAACCCCTCAATTCCTTTTATCACTTTTGTATTTGCAGCTGGGCTGCCTTTAGAGTGCTTAAACCACCTGTCTTAAATGTCCAACCTATCCAAACTTAATCAAATATGTTTGACTTGTGAAAGGCGTCACAAAGGTCGTCGATGTTCAGTTAACTTTACATAGTGTCGGTGGGACAGCGAGCGTCGAAGTCGCTGTATTTTCAAACTTTTCCCCGTGATTTGAAGCCTGCTATTGCTTCAGTCAACTTACCCATCCATAGTCAATCATGAGTTCACCGTATCTCGAACAGAAACGTTCGTCCAGCTTATCACTGTCCGCTATGACCCCGGATCGAAAAAGATCAACCACCACGCCCAATAAGCCTACTGTCGTTGATGTAGTTTGCCAGGTCATGGGTATTGAGACGGTTACGACTGAAGAATTGGAGAGGAAAATTACTGGTTTGTTTCGAATAACTTCTGCCCTGTAAAGCATCTTTCGCTTTCTTCACGTATCATTTCTCTTCACCTCTCTACAAAAATAGCTTAATCTCATAAAAACTTTATTGGCGGCTCAAACGAGCATAAAAACCCGTGACACACCGTTTCCATGGAAACGATATTCTAACCGAAATGCTACTTAATTTAATTTCCGAAACTGCTTTATTAATAGACACACTTGAATGTAAAAGGAAAGATTGTCGATTCCGTATAATACATTCATAATAACAGTTAGGGTTAACCAAAATTTAAACATCATAAGTGTATGCAGGATTACTGTGGGACATGATATTGTATGTTGTGATCTTTGATACTGAAGTTTTACTTTTTCAGAAGAAAAATGCAACGGTGAAGTTCGATTTGATGTAACGGACTTGGAAGCCGGTGGAGGGAATTCGTCACTTCATAAACGATCCAGCTCCACAGTGAAGGTGATTCGGCGACGGCAAAGCGGGTACGGAATCGCTATTACAAGGTTTGTTTTTACTTTTACCGCGCAAACTACGGTACATGTGCCCTTAACCTGGGTGTTTGAACTCTTAAACATTGTTAACGACTACATACAATAGACGTTCAATCTGCGGTTACATTCTTTTGTGGGAGTTTGTAGCAAAGCGGTATTTTTTCCAAATTGGTCGTTTGAATTAGGCGTATTTGCGTAGTAGCGTAGTTCTCACGCTTCTGGGGTTGTTTCCATGAAATGCCACCTGTTGTTGGTGTCATAGGGTCAGGCTCACTTCGGGGCAAAAGCTCACGATTAGCTTTGCCTTACAATAGGCATAGCGCGGGAAAATGCCGGCATGCGAAGTGGCACTGCGACGAGTGGCAGTTAGGGGAAGGTGGAAGTGAAAACCGTTGCCAGGCTAACTCAATTTTTTTCTCTATTGCCTATGGGGACTTACTTGATGTGAGTGTGCTTCTATGGGGCACAAATTTACGTCTTTTTCTTCACATGGGTAAGAAATACCTGTGAAAAGGGGTAGGACGAGTAGTGAAGCGTAGAACACGCGAAGTGCCAACGGTTTCTACGAACAAAGACCCTCATTTCAACACGGTTGATACCGTGGGCACCAGTCAGGGGGTCAGTTATGCCTCACCTATGTGAATGTCTCCTCTTTAGCGATTCCACGGCAAAAATGCGGTGTCGTCAGAGGAAACAACTCTTTCAAAAACGCAATAAAGTCTGTGATTTGTCATTGCTGCTGGCTATCCTTGGATTGATTCTCGTTGTGGTGGAAGCAGAATTGACAGCACTCCCTGTTATACCGAAGGTTCGTTTTTTACTTGCTTTATGTTGCCTGTATGACCGATGAAAAGTTTTTAGTCAGATACGGTCTCAATTGTCATCCGATCAGTTGTCGTTCTAACAACTGTTGCACTCATCTTCAGTTTATTCAATTATCATCGTGTCGAAGTCCAAATAGCACTCATAGATTCCGGTGCAGATGACTGGCGGGTGGCACTGACGACTGAACGAATCATAAAGCTTGCAATAGAAGTGGCCGTTTGTGCAATATGTCCTTTTCCTGGTTCTGGGACTATAAATTGGCCATATATTGACCCCGATCATCGAAAAATCGAAATGAAAGCTGTTCCGGTTGACGTCATTTTATCAGTACCAATGTTTTTGCGATCTTACTTGCTGTGCCGTTTCATGGTTTTACACAGTAAACAATACATGGTAATAACTGTGTTGCATATTTCGCCACCTTAAAGTTGACCGATTTCAGGATGCCGCAACTCGATCCATCGCCGCCCTTAACCGCATTTCAATGGACTTCCGTTTTGTTATTAAAACAATGATGGCCGATCACCCGCTGTCCGTTCTCGTTGTGTTTACCGTATCATACTGGATCTGCATGTCATGGATGTTTACCCAATGCGAACGTCAACTTCCTCCGAATGGTACAGATCACCAATACTTGAATTCATTGTGGTTTGTAACGGTCTCATTTTTAAGTGTGGGATATGGTGACATAGTACCGTGAGTTTTGGCCTGACTTTTGAGAGGTTGCAACTATACCAACATTTTAGAGCAACATATTGCGGCCGAATGCTCGCCATAACCACTGGCATCGTCGGAGCAGGAGTTTCATCCGCGCTGATTGCAGTGATTTCACGAAAACTAGAACTCAGCCGTGCAGAGAAGCATGTCAACAACTTCATGGCCGACTCAAAATTGACCAATCAACGAAAGAATGCTGCTGCGAGTGTGCTTCAGCAAACCTGGTTTATCCACAAATATCAACGAACGACAAATAAGGGCGATGATCTCCGGCTGCGGCATCATCAGAGAAAGTTTTTGAATGCCATCAACGATTTCCGAAGAATCAAATGGGATCAACGAAAACTCGCTGAACGAGGCAATTCGCTTTTGGACGTCGGAAAGGTAAAATTTAATCATTTCACAACAACCTTTAAACAAAGCTTTTTACAGCTTCACAATGAAATGCATGAGACCCTCTGGGAAATGCATCGGACTCAGGACCAGTTCATCACTCAAATCGACATGTTGACTCAGAAGATCTTGGAACTTCAAAACACGATTACCAACCAAGGAACCCCTCAAAATCCACAAATCACATCCGGAACCACACCTTCATACACACGACAGTTTAGCGTTGGAGGAGGTTCAACAACACTGCAAGTTCCAGGCTCGAATCCAAACACCAATCAGAATAATGACCCCGATTCCGGCACTGTTTGTGATAGCGGCATTATGATAGCACCACCCCTGACAACTAACACCCATCAACACGTTTTGACGCGATCCAATGGCACATCGACCGAAGAACCACCGTACGATTACGGGCATCCACCAACTTTAGAAAAAACGAAATCCGTTGGGGAGTCGTCTCCCTTGATTAGCAATGAAATGCGTTAATTCAGTTACTGTTTACAAGTTCTTTGTGTATCTACCGCGGTTAACCTAGTCCGTCCATGTTTATCACTACGGGTTTATCCTATAATCTTACATTTTATATTTTATTAGTTATCTCAGCATATCAGATTGTACCTTTGTATAAGTAATAACTGCATTTTATCCCTCTTACTATATACTCATTGTGAATACAGTATTTGATCTTGTGATACCCTTATCAGTATCATTGTTATTCATGGTCAATTGGTACGCGAATGCTCATGTACGGCTTCTCGGCCTTTCTTATATACACGGAGTGTTTCATTCTTTCTGTAGACCTTTTTTTTAACTGTACTTGTTTTGTAATAACTCATTCGAATACAATCATTCTAATGTAAATGTAAAAGTATAATTGATAAAAATTATCATTTGTGTCAAATTTGCATACAATATGCCGGTGGAATTCAGAAAGTTCATAAATCATTTTGGAGTTTAAAAGGAAATGAAGGTTGTATTGATCTTGGCGCTGATAGTCCTTGTCCGTATCGAAAGTGCAACGGCGAAGACTACTTCTGCAACAACATCACCCAAACCGACAACGACTCTAAAACCGACAACGACAAAGAAACCTACGACAACACCGAAGCCAACAACAACTCCAAAGCCACCGCCGCCTACAATACCACCTCCGGATAAAGGAACGTTCAAATCTTATGTAACCCAATACTATGAGGCATGTAAGCAGAATATTACGACGGCATCTAAAGGGCACATCAGCATGGCCTGTGAGTACTCTTCTATGTTTGACTCTACGTTAAAAGTAGCAATGGTTTTTCAGGGTTGTCAGTCAATCCGGTGGTTTTCGAACAGGCAAAAAACGTGCCTATAGCAGATTTTGACGCGGGCAAAACAGTACAGCAACAGATGGTGGTAACATTGGGCTTCTTGATGCTAGCTTGCATTTGCACAGATCTAAAGGACATGGAATTTGAATATTTTGTGTCACCGTTGGTCGACAACGATGACAACTATGCTGACGCTCTCACTTTGTGCACTTATCACAATGAAAAAGTTGACTACATTGAAGATATTCTTGACATTCCGCGAAGGTCAATGCAAATGTATATGCTAGCAAAGTACATGGAATTGATGCCACGTCAAATCTATGATTATCCGACAATGCCCAATAAGACCAAAAATATAGGGTGTGTTGATGAGCACGGCTATGCTACGGTTGGTCTGTTTTTGTAATTTAACACATAATAATCGTGTTATGAATTCAGCGTCTGATTCCCGGTCAAAACACGTGTGTCTTCGTCAGTTACGCCAAAATCAATGAAAGTGGTCACGAATATAAAGTCATCGAAAGGAAATCTTACTATGGCCCTTATCTGTTCACACAACTGCCGCCTCTTATCAAGTTCCATAAAGAAGACAATGGCCTTGCAATGTTGACGCTGGCGCATCATATTAAATGGGTCCTATGTGCCATTCTAAAGACGAAATCACGCTTGGTGAGTTCGCTTTTCACTGTTTTAACTTCCATTGTCGTTTCAGCCGAAAAATAGCGAAAAAAGAGAGTTTCAAACTGGATGCACCTATATAAAGTCAAACATCGATGAACATACGTATTACCATCTTGCTACTTGCTGTTGTGACGGGCACAACGATCCAAACTGTAAGCAACTTGAGAACGTCGCGAAGAATGACCCTATGCATAAGGAAATTTTGTGCCATACTGATGACCCACCTGAGTATGGTAAACTGCCGTTCGCTAAAAACTGTGAATTCAAAAGAACTGTTCATTACGTGAAAGAAGACGACAACCTACTCAAATACCAGAACGATTCCAAGGGTATTAGCTTCGGCGGCGGAGACGATTGTAGTTCAACCCATACTGACATGGAATGTTCCGGAAGCTCTGTGACTACTACACTTCACCATTGCTGCAGAAATGGAGACTTCTGCAATCTGGAGTTGAGGGAAAAAGATTTGCCATTTTCGGACCAAACAGTTTGTTTTTTCACGTTGTTTAATTTCTTCCTATTTTTTGTTTTCAGTGTTATTACGGAGATAACAACAGAGACGGGAAGTGCATGTTGATTGCCTATCGTGACAGCAACAAGTATCGGTACATTTCACCGAATTTCGTTAACATTGAATACAGTAAACTGTAGGTTTTTATGTTTTCGGTATAGAAACAAACTTATCGTTTGCAGTATATTTTTGGCCAACATAACAACCAACTACACTCTGTATGTTGGATTTTTTGCCAAAGACTTGAGTATAAATTATTGTGATCCTCAAGTAGAGTTTTCAAGCAAAGTCAATTACTTTTTGATTGTTTGTCATGGGCTCTTTTGCGACAAGGATATTCGAACAATGACTTCTTGGCAACAGGACCTCGATCTGAAAATGGACAAAGCTAAAGTCGCATATTGTCTTGCTGGATATCAAGAGTGGGAAATGACACAAAACAACCACTTGCCGACGCTTGTGAAGCCTAATAAAAAAGCCCTGCGAAACCACAGAGCGGTGCAATGCTACACTCAAGTTACAAAAGTTGTTGACGATTCCGAAGGTGTTGTGAAGTTTGTATATTATGTGTTGTTCGGGGTTTGTCATACCATACCGAAGACGGATTTAATAGTTGTTTACAGCCTCACTTTGACCCCTACGAAGACTGCCCAGCCCAACTGAGCCTTAAGGAAGACAAGTATATATGCTGCTATGCCCCAACAGCTGAGAATCACCCGTGCCAACACAACAACATTGTCAATGAAATCGTTCAATCCAAGCATGTAGAAGTCAATAGTCAAAAACTTGCGGTGCCAGAAGTTGCCGATGATTGCGATCAACGTATCATTGGCCAGTTTTCGCGAAAGTGTTTGCCTGGAGGCTCTGGTTGTTTTCATATATTACCAGCAGGAGAAAACAGGAAAAAGGTATCTTGCTTTTACCTTTTCGATTCATACAAAGTCGATTTAGGCTGTCACATCGTGTGTTGGTTATGCTGAGCTCCAAATTGCCAGTCATCATCTTTTTCAAGAGCAGTTTGGTGAAGCTCTGATTTGCTTAACCCCCGAAGCCGCTGACAAGTGTCAATACGTTCAAAAAGATGGTAAACTCAAGCTTGTTTGCTGCTGCCACCAACAAGAAACGATTGGATTTACACGGTACTGTAAGGTGGACACAAATCGTATGTTCTACGAGGAAGATCGAAAGCTTAAAACTGTGGCTGAGTATTTGCCCGAGAATCAAAAGAAAGACAATGAAAAGAAAAAGTAATTGAATGTTTTGTATGATTTTTGTTTAAACGTTAGTTTTACGCTTAATAAATACTATTTCTATAATACAAACATGCAAAACATTTACTGACTCATGCCTGTCGCGCGTGAGAAAAAACACCGAGTGCCAGCCCAATGATTACTTTCAACACCTTGTACCCGCTTATTAACACATTTACTTTTGTTCATTCAAGTATGTACGCCCTCGTGACAAATGTCATCTGTCATACATCTCTCATCCATGCACTTTAATACAACGCGAAGAATCATGTAGTCTCATAAGGACGCTCAAAAAACATTTTGTAGCGAATAGCTTTATCAAAACCTTCTTTGCAGTAGTGACTACAAACAATGTTGACACTATTCCGACCATTTCTATTGTAAACCGGTAGATTGGAATATAATTGGTTTTCTTACTCACCACTTTATAACTTATTTCGAAGGAAGTTTGATTCATCCGCTCTCACCAGTGCCCCCGAAGGGAGTGTATTCCGTGTTATACAACAAAAGAATGCATTTCTTGAGTGAAAGGTATTTTCGGAAGTACGATGGGAGTGTGCCATTCACACAAGGTGACCGTCCTTGTATGCTTAAGCTGCCTGTCAGTACTCCTTTCCAACCGAAATGCGGAAGTTCTTCTCATTTGAAAATAAATTTTTCTTTTTCACTAAAGTTTACTCTTCAACATCATAACGTTGTTGTTTACTCACACTAAAACTTATTGGTTTTGGTAAAATGTTTATTTGTTAGAATTTGCGTGGGTGAACAGGTGCATGTCAACTTTAACAGTTATCACTCATAAAAAACGTGTAAAAACGGTTATATAAAGTCTATCCAAACTTATGTAATATGCACCTAAATCAAAGTTGTGTGTTATGATGCCACTTTTTGCCCCACTATACATTACACATATCGGCCATTAACTGCCGGAGCAACCTATAATTATACCTTTCTGGTTTGCTAAGCCCTAAATATGAGAATTGATTGCTGCGGTAGTGGCTGTCACATAATGAGGTGGACCTTATAAATCTCGGGCCTATTTGGCAATGGTTGTAAAGTGGAGAGAGGGCGTTTTACATAATAATTTCGCAATGTTGAAGCTCTTTATACAAATGTTTTCATCTTTTGCCAGGTTGTTGGGGTTGTTAAAATCAAGATTTGACTAAAAGCGTGTCTTTCGTGAACCGTTGTTTCAGATGCGGATATTGAAGGGATCGGAGGTTCTTTGAGAGGCATTGAAACATTGCCCTTTTTACAAGCTTAATCGACGGTTTTTTTTTCATTTGCAATTCAAAATACAAAAGTTGTATTCAAGTTTTCAAATTGTACTTTCGGCTTATTTCAGACTTAACCTTATTAAAAAGTAGTTATTAGCTTTCAATTGCCTACATCCCCATAGCTCCCCTCGAGACCATTGTACTCCACAATTTGCCCTCATTCATGTTGCCCTCCCATCACGCTGTGGCGGTCAAATTAGGCTGAAAGTGGGCCGTAAAAAACGACTGTCTTACCAGTCGGCGGGTATTCATTGACAATTTATCGCCTGTTTTGTGGTCGTTGTTGGGACCAATGCGACGACGTGTGCCGTCAAGCATAGACAAAAGCAAGCATCGTTGAGCAAGTGTCGACCGCCGTGGGCGAAAAGCCCTTCAGAGCGGACGGGGACCTCCATTTTTGACGTTTTACAATTGGTCTCATTCATATCGATTCGACCGTCAGTCGACAGATACAGCATATTTTGTGAGCCTGCTTGCAGTTTGTCTTTTAAAAAAGGTTGCCGAACGGCGTCTCCTGTCATCGAGAGTCTGTGGACGCGTTTCTCCGGGAGGCGAGAACGGCACATTTGCCCCTCTACGCGGCGACGGCTGAAAAAAACCCTCCCTTTTAGAGAGTATAGTATCGGTTGGGTGTTTTTTGGAGAAAACCATTTTTCTCTGTATTCTGGTAGCATTGTGAAAAACGAATTACTTATTTCGGTGTCCTTGGCTTCACTGCCTCGAAGGCTTCTTCCATTGTGGAAGTAATTAGGCGGCGCCCCGGCTTGCTGTCATCAACTAACGGCGCCCATTACGAATTCTTTTCATACTCTCATTTCACTACATATTCAACCACCACCATGCTTGATGCTCACGTTATGGAACCTCGGCACGACATAGAATCTGCGTCGGCACCCGATTCTCGCAAGGTGTCCTCCGATGAATCATCTCGTCTCCGAACAACTCCGATCCCTTCACCGCATCGGGCACTCTCCAGTGTTTCGAGACTTATGAATTCGTTTGATTTTCCGGCGGGTCGCCGTCTTTCAGCATTCTTTGCCCCTACAATCACACGTTCCGGAAGCACTGGTGGTGGATCAACTAGTGGGGCCAGCTTTTCTGACAACCAAAACAGTGCTCAAAGCACCGGAAATTCTGGTTTAAACATTCCGGTAACTCACTTCGGTGGCAACAGGTATCGTTCGGGCATGTCCTCTCGTCTGAGCACTGGTCAAATGAGCTTTCGTCGCTTCAATCCAAAGAAAACGTCAATGGCTGCCGGTGGAGGAGGAGCAGCCGTCAGTGGGAGAAGTTTATTTGCAACCTCTCTACGGGTGAGTATTTTATGGTTTTTTCCCAACTGTAAGGTTTATGACATCACTTTTTGACAAATAGTACCCCGAAACTGACTGCAATTTGAAATAGGCTCCACACAGCTCAAAGGTCGGAAAATTTAATAGGGTAATTTGTTATATTCATGTTGTGTAAGTGTAACTGCTTCCCATATATGCACGGTAAACTGAAATATGCAATTCTATCGTTGATCTATATGTTTAAAAATTCGGTTTTTCTGCTTCACATCTTATTGATCCTCTCTTTAACAAATGACGTTCATAATCTTGTTGTCTGTTTTGTTTCTAATGTTTCCATGTTTATCAATGTATGCTTTTTTGCTCTAATTGTTGTAATCACCTTTCAGTTATTTTGGTGAAACATGTGTTTTGATTCATTTGACAGTAAGTATCTCAATCATACGTGCCAAACCAAACTTTTTGTCTACAGGCTCTTCCTATTTTTGAACGACCCCTTCCCAACCACAAAATTCAAAATGTATGTCGCCGTCGCCCTTAATGAATTCATTGGGAAAGGTCAATGGGCTTGAGGGTGGAATTTAACCCCGAAATAGCGGATGATCTTTGTCTGTGCCCTCCTTGCATTTCTTTCTGGGTAAACAGAATAATCTCTATTCACATGATACCTGTATTCACACCATTTTCAATTTTAGATGCATTCTTTCTTCACGTTTTCCGTGGTGTTGTTTATAAGTACGCTCTCTATTAATAGCCGCAGTAAAAATCTAATAATAACAAGATATCTGGTTCCCCTATTCAAAATCACAAGTTTTCCCAGAGACTGGTCACATTTGCTCTCGCGAAAACCCATACTTTATTCTTTTTAGCTCACAACCGACCAGTACTACCGTGAAATGTGAAATGGGGGCACTGGTTGGACGGGACTTTCGACGGGTGAGCTGAGCCAAGACTCACTGGAAGTTGTCAGGCACCTGCGGACCTAGTGTTTTTGCATCCACCCTCGAGTTTATGTCATTCTAGTTGGCAGGAAAATGGGTTTCCCAGAGTTTTGCGCCTAACATTTCATGCATACGTAATGACTAATAAGAAGTAATCGGCTCAATGTTGCCTCTTTTCGAAGGTTGGCATAGTAGGGATTTACGTTTGATTCTGCTGTCCGCATTTTTTGACCGAAATTTGAGCCCCATCCGTCAATGCCATTGTTTTTTGTGGTTGCGGTTGGTTCGTTTTGCGTACACTTTTGTTGAGTTCCTCACAGACATGCAAATAAGATAGCCCGCATATATTTCCCCTGCAAAGTACGCTGTTTTTATCAATTTTTGAGCGCCTAGAGGCCCAAACCCAATTGAAAAGCCTATTTTCGAAAGATATTTTCGAGTAAACTCGTAAAAAACCACAGATTTTACCAGTCTCGTGCGTGTGCTTTCCGTTTGCTCATCCAGTCATTCCGCACTTCAGGAAGAAGCCCTTTTCCGTTGCTCACTCCATTTTCTGTCAGTCAGAGTAAAGCTAATCCTTCTTTTTTGTCCTCCATCCCGTTACATTAGTGGTCCGGCCGGCAGTAGCCCGTCAGTTCAGTCAGTTTTGGGACACGAAGGGCACTCTGTTGTTATTGCTTCAGTGCCGTTTCATAACGGCGCCCACCAAGTTTGATTAAATGAAAGCGATGCCATCGACTGGTCGACGCCTCTACCTGCCAGGGCAGGGGCCTCGAAATTCGAGCGGCTCCAATTCAATCAACGCCATTCTGCAGGCACGTTTCGGACATGAGGGCTCCCAGAGCGGCGATGAAGGCACAGCGCCGCTTATTACACAACTGGACAAATATTCGGCAAATGAATTGAAGGAGTATCGACAGGTTTTCAACATGTTTGATACGGGTGAGTTGACGTTTTTTCAAACTTTTTATACTCCTTTTGTCGTAAGAACGCATCCTTAGTAAACTGAGCTTAAAAACTTAAAATGCATGAACGTCGCTTGCATAAATTGCACAAAGACATTGCATGAACATCTGTTGAAATCGATGATAATGTCTTCGAGACGCCTTTTAGTATGCTTTCATCCTTGTTTTTCTGAGTATCCCATTGTGCCGTTCCTTCGAATAAAAAGCAAAATTAAAACAGAACCCAGTTTTCTATCGTTAACTATACAAAACCTGCCATACTTTGGTCATACTAACTGTTTTAACATGTCGTATGCTCATTTTGACCAATGGTCACCCCCGCCTCATAAAAGCCGACATTCTTTTTACCCTACTCCCGTTGCACACTCACACCACCAAAATGTCGCTATTGTTCCAACTCTCCAACAAAACCGCAAAATTAGCCTTTCTTCACCGATTTTCCAGCTGTTTTTGGCAATATATCAAATACCCCCTGGCGAAACTATCCTAAGACACGCACACGAACATTTTACACGTCTAACTTGGGCTATAGCACACATTTTAAGCCATTGTAGTTACACCTTTTCTTTAGTGGTAGCCTGGGGCAACTGCTTCGAAAGCGAAGCAAAAACGAAATCTTTTACACCTTTTGTGCCTGAAACTTCCTAGTTTTACTAGTTCTCACCGGCAGACATAGTCCAAAACTTAAAAACTGCCTACATGACGCTTTTTCAGATCGAAGTGGCGCTATCGGTCTCGACGAACTCGAAAACGCGATCGCCAATCTTGGCATGGACCCGAAGACGGTCGATTTGGAGAGCGTGATCAAAGAAGCCGACAAACGTGGAAACCATCAAATTGACTTTGACGAATTCTGCGAAGTGATGCACACAATGTCACAGAAGAATAAATCGTGGAACGAGGTGATTAAGGAGTGTTTTTCGGTGTTTGATCGGGTAAGATTTCAAAACTGACTGATGAGAACTGGTAATGTTTTGACATTGCAGAATGAGAGTGGATTAATTTCTCGAAAAGACTTTGAATTTATTCTGCGTGAGATGGGCGGCATCGACAATAGTTCCCTTATTGATGAGCTCTTCGCCGAATTCGACGTCGATAGTGATGGTTTTATCGACTTTGATGAATTTAGTTTTCTTGTGAAAAATTATTTAACTGATGATGATGTCTTTTGAAGTTTTGAACAATTGATTTAAAATTTTGTAATACTTACAGCCAAATTACGAGGTTTCTTCATAAAGTGATCCACACTTACTCATAATGTTAAGAAAGAAAAACGAGAAGAATAGTGATAACAAAGTTTGGAAAGTTGCTGTCAAAGACAGCGAGACATGGAAATGTTCGGTCGAGTCACGACCGGACTTTCGCTACCCTAACTGATGTGGACTAAACTACTTTTGCAAATATCTCGCTTCAAACGTAATCAAAAGTCTAGTATAGCACACCCAAAAAACCGCCATGAAATTTTGAGCATTTTTGTTATTTTGTTTGAGAAAATTTGCCGCGGCACGACTACAAATGCCGAAAAACCGCTTTTTCTTTTTTTGCAAATACAGGTTCAGCGCCGCGTCAAAAGTATGACATGTATATATTTGTTCGAAAGCTTATGAAAATCTGAACAAATCTGTTATTTTGTTTGGCGATAGCTGCCTTACCGGTAGCACAAATTCAGAATCCGTAACGCGTGCGACACGCGTCCAAAACCGCGAGTCGCACTTTCCCATGCGGGATGCGGCTGGCGTGCGGCCGAACGGTGCTGTGCATACCTCCTGCAGTGCTTTTTTCTCTAGGGTTCGATCTTGAGGTATTTCATCCGGCCGTGCGAGTGTCAAGCTCTCCCACCACGAAAACGATCTGTTGCGTGCGTGCAAAGCGGGCCCAAAATCGTTGAGCTCACCGCGTCGACTTCTCGGGTTCGGGGCAGGTTTTGATCGATGTATGCGTGTTTAATCGTCGAAATGCGCCTTTCCCAATGCTTTTTTCTGCTTCTCCGTAACCGCCAACGTGTCGGCCACGACTACACTGCCTCAGGGTATACGTTTTTGAGTCACAAATTTCGTGTTTTGGGTCCCCTTTTTAGTCGGGTCTACGCTTTTTACATTTTGTTTTCCGTTGTATTTTTCCTGCCCATTGTCAGTGCTGTCGTTGCTGTAAAGTATCCATCCACATTTCAAGAGAAGTTTTTGCACAAGCTAAGGGAAATCTTATCAAGATTAAGGATTTGGGATATATAAAAACTATCACGGTTTTTGTCAGATATGTATATTAAACCTCTCACCATTATCTGATTGTCTTATCCTGCTTTATTTCCTCTAATCCTGTAAGAAGGATGTCACAAGGAAAATGCTGTTCCTACCGCGTCATCGAGACCGGCTAACCCTCCGCCCACGGCGTTCTGCCTTTCTTTGACCTCGTTCTCAGGGATGCGGGTCCAGTCAGACTTTGCTGCTTTTCCTTGCTCTCCTTTTCGTTGATTTAGGGCTCGTCTTTGCGTGGTTTGCAGTCACGGAAAGACAGAGGCAGCATCCATTGTCATGATGAAACGCCTTTTCTGACGGCGACCGACGGACTATCAGTATCAAATACGGTTATTCCCCTGCGTTAGTCGGTGCGATGATAACAGCTACCACGTCTTTCTGGGCGGACGACGTGTGCTTATCAAATGCGGAGCGCTCATGATTTTTGTTAGTTTCGATTTTGTTACCTCTCCCGTTCTGTGCATCGTTAACGCGTTAGTGCATGGTTCACTCTGACAAAAAGACCGCGTAAAGTTAGTTCAATTCGTCGCTGTATTTGTCTTGCGCAGTTCGGGGTAGACATTTCGACCAGGATAGCGATCTCTTTGCCTACCTACAGCAGAGAAAAAAGTTCTGTTGAGGAGTGCGTCCTGTATCTCCGGTGGAATCGTTTCTATTTTTTTTATTACCATTGCTGGAGGGAAAGACGTTCGTTCCACGGTGGAGAAAACGAAGCGACATCTCTTCTGAAGTCGGGGAAAAAAGCAGCCGAGAACGCCTCGACAACATTTTTCCCACTTTTGTAATAGCCTTCAACACACCCTGCGTTCGCTGTGCTATCCTCGAAACCCGTCGCCTCAATGTGACAACGCCTGGAAGAATGGGAACCGCTCTCCGAAGGGCTCGTTTTGGTGCTGCGTCGTTTGTGCATGTGCGTCTATGCTTGGTGCACGGCGGTAGCGCTAAACTAGCACCGTTTTTTTCGTTTAGTCAACGCCACCGACCTCAGGCGGTCCATCCGTGTAGAAAACGGACGTTGGCGTCGTTCGGTCCGTCAGGCATATGTCTGGTCGTTGGTGTTGGGGGCTCGCTCAGTTTTGCTGCACCACCACTGCGATGCGGCGGTAGGGCAAGCAGTCAGTGCTTCGGGCTCCGCACCCCTCAGTCGATGGCTGTTCTTGTCTTATGAGAGAGCTCGAGCCCGACTCGTCGACGACTCGTTCTCCAAAGACCAATTTACGGTGGTATTGCCTTATTCCCATTCATTCCCCGTTGAAAATTGCTTGAAATCAATTACCGCCACGTCGTTATCTCTCCGTTTCTATTGAAATATGTCGAGTCGCGTTTTAAACTTGGTTTTGACGTTTCGTAATCGTCGTGAATCAATAATAATCAGTGATTTTTTGCAGGAATCGTTCTCATCATCGAGAAACATACAAACCAGACAATAGGCATTGCCGATTGCATGTCATTGAGTCTATTCGATAAGCAGAATAGAAGGTTTATGATTGACAGCTTCCTAGCTGGTGAGTTTTTGTTAAAATCATTAACTCGTTTTTTATCGGAATTATGAAATGTGCAAAGCTTTAACCCGTAAAATTTCAGAATTTGAATCGCTTTCGGTGAGATCGTCCCGGAAACGTAAGAAACTGAAGGTCATTCCCGACGTTCAGTTGTTGTCGGAGGTTTATTATCAAGAAGATCAGCTGCAGAGCAACCAGGGTAACCCCTTGCCTGCCGTATGCTCTTTGCGAACACGCGCTGTCCCCAGTTTTCGTCGAAACGGAAATTCAATCAGCATATTAGCTAATTGTAAGTTTGATTTTCTTTGTGAGATTTGCATCCCGCCGATCAGTGCCGGAGCCATTGGGGGTGGCCATTTGACCGTTTGTTTCCTTTGGTTGAGTTGATTCTCATTTCTTCCATCCAAGCTTTCCACCCTGTCGGCGATTCAACCCAACCCACTGAACCGTTTGAGGAACTTGATGCATATGCGTCAATCCTCCGCTGATCGGCCGTTTGCACGTCTCTTTTGTTAGCTTTCTCTGGAGTAAGCAGTGTTTAATATATATTTCTTTGCAGCTACCCTCTCTTCGTGAACTTCATTTGTACCCTCATCAATCAAATAGTTCAACATGGCTATTAACGTTAACCGCAACGTCATCGACCCCTTCTACCGCTACAAGATGCCGCGCCTCCAGGCTAAGGTTGAGGGCAAAGGCAATGGCATCAAGACCGTCATCGCCAACATGACCGACATAGCTAAGGCTCTTGGTCGCCCTCCTACCTACCCTACCAAGTTCTTCGGCTGCGAACTCGGTGCGCAAACTCACTTCGACCTCAAGAACGAGCGCTACATTGTGAACGGCGAGCACGATGCCAACAAGCTTCAAGATCTTCTCGACAACTTTATCAAGAAGTTTGTTCTTTGCACCAACTGCGAGAATCCGGAGACCGGCTTCACCATCAAGCGCGGAGTCATTCACAGCAAGTGCAAAGCTTGTGGACACAGCTTCATCATAGATCCGAAGCATAAGCTGTCTACTTTCATCGTGAAGAATCCTCCTCCGCCGACTGACGCTTATGGTAATGCTTCCAATGGTAACGATGCTGAGAAGAAGGACAATGGTTCCCCCGTCGAAGAGATCAACGGCTTTGAGTTCAAGGAGAACGTCTCGAATGACGATGACGACGATGATGATTGGGCCGAGCCTACTCAGGAAGAGGTTCTCACGTCACACATCGGAAAACTCGTCATTGACAAGGATCTCGATAAGTCCGTCGATGAGCGTCTTGACATGCTTCACCAGTACTTCATCAAAGCCAAGACTGATGGTACCATCAAGGACGGCAAGAAGATGTTGAACGAAGCTGAGCGGTTGGAGCTCAAGACCAAGGCCCCGCTGTTGCTTGTGGATGTTCTCCTGGATCAGGGTGTGCTCAATCAGCTCGACGAACACAATAACCTTTTCCTTCGTTTCTTGAACGATGACGAAAAGGCTCAGCGTTACTTTTTGGGCGGCATTGAACAGCTTATCCAGAAGCACAGCGATGTCATCAAATTTGCTCCGCATATCCTTATGAAATCGTACAATGCTGGACTTCTTGATGAAGATGTCATTATGGCCTGGGCGGCTAAGGTTTGTGTTTTTCTTTACCATTTCAAGCCTGATTATTTATATTCACTTTTTTAGCCGTCGAGCAAATTCATCAAGAAGTCTCTTGCTGGCGAAATCATCAAAGCCTCGAAGACATTCTTGGATTGGCTTGAGAATGCTGAAGAAGAAGATGAAGACGACGAGAACGACGATGATGAAGATCTCGAAATCGCCTTCGACGAACGTGCTCAGAACGTCGGAATCACCAAGACGGACGAAGCCGCTGAGACACCTAAAACGAATGGAACGGCTGCTGCCGCTACCAAGGCTCCCCAGGCCATCGTCGTCGGCGACGAAGAATTGAACATTGACGATATCTAGACGATCGTTATCGAAGTCTGATCAATTTACTCTCATAAATGCGTACTGCTTTCTAAGTAAATCATTTAATCCCACACATTTATTTGTTTTTGTAATTTCTGTACTTCTACGCTTACTCGTGGTACTTTCGGTAGAATAAAAAGAAAAAACCCAATATTGTGACTTGCTCATTACTACACAATTGACATTAGTTACTACGCCGAGGTCATCAAATTAAAGTTCAGGGAAATCGCAATTCATTTGCCAAATTATAAAAAAGTTTCCAATAAGATAATCGCAACAACAATGATAATTAACTGGGACATTTATTGTAAATAATGAGAATAACGCCGTAGAAGATCATTAGATTGTTTTTTGGCTTCACGCGCTGCTACATTGATGCTTTCGACGGCATTCTTCAATTCAGATAACCGCATATTTTCTGATTCACTTCCATTTCGTGACGTCGTTCGACTTCCGATATCAGTGGAAGCCCGCGATCCAAACCTATTGACCACCGGGGAAACGTCAAAGATAGGCAAACTTGAATTTAGGTGTTCCTTTGACATCATCGGCGTTGAGGTCATCATTCTGAAGCCTCGTTTCGAAGAAATCGCAGAGACAGGAGACAACGGAACACTGTCGGACGTTCGTTTTCGATCTTTGAAGAGCGGGACGAGGGGTCGTACGAGTTCATTACGCTTATGCATCATGTTTGTAGGAAGGATAATGTTGGAAACCGCATCCTTCTCAGCTTGGGCCCGAATCTCTTCGTAACGTTGCTCCTTCTTCCTTGCGACGAAATGGCGCCATTGGGTAATGCAGCTTTTTGCGAGACGTTCAGCACGCCATCGCGCTACGGTGAGGTAGTTCATCTTAACGATGTCGACATCACTTACACGCGGAGCAATGTATCGGTCGGCATGTTTCGCGGCACCGAGGATTCCGTCTAAATCAAAACACTTATTTTAAAGGACAAAAAAGAGAAAATGTTTACCGTAACGCGGATTTTGAAAAGCATCTTTGAAAGTTCGCATCGCTCGAAGCTCCCTTTGATGTCGGGCAAACCATCGCCACATTTTGATGCAATCTTGGGCGCGTTGATTCCGCTGGATTTGACGTAGATTCTCGGCTATGACTTGGATTCGTCGCCAACGACGTCGAGCATGAACACACGCATTTTCGGCCAGGACAGTCAAACGGGCATCAATGATAAGGTTGACAATGTCATGGGCTGTACGGCGAGCAAAACGGTAGCGACGTTTCTTCTCTTCGCGGGTGCATCTGAAAGATCTCAATTTGTAGAAAATAACAGTACCTTGAAATGACTCACTTGACGGCAGTTTCCAATGACTTCTTCAAAACACTTTCAATCGCAGCTGCAAACAACTCGTTAGCGATACGTCCAGCCACAGTGCTCTTTAATTGCTTCCGTTTTTCAGATTCAACCTCTCGTTGACGGCGTTCTTCTTCGGCCTTCTTTTTGGCAATGGCTTCCAGCTCGGCTGCAGATGGACCTGGTGGTGCCGGTGGCGGTTTTGCGGGTTGCACAGGATCTGCAGGTTGTGGCAAGGCTGTGTTTGCTACAGGAACAACTGCTGGCGGCGCTAACAAATTCGAAGTCATCTTTGCCGCAGCTGTGGATGGAATGTCTGGTGGCTTGAAAGATGGAAAACCCGGTGGAAGAGGGGGTTTCTCGGCGTTATCAGCATCCAGATTACCAACAACACCACCAAATGAAGACTTGTTCTTTGAGGGAATGAACAGTTTCGTCGCAACGGGTTTGGTCGGATCATCACCGTACCCCGGTTTAAATAGTGTTTTGTTGCCGAAAATGTTTGAGGGCGCTCCAAACGGCGGTTTCGTTACGCTTTGGCCAAATGAAAAGTCAGTCGCAGGCTTGATTTCCTTGTGAGGTTGGTGGTCGTAGTCATCTTCAGCCGCGGCTTCAGCGAAGAAGGCTTCCAAGACGGGATCACCGGCATAACGATCTTGATGGTCAAACGAGTTGGTAGCCCTTGGGGGTGCGACATGTTTGACAGGACCGTTTTTGATCAGCTGAAATCAGTATTTTTTATATATCACTCAGAAAGAATACCAAACATACCTCAGCAACGGTAGTTTTCAATTTGGAGTCAACAATCACACTATGCATACAACGCATATCAGACTCCGGAATACCTGACGCAGGGCCCAAATCCACGATGGTCCGTTCTACCCTCGATTCTTTGACAACACAGTTGTGATCTGTCAAGAATTTCAAACACTCTTGTTCATCGGTAAAAGCAAAATATGGCGTCAACGTCGCCAAAATACAGCTCTTTTGCCCAAAGTTCTGACCACCGGCAGCTAACAGCATCTTTTCTCGGAATGTATTGAAATGCGCATGGCACAGACACGCTTGAAGGAACGGAGTATCGGTATGGGCGACGAGTATGAAGAATCGAGCAAAGTTTTCGTTTTGAACGGCCAATGTAATGTCCAACGCATTCTTTACAAGTGGGTGGTTGATGACTTCGGGTCGTAATTTTGCAGCTTGGCTGAAACAAGTTCAGAATGACGATAAAACAAAGGATTGAAACAAAATTAAACCTACTTGAATACATTACTGTCGGTCAGATTCAAAAGAATGTCGTATGCACGAAACTCGGCTTCGTTCGGAGTAAAAATATTCTTGTGGGCAAGATCGTCAAAACAGTGTCGTAACGACTGAAGACATTTGTTGAGATTCTCAATATTCATCCGTTGATCGAAGTCTTTCGCATCCAGTGGTGATAGCTGATACCCGGCATAAATGTGAAAACGAACACATTTTTCAATCAAATCTACGACGTGTTCATCGACAAGTTGTTGCTGGGTCAAATCCTTTCGAATGGCACGTGTTCGAGTCCACAGAAACTCGTACCACCGAACAATGTCTGATGAATCCTCGGGGACAACACTGACGACATTTGAAATGAGGTAATCCATTGTGAGTTGCAGAGTCGAGATAGGGCGCATTTCATGGGGTAAGGGCAAGTCCTGAAGAAGATAAAACGTGAAATAAGAAGTTGAATATAATGTCGCACCTGGTCTGCAGCCGATCGCGAATAATCCTTGACAGCCTTATCGGGATTAAAGGTACCATCAGCATCGTGTTCATAGAAATTCACTGTTCGTTGCATAAGCCGACTGTACCGCTCTTTCTCGGGGCACATTTCTGTCAAGGTACCCTAAAACTTGTGGATGAGCAACATTTATATATAAAAATCTCAAAAAATAACAAACTTACGGTAACAGTATTCTTCGCATTGACATCGTAGTTCTTGACTCTCGCCTGATTGAGTAATAAGTCTCGTTCGTTCAGAATACGATATTTTTCGGCAAAATCGGGGCACTTTCGGTTTACCAGCTTCCTTAACATACTCGCAACAGCACCCTTAGACATCTCGGCAACACCCTCATCATTGTCGACGGTCCTCCTTCTGGACTTCAACAAACCTTGTTTGAGGTTTACTTGAAAAATAGCCCGAAGTTGACCCAATTTAGGAGCATTGTCCTCATCTCCATCGCCTTCCTCTTTGACGACAGCCGGTCTTGACGGCCTTCCACCTGGATTTCGTGCATTCCGCGTTAGTCCAGGGTATCTTGATGGATTTCGTTCGGCGTTACGAGCAGATGCAGCAGCAACCGACGTCACTCTGCGTGATTTGGACAGCGATGTCCCAGAGAAGGCATTTCGACGAGGACCCGACATTTGAGAAACAGGTGGGATGACTTCTGTCGGGTAATAATTATATATAAAAATATATGTTGACGCGTAAAAACCGGGAAACAAAAGCGGGACAAAGAAAAGTGCGCGTTGGGTGATTTTATAACGAAACATTGAAGGTGGTGCGTGCAAGCTGCGGGATGAAGGTGCAGACTGAATAGTGTCGTCTTCACAAAAGTGTGGTATATGTGCACTTTCGACAACCATGAAATGGCACTTTTCATAAGTAAATATAAAAACTTTATAAAGGCTCCGTAAATTGAAAAATTGACAAATCATATTTATGTAATACCCTTTTTTATCATTGATTACGGTAAAATTTTTTCATCAAATCAACAACCTTAAAAATAAATAATATCCTATGGCATTCAACAGACATAATCCATGAAAGCATTGATTTCGAAAAGTTCAATCAATGTCGCAAGACCGACCAAAGTCAAAAAAGAAGAGAAAAACCGTTGCAAAGCACTCATCTCCGGAAACAAAGTATCAATTGTCACTTGACATGCGTATTGCCGAATCTAGAATCCTCTTGTTTACCCGCATCCGGTACATAGATGGAAAATGCCGTGCATAGCCGCTGGGTGCATCCTTATCCCTCCTTTTTTCGACCATGATGACCAAAACGCTTATATGAAGTTGCCGAAGCTTCGGATGGCTCCCACCGGCTGCCAATGACAATCTATAGAATTGGGAATGCAATTCGTCGACAATGGCACCCTCAGCCAACAGGGATGAGCTAGTTTTTTTTTTGAAGCCATTGTTTAAATTTTTTTTTTGAATTGAGGTAAAAGTTTGTCTTGCACATGTGAATGCATATCAAAAGGTTAGGGTTCCCTTGCCCGATTATTAGAACTACGCTCAAATTGCCGTAGTTAAAAGCTTGAAACATCCGCATCCTGTCGGCGGGCGGGTGGCGGATAAAAACTTCCTTCCCCCTCCCTCTCGTTTGCTAATGTAATGTAAGAACCATCATAGCCGACGGCGACGGGCGTTATGTATGTAAATACCTCATCATCCGTCTCTTTGCCGGTTTATATGTACGTAAATATAGGCTTTGGTCTAGTTGGTAAATGTTTCGCGCAAGACTGCTCAAGCGTGCCATTGGGCATTGACTCTGCCTTTGAAGGTTGCATGCAACCACCGATGATTCGTGTCCTCTATCCTCTATACGGTCGGTTTTAGCCAAAAGGTCCAGTTGAAAGGCTGTATTTATGTCCCCCTGTTCCTTGGTATAAGTGTCTGGCTCGGGAAGGGGCGAACGATAGCAATGAGCCGACGGAAAGGATAATTTATGATAGGAAACCTTTTTTTAAAGCCTGTGTAGACGATGTTGGAAGTGGTAAGTTTTGATGGTCTGTCGCAAATGCGCGGCTTCGAAAGGGCAGTCTCCCGCTTTGGCTTGACAAGATCTACGGCAGTCAACTTCATTATGTGTAACTTTCAAGTTTGGTTACGTTCCTCTCTCTTTCAAAGCCGATATATACTCACCCTTCTTTAACACAAAAAATCGTTGTTTACTTTTATTTATTACTTCCAAATAGCCCTCTATATTCTGTTTTGCAATGTGTAAGCATGGATGGCATTTATGCTAGCTTCCCCTCCTGTCTCATCATCCCCGCCGTGCCGTTGAACCCTTCGACTCAAAACTGATGAAATTAAATCAAAGAGCGCGAAGCGGACACAATTTGCACTGCATCCAGTCCAGCCCCGCTGGCAACATCCCCTCCCCTCTCCCTCCCTCCGACGACCCCGATGGCATCATGGCCAAGTTGAAATTATTCCTCTATCTATAATGCCTGATTGAGTTTCGAAAAAGAGGAAGCGCCCCGGAAACTCTCAATGTTGGGGGCCACTGACCCTTCCGTTACGACCATACGGGGTGCCAGCCCTGAAGGGATGCCACTGATATTGTTATGCTACATGGTTGTTTTTTGATACTTTAAAGGTTTCGGAAATACATTTGGGGTCGTGATATCACGGTTGACTGGGGGGCTTTATCCGATTTTGGCGTTTTTCATTGTTTTTGGCCTCTGGGTGGGGATTTTGACTTTTTGTATGCGGTTTTATGGGTAGAAGGAAGTCGGCAGAATGCCAAATGCGAGAGACGCGGATATGTTTGACTTTTTCAAAACTTTTGGCCATGTTTTCAGGGTAATTTGAAGTAGAAAAAGGATGTATTGACTCGGATTAACTGCGCAACATGTCGGTTCGCAATCAAAGCGAAGAGATACCCGTCTCCGAGAGCAGTGGCATCAGGACACCGACCCGGAGCACTGTGGAACGATGCTCGTCACGAACATACAAAAACTATGAAAATGGCGATCAGTAAGTTCCTTTTTAAGTGTAAAACAGCCCTATCACAAAAGTCAAGTTTCGACCAAGTTGAAAGTTGAAAAATCAGGCATTTTGCCCGCGTGTCTTTCCTCTTAACACATAAGCCGCGAAATAATCTTCAAAGAAGTTAGCACGCCGCTCTTTATCTATATAAGGCAATGAGATGACACAAAGTTGGCGAAAGTTGAGTTCATCGGAGGATGGGTGCACCCCATTCAGACATGGTTTCCGGTTAGCGATGACATCGGGCGGGTCCTATGTATTGCTTTTGGGTTTCATGGGGGCCTCAATGTCAAGAGGCCGACTCTTTGACTCAGTTCTTCTGATGCCTTCCTTTGCGGTCATGCAGAATCACTTTGTGGACCTCCGTCTTCCATATGGTGCTTGTTGTTAGCACGCTTTTTGAGTAGGTTCACATCACATTGCTCTACAGTGGCACGCTTCCGTCCGATATGGCGTTCGACCGAAAGAAGTCAATGTTTTTTGATGACCATGGGTTTGTTATTAATAAATTTAACCTTCTGACTTTCAGCAAAATTTTTAAGTAAAGAAACTTTGTTTTCACCACGGTGACCGATTTCTAGTCGGAGTTGACGTTGTTCTCTTTACACATGTTTAACTGTTTTCATATGCCGTTAACGTTCCTTTTCTCAATGATTACACACCCTAGCCGAAGCGGCATTTCATTGCCCTTGTCTTTGAGCTATCCAAACTTTAATCGTTTTCTTAACAGATGTGCGTGCGGCAGGGCAATCTTCTGGGTCCCTGCAAACTTTACTAGTCATAACCATCAGCCAACTTAGTTTTTGGCTTTTTATCGCCCTTTGAACATAGTCTCGACACCTCGACCGATTTCACAGTCCAAATAAGCCTAAAATTGGCACTTACGCATGCGTCATTGCCCGTGGCACTGGCACTTTTCGAACGTGAACACAAAAGGCGTGATATTCGAGTCAGTAACCCAAAGGGGCTTCCGTTTGCGTGTAAACTCGTGAACTTTGCCGCGCAATTTCAAACGACGGGCCCGCGTCTGTCTATCAATTTCCGGTTAGCCTTGCAAAGCGTTTCATGATTTGACACCCTGAGGCACATGCGCACGTGGTTCAAGTAAAAACTTTTTTCAGTTGTTTACGAATTTCATCGAAAATGTACGGAAACCGGTCTCTCTTGATAGATACAAAAGCATTAAGAGTGCATTTATTTTTTTCGAAAGGCATACGACTGTCTTTGTAGATAATGCATTTTAGGGTAGTTCAATACCGTTTTGCCATGGTTGCATTGGCACGCACATTGTTGTGGTAGAATTTCTTACTGCATTGCCCGTGGGCATGGATACAGACAAAAGTAGTCTTACAGACGTTAAGATGATGGGAGAAAGTAAAAGATTTTTGTATAAATCCGATGATGGCTTGTGTATTTTTGGCACTTATAATCTGCAAAATCGTATATTTCCATCGTTCATACGTTTCCTGACGCTGCGCCGTTGTGACATTTCAACAGAGGAGAGGAAAGAAGAAACACAAATCGCAACATTCTGATGATGCCCTCGCTCGCGCTACGCCCTCCTTCAACGGTGTCACCGGGCCCTAAGGGGACATTTCCGTATTGCTTTGAAACGAAACGAAGAAGCTTGAACGAAATGCTTCTTTTTAACGAACTGCGTATATTGATGCTGTGTCGTTTTCGCTTTTTGCCATCCATTTTGTGCCTTTTTTTAATCATGCCAATTAGAATTGGCGACGAACGGACGCTTAAAGCAAGCGGAAATCAAGATTTTTTGGTTTTATCAACAGCTTTGCCTTGTTTTCACTTAAAACTATCATTTTTAAACAAAATTTGCCACTTTCAAGTGAAACTACGCCATCCCCCACCTTTGTGTCAACTCAACTTATTTATCATCTTGACGGAACACGGAAGCTCTTCCAATAACACAGTTATGTCACATCAGCTCCGTGCGTAAATTTAGTTATTCGAACTTTGTCGTGCTTCCTGCATCACTTGTTTTTGGCACGGAGCACATTTTTGACGAATCATAACAGTGAGGAAGGTGCTAATTACGCACATGGCGCTGTAAATAAGTAAAAACTGTCTGTTTGAAGATGGAAAACATGATTCATGGCCCTCGAGTATGACTTCTTCAGTAGCTTATTTCATCTTCGTAAAACTTTTTCATAGGCTTTCTTTTCAATAATGTTGTTCCATGCATCAAAGCTCGCAATGATGCATTTTTAAAGCATTCTGAAACAAACAATGCCAACAGTTAGAATTGGATTTCAGCTCGAATGACCTATCCCATTTGCATTTCGTGGTGGGTGGGACCGAGATTTTAGAGCTTTGTAAAAGTTTAGCCCATTTTGTTTAATGAAAACGCTATGCTCGAAGCCAGATTCACCAGCCCGTTATATAAATTGCACATTATCTAACACTGTAGCCATGCATGCCATACCCTGTTTTTTGTCTTCACGACCATGTATTTTTTCCATCAAACGTAAACAGAAACCCACCACGAAGAACGAACCGCTTCTTGCCAAACACGCGCGCGCAGGAATTTGTATACTTGCCACGGCACTCGTTGTTCTCGCTTCTCTGTCTCGTTCGCCAAGTTTCGACTGCATAATTTTTGCCTTCGTTAGTGAATTGTTGTTTTTCGAGTGATGACGCTACTTTTTGTACTTGTAAATCTTTCTCTCTCCTCCCCTAATTACAGAAAATTTATTTAAATTCCAACGTATACGTTTAATCGGATAGAGTCCATTAGTCGTTGTTTTTTCCGTTGCCGTCTGACGAAAATGTTTGAAAGGTTTCGGCACTGCATGAAAGCTGAAAATTCCATATAATTACTACATTTGCATTCGGTTTTTGCTGGCTTTTTGGAGGACTTCATTGTATCATTCATTCCCTAATGTATCCTAAATTTTGAGTAGTTTTTCCTATCATCCCTTTTGTTCGATATTTCAATTCTGTCTTCTGTAGGACAAAAACGTGTCGAAAAAAAGGGGGACAGGACATTATTAGGCAAATGTCAGGGGTATTGTTCACAACGGTCATATATGGCTCGAACGTCGTTCATGGCGGCCATAAGACTCATGAAGGGGCATCGATGGTGTGCCCAGAACACGGAAGTTATCATAGTTGTCTATATTGTCGATTTTTTTGTTCTCTTTATGTGTTTTTTCGAAGTCAGCTTCCACGGAGCACCTATTTTCCGGCTTCAAATGGTGGTCATGCATAATACTGGTGGATTCTTCCCCATAGAAATGGTTAAATACGCTCTCAAGGCTTGGCACCCATGATTTTTGGGTTGTGTTTTGTTCCATCTTATAAAAGGTTGCCATCGAAGATGGTATCGTTCTCCCGTGTACTCTTACAAGGATTTTGGTGCCATCCAAGTCCATCAATCAGGAAAGATTCCTGATGCTGGCGTCATGGAGCCCCAAACTACCGCGTCTAAGCATCTTATAGTCGTCCGTATCCAACCCCAAAAATGAACAATGCCTCCGGCCTTGCCGACCAAGCTAGCTACCAACCGAATTAATGTTTCATGAAGGTTTATTTGTCGCCTTGAGCCTGTCGTCTTCGGCGTCGCCCCTCTCCGTCGCTACGGAGGAGCCTCACACCAAGGAACCCCTTTCTTCGTGGTGGTAGCAATGATGACGGTCCTTCTTGTAGAACAGCAACTAAAAAAGCGTTATATATTTTGGGACCACCGGAAACGCATGAGCGCCCTTTTTTAGTCTTCTTATGGCTTCCAACATATAGCGTGGTCGTTGACATCATGACGGCGACAGGGTTGATTTGTTCATAGTTAGTATTGTCATACATAAAAGCATATTCGACCCCCCCCCCCCCCCCCCCCCCCCCCCCCCCTCAGGCTAACGTAATTTCCCAATTCACGTGTGCCATACTTCTCCCTGTGGGACAATTTGGGCCTACTGTAGATACCTATAAAGTTCTGTGTTTGAGTTTTCGGTGGTAGTTTCTGTCCTTGAATCATGCAGTTAATTTGGGGAAAAGGGTGTTTTTATGAGCTACCGACAGCTATCCCCAAGCGTGAACGGCTAGTCATGGAGTCTCCATTTTCATACGCCATACTCACAAAAAAACGGAGTCCATGTTCACAAATTAATTCTATTACGGAGCCATAAAGACCCGTTAGCGACAGCTGAGAGCACAAGCATTACGACAGGACAGGCGCGAAGAGACATGTACTTCTTTCTGTGGAGGAGCTCGTTCGAAAATGCCAAACTATGTTAAGCTACACCGAAGTTTTTTTTGTCGACTCACCCTTACCCTGTGGATTATGGAATTGTTTTTTTGACCAGTTTGATTCGATTGGTTCTTTTTCGTTTATGTGTGTTTGTACGATTGACAAGTTTATTCAAAACCTCATCGACGATTGACAGCCGTGTTGAAACGGGCATTTTGTAGTCAGCCATCACTCGACGTCATGTTTAAACTTTGGCCATGACGTACCTCATCGAGACTCTTGTCTTTGATTGTTGCTGCCATGCGGTGGTCCGTGTCTGTGATATAGGTTTAAACGAACGTAGACCCGTTTCCGCATTGTTAAACCCGTCAATATCGCCGTCACTACCCACCCGGCTGTCATCACCTGTGGCGTCATTGACAAATTTTGGTGCTTGCCACCCCTTTCTTTGTGTTCGTTATATGCTTTTCGCCATGGCAAGGGCCTTCTTAGGACGGGGCCAAAACTTGATTTGGAATTCTCGGTCCTGGTTTGGGTGCCATTTTTAAGGGTCCATTTTAATCCGCTTTCGGCTCATTCTACCTGGCCATAGATTATTTTCCGCCACCGGCAAAACAAACCTTGCTTAGCACAGCTATGGCGCTCCTACGCTACGCCTGAGCTGTCATAACAAGCGACACTGCCAATTTATGCTGCTGTTATCTCTTTTTCACCTTTAACGAAAAGCATAGGTGCGAAAGGGCATTTGTCAATGTCGGGGTGTTCCGCAATGATTGATTGGTGCCTTTTCGCAGGTTTTAAAATGGGAGGGCCTTGTCAACTTTATACTTTAAAACGCGTTTCAATCTTTATAAATTCAACCTAATATAGCCATCTTTCAGCGGTTCCTTAATGGACAGCGAATACCGGGTAATCCTGAACGTCGGGGGTGTCCGACACGAAACCTACAAACACACCCTGAAAAAGATTCCGGCTACACGGTTATCCCGTTTAACCACGAGTCTCGCAAACTATGACCCTGTCTTAAATGAATACTTTTTTGATCGCCATCCTGGGGTCTTTGCTCAAGTTTTGAATTATTATCGCACGGGTACACTTCATTATCCACGTGAGTTTGATCAATTTGTCTCCACCTTTTTGAATTTATAAGTTTTTAGTTGACGTTTGCGGGCCATTGTTTGAAGAAGAACTAAAATACTGGGGCCTTGATCCAAATGAGGTTGAACCATGTTGCTGGATGACCTATACCCAGCATCGTGACACTCAAGAAGTCTTGACAACATTGGAAAAGCTTGATGTCGACACGGAAAAACTCAACAATCAAGAGGAATTGTATAAACAGTTTGGATGGGAAGATGACTTCCATAATCAGTCACTAAGTATATGGCAGAAAATCAAACCCAAATTGTGGCGCCTCTTTGATGAACCGAATTCGTCCTATGGATCGAATGTACGTGTTGATCTTTTACAAACATGCTTAAGTAATAAAAGATTTCAGATAATCGCAGTTATCTCAGTTTTCTTCCTAATCCTGGCTATCGTCGTTTTCTGCCTCAAAACCCAACCTGGCCTTAGAGTTGCTGATATTAATATTGGAAGTAATATGTCCCAGCCAGCGCCGTCACATCTCGGCGATCAGGGGGGACCACCCTATGATAGTACAGAAATGCAACCGCGGCATAAAATACGTGATGACAGGGAGTATGACAATGATTATGATGATTCCCCGAGGAAACGAAGACAGATGATGCCGAATTGTAAGTATCGAACGGAAGCTATTTCAGTTGACCAAAAAGGCTCGAAACCGCATCCTGGATTCATGGTATGATTTTTCCCATCATAAAAACCACTGATAATCGACATTTTAGTACATTGAAACTGTGTGCAACATTTGGTTCACCATTGAAATTATAATTCGTTTCCTTGCATCGCCATCGAAAATAAAGTACTTCAAAGCACCTGTCAACATTATTGATATTGTGGCCACGTTGACTTTTTACATCGATTTAGTGTTGACGACATCGTTTGGAACGACTGGCGATTTGGAATTCTTTTCGATCATTCGTATCATGCGCCTTTTCAAGCTCACACAACATTCTCAGGGATTGAAGATTCTGATGCATACTTTTAGGTTTGTAATGTCGTCAAATTTGCCTTTCTATGATTCATATTGCAGGGCATCAGCAAAAGAACTTATGTTGCTTGTATTTTTCCTTGTTTTGGGCATAGTAATATTTGCCTCACTGGTTTATTATGCCGAAAGAGTCGAAAACAACCCTGATAACCAGTTTCAATCCATTCCGTTAGGGTTATGGTGGGCTGTGGTCACTATGTAAACATTGCTTCCCATCTTTAAGGACTGTTTTAACCACATTTTCTTTTAGGACAACTATAGGTTATGGTGACATGACACCCCATACCTATCTCGGCCGTTTGATCGGTTCCATTTGTGCCTTGACTGGTGTCTTGACCATTGCTTTGCCGGTGCCGGTCATCGTGAGCAACTTTGCAATGTTTTATAGTCACTCCCAGGCACGTTCAAAGATGCCAAAGAAGAAAAGAGCTGTACTTAATATGGATCAGGTTTGTCATGCCGTAAATGTAAGAACTTTGGTGATAGTACCAGTTTCCAGGTGAAACAACAACCCATTGCTCACCAACGTCGACAGATGCAGATTCTATCGAAAAACTCTTGCCAACAAGAAATAACACAGCCCCTGCTGAACAACTCTAATGGCCCACGAATGGGAATGGCCTCGGCGAGGATGTGATAATGCACCAACCAACTGCGACAGCATAATAAGTTTCCATTTTACAAAGCGCCTTTCCATTGATCTAGAATGATTGACTTTCTTCTTTTGATTTTGCAAAAATTGTACAGATAAAACATATTTATTTCAAGTGACAATGGTAGTAGTGATAATAAAATTTAATTGATCTCAGTTGTTTCGTATTCATTGGGGGCGAGCCAGAGTTCGGGATTTCGGCGACGAACGCGACCTAATAATGGCAAGGGGTGGGAGCTGATTTTGATGTTATCCCAGTGGCTCATGACGTGATCACGGGTTCGGACTCTGAAAATTCATTGTGAAAAGACGTAACATCATGGTAAAGCGACTTACAACAGCTCGTTCATGAGCTCTATTCGAATACCAACATCCAAATCCTCGCGCATGGCATGCTTGTACACTGTCAAAAGGGATCCATCAGGGGGTAAAAGTTCAAAATTTGACCCGACAGGTCCACTGAAATCCTTCCAAGCTATGAGCATTTGAGCCCTGGATGCGATGACCCCTGGCATGCCGTCGGCAGTAGCCCATTCGAGGGCATCAAGAGGAACCTTTGGTGGACGCGTGGTGAAGTCAACGCCATGAGCGATCAAAAGAGTGTCCACATAGTGCCTGTAAAGCATTATTTGGCTAGAAAGATAGAAAAGCTAAACTCACACAACCCTTGCAAACAACTCCAACCTCACAATAATATCCGTCTGCGAGAAAGCTACCAATTCAGCCTCCATGATTCTCGCAGCCTCTCCGCTTTGGTACATCTTCTTAACATGCTTCTTTGCATCATTTGGTGGTTTTAACTTTTTGAATGGAATTACAACTTCGGCAGGAATAGCCTTTAACTCTCGTTTTAGCACTTCATCTTCTCGATTGCACCGTGTTCGATAAGATTCAACCTTTGGCTTCTCTGGTTTCCGATAACCAGGCAGCCGTTTCGGAGCAGAATCAGTGAAACGCCGTTTGTTTGAAGTTGGTGACTTTGTGTTCTTCGTTTTTCCAAGTTTTAGTTTTGCCTGTTTCTTTTGATTGATAGTCGATGCACCGACATCGGAGGGATCAATGCGTGGTGGTCGTGGAGGCGGTATCGGTCCCGATGGACTGACCGCAACCGATGGCGATTGTATTGGCGGCAAGGGGTGTTGATGTTCAGGTGAATCTGTTTTAACGTCGACGGCAACAGGCGGCGGTCCTTCAGAAGGTACAGAAGGTACTGCCGGTTGAATGCCCGCACCAGGCGAAGGTAGTTGTCGGCGCTTGTTGCATTGAAAAATGACACTACAACGTTGTAATCTGCAGTTTTGTAAAAAAACTTTGTAAAATTTACCTTGTAAAGACGGCAATGTATAATAATGTACTCCCAAAAACCCATACAAACTCTATCATATTGGCTCTTTACATAGAGGACCCAAGGACAACCCCCTAATTATCAACAAAAAGTTAATAAAAATAGTTCAAAATGCAAATTTTGAATCCACCCTCTTTTCAAACCTATAATCATAAATTGTGTGGCATCACCTCCCATTTCGTCCCTCTCAAGATTCAAATGTTTATTTTTACACCGACAAGCGTCATCACAAGTTTGAGCAATCTATTTCAAACGTCAACCAACTTTCAATGGTTCCAAAGTTCACAACCTACGTAACTGATACTGTTGTACCAACTTTGGCACTCATCTTTGGACCATTCACAGTTGAACGACTTTTCTCGAGCTGCGAGTTTAGTTTCTCTTTTTTGCAACATCTGCAGACGTAATGACGAATATCACTTTGACAAAGAATGATAATGAGCAGATTGATGACCCCTTTGTTGAGGTTCATGTGGAAAAACGTGGAACTTGATAAGCCAATAAGTAAAAGTATGTCTGGGACCGTAAACAAAACAACTTGATTCAACGTTATCAGCGTAATAGTGAGTGTCAGTTTGAGCTCTCGTTTCTGTGTAGTTCCGATTGCACCGGATGCGCGGAGGATCTGGAACTTGGTGATTGAACATTTTGTCTCTATTGTTTAAAAGTAAATGACTACACTACCTTTCTAACCTTTATCATAATAGGGATGTACAAAAGGACGGCTATTAAAGTTGAAATGATGCGAATGCCACGCATTGTGAAGTAAAGGTATGCCGGAAGTGTGGATTTGAACAGACAGGTCGCGAGTACGACTTTGTTCGAAGAAGAATACGACTCGGCAAAAGCAATAATTGTAGTTGGCAAGGTGCAGCATAAAACAACGATAACTATGGCCAGCGGGTAGAGTCTGCCAAGCTTGTAATAACGGAGGGGAAAGACGAGTAGAATCATGCGATCAACCGAATTGGCAAGGGTCAAAAGTCCCGTGGCAGGGGTTACGATTATCATTAGCTGAATCCATAGCACTGTGTAGCAATCCCATAGTGTTATCAATGGAATGACTGAAACTATGGAATAATTTAAACACAAAAACTGATTCCAACTTACATGTATTGCTATACTTTATCTCCAACAAGAAAATACCCGACAAAAAATACTGTAACCCGAACAGTGAATCAAACAATAAATTGACAGCAAGCAGAACGTATTCTTTCTGTTGAAAAAACTTCCGCGTGAACAAAATCACAGCTGCCAATGCTGTGTTTAACAGAACGACAAATCCACCTTCGGCAATCCAGAAATAACAGGATACTTGATCCATTATATCAGTATTTATTTCTGACAACATTGTCAATCTTTAGGCGAAAACGGTAGCTCACACGAAGGAAATTCACCTGAATAAGTTATTATGGCTGTGTATGTACGCTTCTTAAAATATCGGACAATTTGGACATGTGCTTTGCACATACGTGCGTGCTAATTACATGCCACATGTAAATACATTTTCTTTGAGACTAACTTAAGTGATCACTTTAACTGCTAAATATCAAATGCTTTGTGCACTGTCTGCTTTTATAGGACAAAAAAATACGGTCATTATTGACAATAGTAATCATACAAAAGTAAAACGGTAGTCCTCAGAGAAGTAGTATTGTTGGTTTGTCTGTGTTTTTGTCTGATTTGTGCTTGAAATTCAAATAAATTCAATTCAATTGTAATGGTGCATATTTAGCCACTTGGACAGTTGAATGTTTCTGATACAAGTTCGTGTGAAAAAGACTACACTGTGCTTAGTAGACATTTCTAACTTTCTGGTTGTGTACATGGAAAAAGCGTTGCCAACATACAAATATTATGCGGAAGAAGTGACCAGTATGTGTATCGTTAGAGATCACCTAAATTGGGCCGTTGCCAAAAGAGTGCAGTTGCTGAGGGAACAGATGTTCCAAAGCTCAAGATAGCGGCGTTGACTTTTGACATAAGCGCCTGCTGAGTGAGCAATTATGGCCCGCGCGGGGTATTCTCACTTTGACACATGCACACGGTACCCGCAATGCCAAACCCCGAGTCCCCGCAAGGAATGAGTCACCGATTAAGCTAACCAAGAGTCCTGGAAAGGTGTCGGATCAATTCTGTGCGGGCACACCCACGGTCGCCGATAGCGGGACATAACACATTTTGCAGGCATGGAAAGCTTGCCAAGTTGGGAAGAAGGCTCTGTCAAACATGAACATTACCGCGCAGGTAGAGGGATCGGACAACGTTGAAGGGCTGAGCATAAGTTTGCGCCGCCTCAACGTTGTTATGAATCAATCGTAATAATGTGGTGACATGTAAAACAACTAAAGCAGTACCATCATGCATTGGTGTTTCATCCGTGTTTTTTCAGATGTTCATTCCGCAATTCTTTGCCGCTTGTTTTTGAGTTCTAATCATATTTACCGTCTTTTTTCAGTGACGCACTGTTCGGTTCCACCATGTCGAATGCTTCCAACCCTATCGACCCGACTTCTCCGTTCACTTCATCGGAAGTTTCGGTACCTGCTCCATCGCGTTCTACTCCCCCTTCGACCCCTACTTCGACCGCCAGCATCCCTCCATCTCCATCAACCTTGATCGACCAAGAAAGGTTGAGCACACTTATCGCCAAGGGTAAAATGCACTTTGTACTTCGTGAATGGCACGTTGCTTATGCGTATTTCTGTGAGGCAAGACGTCTACTCCTCCAAGTGTATGGCAGGAAGGACCCCCAATGCTATGACATCAACTATTTCATGGCCGTGTCTCAGATTCGCATGGGGGTTTTTGACTACACAAGTCGGCAGTTGCGATTCGGCAAACTTCAACGGTACTTTGAAACTAAGACGACCGCAATTCCCGAGCCCCCGAAAAACATCAAAAGAACGACGTACAGGTACGACGTTAACGCTTTGTTCCCTAAGTCCGTGGCTGTGGCGGTCAAACTGTTGGATGAGGCCTATGCTATCTGCGATACCCAGCCGGTCGATGCTGAATGGGGTTTAAAAAAGGCCAATGTTCTCTTCCAAACAAGCATCATTTTGAACGCGCTTAACTTGCGTCAAGCTTCTTTGGAAACGTTGGAAGAAGTTTTGGCACTTCAACGAAAGTACGTTCAAGCCAATGATTTGCGTCTTGGCGCAACCTACGCTGCCATGACCATCGTCATCAGCAACAAAAACTACGGCGTCGACGTTTATCACGAGATCACTGCGATCCTAGAAGAGCGACGTGACCGCATCATCAACTGTATCCAGCATCCGTTAGCCCAGGATAGTGATGTGATTCGGGGTACTCAAGAACTGGAAACCATTCAAAAGGGCTTGAACGACGTTTGTGCCGGGATGGTCACTATGATTCTGCCTCATATGCGTCTGTCTTTTTGACTACTCAATTTCATTTTTTACAATCTTATGCTAATTTGCAACAAAAGATGTTTAATAAAAAAGTTTCAAAGTTCTATTTTTGTATCTACATTGCCATAATTTGTCGCAAGTCCACAGTTCAATTACGAAAGAGGTAGTCCACTTCCAGCTTTGGTTTCCGTTTTCTGCCCTACTGCCGTGGTTCGACTGGTTAATCGGGAGCGTGCTTTCCCACACGTAAAAATGTGTTGCCGGATATCACGTTGGCAGTATAGAATAATAATGAGGTTGATAACGCCTTTGTTCAAGTTCATCACAAAAAAGACAAACGACGCTGAGCTCACGAGGACCAAAATATCCGGTATTGTAAATAAAGCAATTTGATTCACAGTAATAAGAGCGATTGTAAATGTTAGTTTTATTTCTCTTTTCTGAGTGTTGCCGACGGCACCAGAAGATTTTACGATCTAAAACACACATTAAAAGTTAAAAATAAACAAAATGGCCTATTTTTACAATGTTAACACTTTTTTGATCAAAGTATACACTTACAGTTCGAACTTTGTACAGGATGGGAACATACAATGGCACGGCCCCAAGCGTAGCGCCAATTCGGATAATGCGGGTAGCGTATTGCAGAAACGGTGAAATTGTTTTTTGTAACAAACAAGTTTGCGGTTGTGCCTCATAGCGCGCTTCATAAACGTCAATAAAAGCAGCGATCGTTGTTGGCATTGAGAAAAGTATCACTACACAGAGTATAAAAATAGGATAACCAACGCCTAATTTGTTGTACTTTCCAGGAAAAGTTATCATAAATAATCGATCCAGTGCATTCGCAAAAGCCATAAGGCCTATGGCAGGTGTGAGGATAATCATTATCTGAGAAGCGACGTTAGTGTAACAATACCATCGAGTTGTCATAGGTATATCTGCAAATCAGTTTTTATCACAGTTTAGTAAAGTGCACAGTAGCTTACAATCATCTGTATAGGTCGTATAAACGCCGAGCAAATAATTCCCTTCCAATAGGTACTGCAGCCCAAATACGGCATCAAAAAGGACATTTATCGCAAGGAGAATGTATTCCTTTTGTTTCACAAATCGCGGCGTTATCAATATTATCGTTGCCAAGGATGTCGACAGGAATATGATGACACTACCTTCGATAACGTACAAATAATAGGGGGTCAGGTCACGCGGCATGTTGTTCACGCCAGTTGCCTCGTATTGTGCCGCCATAAATAATATTAGCTTGTTTTATACACCGTCGGAAAACACGGTGTTCAAACTTCAGTGTACTACAAAAACCAACTTCTCACGGGCTGAAAGTTAGGGAAATAAATTTTACGAAAGACGTGTGAAAACCGGTGATTTTTTGATTGAAAAGGACACAAAGGTGCCACCTACTGATAGCAAAGGCGAGGATTAAAGGGTAAGGTCGTGGTCAAAGTCCCACTGCTGCTTCCGCGTTTCACGAATAACTTCAACTATGTATTCCAAAAATTGGGTAAATATGTAATTCGTCAAATGTGACATTAGAAAACATTTTGTTCAGGTAAAAGTACCCTTTTTGCACCCACAGCAGAGCCCGCTATAAAGTGCATTGAGTCGAGAGTCATCGGGGAATAACATACTTTGAAACATAATAAGTATCTCTACGTAGATAAAGAGAGGGTCATGTAGCGCCACGTTGGCACAAATCTCACGGTTTTCATCAACATTTCTGTTTAACGACTCGTTCACAGCACACTCAAGCAAGTTTTTGAGCAAGGTTCTTTATTTGGAATAAAATGGGTAGATACAACCTACCTGACAAAGATGTTCAATGATGATTATGAAAAAGGAAGCAGACTCAACTTTTGCAAGACAATTAACTACGATAATTTCAGGTTGAAGGTAAACAACCTATGACAAATTGCAAAAACTTTGTTATGTTTCGTCAAAACAATACATCAGTTGTGACACCAAATAGTTGTAACAATTTGAGTGCATTTATTACAGCGACAAGTGACGAATGATGTTTAAAAACACAGAAACAAACACTTTAAAGGCACTTTTAACCTTATTCAGAATCAAAAATACATGTAAAAACTTTCTTTAGTGACGAAAACATGTAAGTAAATGCATAGAGTTCACAACTTGTGATGTGAGCACAGATAGTGAAATGTTTGAAATATATTCGTTTGGCATGATACAGTCTAGTTCACACGGCCTTTCAGATCGTTTTCTCACGCATTTACATGTACAATGTCAGCTATGAACTATGTTGAAACACTGTCATGAACGAATGTGAAATTGAAAATATTAATTAGAATACATAAAGAATTTCGTAAACAAGGATTTTAAACTTAATGCTTCATGAAAAACCAATGGTGATTGCAACAGTTGTTTGTTTTCATTATGCATAATAAGCTGCTATGAAATTGGTACATGAGAAATTGGTTTAGTCACCACTTTTGGAACTGTGCTTGTTGATACAAAGCTCGAACTAAACTGTTTTCCCGCAAGCTTAAGTATGTGGTGACGAACATCTTTTTGACAGTACACGATGATAAGCAAGTTGATGACGCCCTTGTTCAAGTTCAAAACAAAGAAAGTAAAGTTTTGGCCAACCAATAGGACCAATACGTCAGGAACTGTGAATAGAGCCAATTGGTTGATTGTAATCAGCGCTATGGTCGACGTTAGTTTGAATTGTTTCCGCTGAGTATCGCCAATTGCACCCGACGATTTGAGGGTCTAAAAACTCACCATTATTGATAATGCCAAAGTATAAGTGAAACCACCTTTCGAATTTTTACAAAAATAGGCAAATACAAAAGTGCCGCAATCAACGTAGACACAATCCGAATACTGCGTAGCACGACATATAACCAATCCGAAACGACACTCCTCACAAGACAATTGCCAAGTACAAGCTCATCCGGTGCAGCCATGACTGTAATTAAGGCAGTGACAGCCGTTGGCAGACAACAAAAAAGTACAAGCGCAAAGACACAGATAGGATAATAGAGTCCCATCTTTTTGTATTTTCCAATAAATGTAATCATAAATAGCCTGTCAATAGCATTGCCCAATGCCATTAAACCCATGCCAGGGATTATGATAATCATTAGCAAGACCGACACTCTCGAATAGCATGCCAAGCGTGGGACCAACGGAACAACTAAAACTTCTATGTTCACAATAGTTCTTGCAAAGGTCAACTCACATTCATACGATACCGCCACAGAAAGGTAGTGCATGCCTGATAGCAGGTACTGTAATCCAAAGAAGGCATCAAATAACACATTAAATGCCAAAAATATATACTCTTTTTGGCGAACAAACTTTGGTGTCAGTAAAATAATCAGAGTCATGGCAGTACTGAACACTGTAATTATGCCACCTTCAATAATATAAAGATAGAAAGGCGTGATATCTGATGTGGATCGAATCTTTGAATCCATGGTTTATGTCAAGTTGCAGTAAAGCCAAACAGCCTCAAGCGTTTGGTTAAACGTCTTTATGGAAGCGTAACTCTGAAAGACACTATAAGCCTAATAAAGTTTCCGCCCATCTGTACGTGCAAAGTGGAAGTGAACCGTTGAGACCAATAGAAACATTTTCGAACAAAGTTTAACATAAGACAATTAATAACACGTACCAAGAAGTTCAAAAGAACATGGGTCGGTGCACACAGTTCAATTGAACTCCGCCTCTGGGTACTATTACTGTGGCCTTTCAATGAGACACACTACATAGGTAGCTTTTAGTTCAAAAACACATAGTAAAGGAGACACGACGGTCATTTAGCAAAATAAATACGATGGGGCTTAATCCTACTGTCATTCTGTTAAACTGACTAATCTCAGTAAGTAAAATGCACCCAAACCGATTCCTTGTTATGAATCATCCCGCATTTTGTGATACAAAAACTAGTCACATGTAGGATAAGCGAAACGTGTCTAACATAAACTTGAAGCGTTAATGTACATATATGTGAAAGGACCTAGTTTCATATCAGAAATACAGGATACAATCATTCACACTGACAAAAGCTAAGCGACAAGTGTTCCAAACATAAAACATTTATGTGATAACTACATACTTTTGTCGCTGAACTAATGATTGCAAAAGTGGCAAACAGGAAATATAAGATCGTGTATTTTTGCCTCAGCGACTGTAGTCGCACGAATATGAATCGGTTGCGTTGAGATAGGGATGCGGACGCAGGCGCATTCATACTGTAGCCCTAGAGAGCAAATAAAGGAAGCCAATACAACCAATGAATGAATCAAAGGGGTGTATACAAACAGGTGTTGGGTAGACATTGCTTTTTCGACTTTTCAATCTGACCAGTAAATCCATGATTACGCTATTTAGTACACTGTAAACTCATTCACAGACTACTGTAGTTATGAAACTTCGTAAACTACAAAAATGTTGGAAAAAAGGTCTCTTGACTGTGTACCGAAATAACGTCATCAATCTGTTTTGATTGCACTATTAAAATTATAAACAACTTAACGAATTTTTGCTATTTCCTAACTTCTTTCTTCCAAAGAGATAAATGTTAAGTCTTTTCAATAACATGAAAAGGAAATCAGTGATTATCATCAATAAAAAGTGTAATTTTTAATTTACTATATGCCTTGCATGACACACGCTGATTACCCGCGCACTTGCGCCCCATGGATACTCCCACCGCGAAGTTGGCCATTCCATCGTACTGTCTGGATCGGGGCAGTCGATGCTCACGTCCTATCCGCGCGCTGATAGCCAGCGGCTGTCATCTTCCTCCAATCGCCGTTTCATCTCCTGTCTTTTGTTCCTTCTCCATTCCTTCATCACGGCACCCGCGCAACCTTCTTTTTCAAGCAGCTGGCGCGTCTTTTTCGTAGTTTTGGTGCACAAGCTCGATTTGTCATCGTCCAGCTGCTCGTCTGCTACCCTCTGTGAACTTTCTTTTTTTTCAACTTCTAGCTTCCAAGTTAGTAATATTCACATGTTCCACCGACAACGACCAAACTGTGAACGATCCGATGAAGTGAAATTAAATTTACATTTTTTGAATTATTATATATTGTCCCTCAAAATTTGAACTTGCTCAGCCAGTCCATTTTTGCTTCTTTTACCCTCCGTTCAGAGCCTCGTTCATCAGCGTGCTTTGCTTCTGACCTTCTTGCTGTCATGTCTTCTTTTGTGGCGATCTTTTCCCGCGCATTTGGCGCCAACTGACTTGTCCTTCCACCACATTCGCCAGCCGTGATGACTTCCCATGCTCTTAAGTGTTTTTTGGTTGCTCTTTCGCTTATTTTGGAATTTAATGTTTGTTTGGGGGAATCAGTCCTTTCCATTTCCGTCGTGACCTGACCAGTTAACTTTTTAGCACCTTTATTATATTCTTTTCTGCTTTCAGTTGAACCTTTTTAACAATGTACATAAACGAGTACACTCCGACGAAGACTGCCATTGAAGAGATTCTTCGATCCCACGATCGGCCGGTGAGCCTCGAAAATCTTGTTTTTGAGCTGCGAGAGCGTGTGCAGAACTATCGTACCCTTTTCCCGAAGAAGGAGCTGCTGACTGCCTACATTGCATCCGTTCTGAAGAAAGAAATCGCATCATGCTGCGTCTATGATCAGAAAAGGCAGAAGACGCTACCTCGGTATGTTCTTTGGGTCATTCTTTTTGAAAACTTTGCTGAAATGTTTTATTTCAGCTTCTTCCTTCGCAATTCCCCCGTCGCAAAAGCCATTGGTTTCACTGGTGCTTTCCACCCGGCTGTCGTATGTGTTTTCCTTCCTTTCTCTTTGTGACAGACATTAAACCAGCCTCTTTCAGGATGGAGTCTCTGCCTTTGCTGACGCAATGTTCCAAGTCTACAACGGCAGCGATAATGCCCAGGTGGCCTTTAGCGACGTCAAGAAGCTGTACAAAAAGCGTACTCAGCGGCCACTGACCAACTCTGAGTTAAATGCGATTGCTGGAACGCGGGGTCTTACTCGGTGAGTCACATTGTTGTATTCCTTGGTCAGGTTAATACTGCTATGTTTCAGCCATGACGTTCTTCGCGACCATCTGAGTCATCTTGTGATCCTGGTCGATGATCATTTCGATCTAGTCGCCTGTCCGAAGGTTTATGGTCTCAGTCGCGACTTCTTTGAACAACAGGTCAATCCACAGAAGTACAATGTAAGTGTTTTGACGTTGTTATTGTTTGTCTGTTCAGTTCTATGACTGTTTGTTTCAGCCCGAGGAAACGGTCCAAGTTCGTGAACGTTTCAAGTCGGCCAATGAAGCAGCCGTCAACGAAGGCCCTGAAGACATTGAGGTCGATCCTGATGAAGGTGATGTCACTCTGGATGATGCCAAGCCTGCTTCACTCAACTCTACTGCCTCATCGAATGTTTCCTTGTTGGATCAGAATGTCTCTGCTGACTCTCCATCGCCGCATCCTACAAATCAGGATTCCGTTGCCAATGCGATGCTTTCTACCATTAAAGAAGAACATGATCGGTTGGGATCGGACGAGCAGAAACGTCAAGCTGATGCCGAGCGTGAAGCTGCCAATATCAAGCAGAGTGAACGTAAAGCCGCTGAGAAGCGCGAACAGGAAGAACGCGAACGTTTGGCCACGGAGGAACAAGAACGTGTCGCTGCCGAACAACGTGAGCGTGAAGCAGCCGAACAACGAGAACGTGAATGTCAAGCTGAAGAAGAGCGCCAGCGCCAAGAAGCAGAACAACGTGAACGCCTTGCTGCCGAAGAACGCGAACGTAAAGCAGCTGAACAGCGTGAGCATGAAGCAGCTCTGAAGCGTGAGCGTGAAGCGGCTGAGAAACGTGAACGCGAACGTAAAGCAGAAGAAGAACGCCAGCGTCAAGAAGCCGAAGAACGTGAACGTAAAGCAGCTGAACAGCGTGAGCGTGAAACAGCTGAGAAGCGTGAACGTAAAGCTATTGAAAAGCGTCAGCGTGAAGAAGAAGAAAAGCGTGAGCGTGAACGTAAAGCAGAAGAAGAACGCCAGCGTCAAGAAGCCGAACAACGTGAACGTGAACGCCTTGCTGCCGAAGAACGCGAACGTAAAGCAGCTGAACAACGTGAGCGTGAAGCGGCTGAGAAGCGTGAGCGTGAAGCAGCTGAAAAGCGTGAACGTGAACGTAAAGCAGAAGAAGAACGCCAGCGTCAAGAAGCCGAACAACGTGAGCGTGAACGCCTTGCTGCCGAAGAACGTGAACGTAAAGCAGCTGAAAAGCGTGAGCGTGAAGCAGCTGAGAAGCGTGAGCGTGAACGTCTTGCTGCCGAACAGCGTGAACGTGAACGTCAAGCTGAAGAAGAACGCCAGCGTCAAGAAGCCGAACAACGTGAGCGTGAACGCCTTGCTGCCGAAGAACGTGAACGTAAAGCAGCTGAAAAGCGTGAGCGTGAAGCAGCTGAGAAGCGTGAGCGTGAACGTCTTGCTGCCGAACAGCGTGAACGTGAACGTAAAGCGGAAGAAGAACGCCAGCGTCAAGAAGCCGAACAACGTGAACGCCTTGCTGCCGAAGAACGCGAACGTGAACGCCTTGCTGCCGAAGAACGCGAACGTGAACGCCTTGCTGCCGAAGAACGCGAACGTAAAACTGCCGAAGAACGCGAACGTAAAGCTGCTGAAAAGCGTGAGCGTGAAGCAGCTGAGAAGCGTGAGCGTGAACGTCTTGCTGCCGAACAGCGTGAACGTGAAGCCGCTGAAAAGCGTGAACGTGAACGTCAAGCTGAAGAAGAACGCCAGCGTCAAGAAGCCGAACAACGTGAGCGTGAAGCAGCCGAACAACGAGAACGTGAACGTAAAGCGGAAGAAGAACGCCAGCGTCAAGAAGCCGAACAACGTAAACACCTTGCTGCCGAAGAACGCGAACGTGAACGCCTTGCTGCCGAAGAACGCGAACGTAAAGCTGCCGAAGAACGCGAACGTAAAGCTGCCGAAGAATGCGAACGTAAAGCTGCTGAACAGCGTGAGCGTGAAGCTGCTGTAAAGCGCGAGCGTGAAGCTGCCGAAAAGCGGGAACGTGAAGCTGCTGAGAAGCGTGAACGTGAACGTAAAGCCATTGAAAAGCGTCAGCGTGAAGAAGAAGAAAAGCGTGAACGCGAGCGTATTGCTACGGAAAAGCAAGAGAGTGAGCGTCAAGCCGCTGAAGAGCGTGAACTTCAAGAACGTCTCGCTGCCAAGAAGCAACAAAGTCAAACGGAACAACTTGAACTTGCACGTGAAGTTTTCGAAGATTTTGGTTCCCAGGCGGCTGAACTTCGTGCAACTGAAGTTCCTAACCGTCAAAGCTTTGAAGCGCAAGATTCGCCGCTTCATATTGTTGAGAAACTCAGCCCTCGTTACGCTCCGTCTGATACCGAGTCGATTAGTGTTCACGAAAGTCAGCGCCAAAACTTGAACAACGTTGATGACATTCAAGGCCAACTTGGCTCTTCGAATAACAGTTCTCCCAAACCGAACTCGGATGTGCTGTTTGCCCACATGCGCGAAGAGCTTATTGAAAAGCATGCTATTCATTCTGTCGCCAGCTATGGTAGCAATAGCATTGGCATGGCCGTGAGTGACTTCTCCCCTCTCCCACCGATTGACCATCGTACATCTGTGTTTGATGAATCTTCTGGTCGAAGCCCCTCGCCTGTTCAGAAACTCAATCCCTCTTCTGATCTCGAATACGCGCAGTTTGGATATCGCCGTAATGTGCCGCGTGCCACCGATTCTACCCGTGCCACAGTCGCTTCAAGCAGTACTTCATCGATGAGTCTTGACGTAGACAACACGCAGGTGTCGGATGGTACTGGAGAGTACGGCTATTCGCAAGTCATTTCCCAAGTGCCATCGAATGATGCCGCTGATAACGCCAATGATTCTGTCTCGTTGGAGTTGGATTACAACGAACTTTCTGCTGCTCCCCTTCGTGCCACTCGCTTCTTTGGTTTGTCTGCCCCGAATGGTAATGAGGTATGTTTGACTTTCTTTCTAATCTATCGAAATGTATTCATTTGTTGTTGTTTTAGTCGCCCCAAACCTCTCCGGTCGCTGTTTCTGCTCCGCACCACGAACACACTGTCGAGTCAATCACCTATGCTGATGCCGTGAAAGAGGATGCTACGCAGACAGTTTCGGATGCTTCCAGTGTTTCTGCTCAAGCTGGTAGCGATTCTTCGATCGATAGTTCTCGCAAGAGGCGTCACGCTGATCAAACCGTTGTTGACTTTTCCTACGCCGATGTCGTCAAACCAAAGGATCAAATGGCTCCTGCATCTGCTGAAGACTCTTTTGGTTCGAGCAATGGTGATAAGGAAAATGTTCCCATGCACCACGACCGTGTTGTCATTGATTTGACGTATGCTGATGCTGCCAAGTTGGATGAGCCTGTCGAGGAAGATGTCAAGCAAGCTGCCGTTGCTCCATTGGGTGTCTCTCAATCCGATAACGAGCTCCAAGGCGTTGTTGTGACTTCTCCCGGCGATACCCAACCCTTCGAGCACCATGATCATGTGATTCCTGTCCTTTCGTATGCTGGTGCAGTCAAGCATGCCGTTCCTGAGGCTGGTGACGTGGTTTCTTCTGAGAATGAACGGTCGGAGATTTACTCTGAGAAACCGTTTGACAACTACCTCATTTTGCGTCTGTTGACGGGCTTCGAACATGGCGTCATCAATTCTGTCGATGGCAAATCGCTTCCTGCCTTTTACCGAGATTACGTTGAGCAGGATATTGACCCCGTCCAAACTTGGAACCTCAACTGGAATGACGTCGTCGATAACTGGGGCAAACTTGGAGCTTTTGAGTACCGGGACGGTGTGCTCTTTCCCAATGAAGCCACTCGTGCCAAGCGTGAAGCTCATGACAGAGGTTAGTTGTTCTTTATGCTATTTTGGTTTTTCATTTGTTGGTATTTGCCATTTTCAGCTGGTTGTGACGATTGTGAATCGCTGACTCGCACCGACGCTCAACTCCTTGCCAGCTTTGGCCTCAAGAAGGAAGGCGGAGAGTTGCTGAATCAGGGGTCGCCTACTTTGCGCGATGACGACTTTGATGTCCATTCTGTCTATGAGGATGAACTGGTAAGTTTAAAGTCAAAGTCAATTGCTGTGTTTCGATTCAATGTGGTGTTTTGCAGATTCCTATCTCTGAAGATATTGAGCCGATTCCGAAGTGTTCCGGCTTTGAAGACAGTGCTTCCGAAGTCCACGCCGGTCCCAAATCGTGCTTGACGGTCCGCACGCCAAAGTCAAAGCAAGCTTCTGCGACACGGGTTGATCAATCTGATGCTGCTCCCATTTCGTTTGCGTCGTCCGCCTCTCCGAAGTCGATTCCGCAGCACCGAGTCAACGATGTCCAGGGACAGCCAATTCTTGAGAAAGCTCAGGAACTCCAAGAAGTTGGTCTCATTGCGCCTCCGCCAACTCCTGCCGAGAACGTTAACGAAGACAATGACGTGTTCCTTCCTGGAGATGAACAGGAACGTTCGCATGGCGATCACGAACAGTCTGGTTTGAATTGCTTCCATCTGCCTCGCTTCTCGAACAAGTCGAAGCATAACTCTTCTTCTTCCAACAAGTCACCTGTCGACAAGAATCAGTCCGTTGTTGTTGCGATGGAGCCTGAGCCGGTCGCTGTTACCGTCGATGAGGAAGACGGCGAAACTGCGTCAAACAATGGAAATGCTGAGTTGCTGGATTCGACTGGCGGTACTGGTGCTGCCACTGATAATGCTGCCGAAGATGATCTTCAAGAGGGCAACCGTGCCGTTGGTATCAGTCGCCGCTATTGCAAGTGCTGCACCATTATCTAGATCTTCTGTGATGTCTGCCTTTTGTTTTTGACTTTTTGAGGCGTCTGGTTGTATTGTTTTCTTTTTGGACTCTTTTTTTAAAGACAATTTTGTTTTCAAGTCTAATTGATCTTTATCTTGTGTTTGTACCACCTGTCTTGTGGTCTATTAATATATAATATATTTTCATTCAGATATAGCTGTATCCTTTTGCAAATGCTAATTCTTGTTTGGAATGAATAAATTTATTAAAGTTAATCGGTTTTACATTGCGGGGTATACAGGGTTGTTGTGCAATGGTGAAACATGCGAACAAACATTCCTGTTTCTCTTATAACAACAGTGTTGACATTGACAGCACGATTGAGCTTCAGCGACTTGGGACTGCGTAATGGCACATCCGCCGATGAACCTTACGTTGCCGGTATCAACAAGGGTGAGCCCATGGAGTATCAACGAGTTCGGCCAAAGACGGCATTCACGTTGGCATTGTTTGGCGAGAATCTTGACAATGGAGCATTGGATGATGTCTGGTTGACGGATGCCGATCGCTGTGTTGTAAGTTGGGTGTTGACTTGCTGAAATGATAAATCACTAACTTAGGATACGGCAAGACGACGAAAGATACACCTGACCATTGATGATTCGTATGCGGATGAATACGTTATTTTGGTCAAGTCCGACAAAGACGGCCTTCCAAACGAACCAAATGTGAAGTATCGTCTTTGCTTGAATGATGAAGACGATAGCATTGCTCAACCTGTATGTTCAGAGTTATCAGCTTAATCTAGTTGAATGAATTTCAGTCAATCATCATTGTGCCTGATACGCCGGAAGCCTACATTATCCCCTTTTTCGCCCTAATCCTCATCTATCTTATTATGCTCATCCTCAGTGCCCTATTTTCGGGGCTTAATCTTGCCTACAATTGTCAGTCGATTGAAAACCTTCAAGTAATTGCACATTCGACAAATTCGGACATGGCAAAACGTGCGGCATCAGTGATTCCACTCCGTCGACGCGGAAATTGGTTGATTGCCACGTTTGCCGTCGGCAATGTCATTGTTAACATTGTGGCTACGCTAGTGTTTGAACAGATGGTCATTCAGGTTCCTTTTTACTTTGATTTTGATCACATAACTGACATTGGAAATTCAGCATACAAAAGACACGCAGTTCATCCTTCTCAATACAGTGCCCGTGTTGCTTACCATGCTGTTCGGTGAAATCGTCCCTCAAGCCATTTGTTACAAACGAGCTCTTATGGTCGCCAGTTTCCTTCGGCATTACGTCATTTTCACCATGATTGTATTGGCAGGTTTTGCGTGGCCCATCAGTAAGATCCTGGATTTGATCATTGGAAATGAGCCATGCCGCGTCTATGATACACGCAAACTAGGAGCTTTGCTCGAGACCCACACAAAAGATAAGGAACTCCTTCGAAATGTGCTCAACTTCCCATCTGTCACCATTGGAAAGGTCATGACACGGATTCAGGAGGCATATTTGATGAGTCGCAATGATGTTCTTGACATGAATGTACGTTTCACTTCTTTGGGCACTGTATTTTGAAAAGTAACTTTAGAGAGTCGTCGGAATTCTCGAAAAAGGTTATACTCGTGTCCCTGTCTATGAAGGCGTCGATCGAAAGAAGATTGTGGCAGTTCTCAACATCAAGGACTTGATTCTCGTCGATCCAGATGACAAAAAGCGTGTCTTTGAGGTCATTGAAGAGTTTAGCAGCGTCAAACAGGTAAGTTTATCGACTTTTGCGCATTTTTACGTTAGAACCGTCATTGTTTCAGTCCACGCATATCCGCTTTGTCTCACATGAAATGCAAGCCCAAGAAATCATGAATGAAATGATCAAAGGACGCCAACATTTGATGATGGTGTTCCGATTCGACAACAAAGCTTACACGATCGTCGGTCTCGTCACACTGGAGGACATTATTGAGCAATTCATCGGCGAAATCAAAGATGACGACGATGCTGCCTTCCCGACAATGCGTGCCGGTGTGCGCCGAGACCAAAGCACATTTGATTGGTTTCGAAGCGAGGTTGATCGGAGGACGAATCTCACAGCTAATGAGTTGCTTCATCTCATGGAACAAATCATGGATCAGTGTCCGGTGTTTGGGTATTTGAACTTCAATACCTATGCAATGAGAGCTTTGATTTGTGTTTCGCGTATTGAAAAAGTTTCGAGCAGAGTGCTCGTTGAAAAGGGGACTCTATTGAGGTGGGTTCACTGTAGCTAAACTAAAATCCAATCTCCCTGTCTAATTTCCAGTCATGTGGTCGTGGTTATCGACGGCATCATAGCTGAAAACGGTATCCGTGTCACGACGAGTCGACCTGTCATCGGGAACGAGCTGCTTCATCTGATGTATAACCAGCTTCTCTGCTCGGCCGACAGCACCAAGATTGTCCAAATTTCAATGCGAGTGCCCGAGGAAATCGTTCTTCTCTCCATGAGGGCCACTGTCATGTATTTCGAGCTCAAAGACATCTACAACATTCTCCTCGTTCTTCAATCGGAACGCCTCAACGAGGACGTCGCAACACAGTTCGACTTCTACATGCACATTATGGCTGTCATGGGCGAAATGGCACCAAAAGTTGACGTTATGCGGGCTTCCTTGGAAGAAGCCACTCAAAAAGTGCATGAGAGTATTCTGAAAGAAGCAGAGACAGCAGCTGAAAGGTATGATTCACGAAAAGTATTGCATAACAGAACCTCGCTTTCAGGCCGAAGGAGGTAACTGCCAAGTCCACAGTTGTTATCATGGACCCAAAAGAGGAGCAAAGAACTCAAGGATTTTCTTCAAAGTCCTCCAAAAAAGCAAAACCACCATCAAGACTGTCAACGGCATCTTCAAGAAATCCCAGAAAACCGTCAAAATCAAAGACTTCGTGGAAAAAGCTACCGACACCGAAGAAGACTGCCAAAACGGCGAAGGATAAGAAGGGCATCGATCAGGAACAAAGTTCGCCGACGACAACACAGACTGCCAAAACTGCTCGACTGAATTCGATTACTGATAAGTCGTATACGCTCAGTGAGGACGATACCCAGAAGTCGGTGACTCCAAAATAATAAGGTTTTCTAAAATGCATTTCATGTTTTACAAAATAAACATATTTTTCAAGAAAATTAGGGTTTAATCAACAAAAGCAAACATCATTGAGAAGTTTAGCAGCGTCAAACGTATGAATTCCATATTCCTGAACTGTTTATGCAAAAGTATTTCAGAACTAGGCTGGTGATACGAAAGTTTGTTAGAATCGTAGACACTGTTAATCAATAGTATTTAAACGTAAAGTGTACACACCACCCATTAAAAACCAACATTTTTGAGTCATGTTTTAGGCAGAGAAGAAGGCGTAATGGTCATACCATAAATTTTATGTATTAGTGGAATTTGACGCTTAAAAGCAATAAAGCTTCCCAAGTAGAAGTTAAAAAATTAGCAGTTGTCTTCACACCACTAGTTTTTTGCTGTTTGGTCTTTTTCATTAGCTGTTATGGAAAGCCGTAAGCTACAAATTTTTGAAAAATGTGTCATGCTGTTCAAAACTTTTAGGCGAAATGAGCATTTGGCGTCTTTTACCGATCGCAATATTGTTACTTACTGATACAAACAAATGTTGGGCAAACGAAACGCAACCTTTAGCTGGCATTATCACGCAAGGAAATGCATCGGTGCCACCGGTCAACCCGTCGAAGCTCCCACCGATGCCACCAGCTAACCTGCCGTCGGCCCCACCGGTCAACCCGTCATCAGTGCCACTGGTCAACCCGTCCAATCTGCCGTCTGTGTTTCCGTCAAATGTGTCGTCGTTGTCTCCGTCCAACTCGTCATCGGTGCCACTGGTCAACCTGTCGAATCTGCCGGTTGTGCTTCCGTCCAACTTGCCAGTGGTGCCCCCGGTCAACCCGTCCAACCCACCGTTGGTGCCTACAATCAACCAGTCGATATCATCGGTTAACTCGTCGAACTTGCCGTCAGTGCTTCCGTCAAACGCACCGTCGGTGCTACCGGTCAACCCGCCATTAGTGCCTACAATCAACCCATCGATACTTCCATCCAACCCATCGTCAGTGCTCCCGGTCAACCCGTCGAACTTGCCGTCTGTGCCTGCATCTAATCCACCATCGGCGCCTACAACCAACACATCGAACTCGCCATCACCTCTGATGGCTAATCGGTTATTGGTGCCACTGGTCAACTCATCAAATGTGCCATCGACGCCGTTAGCTAACCCATCGCCGGTGCCCCCAGTCAATCCGTCAAACCTCCCGTCGATAGCACCGGCTAACTCCTCGTCGGTGCCACCGGTCAACCCATCCAATCCGCCGTTGGTGCCTACAATCAACCCGTCGATTCTTCCATCCAATCCGTCGTCAGTGCCACAGGTGAATCCATCAAACTTGCCGTCTGTGCCTGCTTCTAATTCACCGTCGGTGCCTACAATCAACACATCCGACCTGCCGTCAGCTCCTCTGATGGCTAATCGGTTATTGGTACCATTGGTCAACCCATTAAACGAGACGTCGACACTTCCGTCCAACACTACAGCCTCCTCTTCGACAACAACGAAGAAAACATTAGGCGAAAATGTAGTATCAGTTATTGGTAGTATTATCGAGGCCTTGCAAAAACTGAAAGATATTGGTAAGTTTTAAAAATGTGTGTTTTGATAAGAGCAAAAATATTTCAGCCGCCAATTTCTGTAAGAAAGTAACATCTAATATAGCTGCAAGCGATGGAGCGGGAAAAGTGTAAACAGTACAGTCATATCGCATCATTTCTTTGTTTGGCATGTCACAATAATATTTATGAACTGTTGAAATAAAGAAGTCAATACACTTGTTAAAACGAGTACTTGATCAGTGTGAGTTTACTGTAACCAAACTAAAACCCGAAATTTGCTGCCTGGTTTGTATTCATGTAATCGGAATTATCGATAGCATCATAGCTGAATACGGTATTCGTGTCACAACGAGCTGCCGTGGTATCGGGAACGTCTATACATAATGCCCCCAGGCGTGCATACAACATACCTGTTTTATATTTATTGAGAGTTGTAACATTGTTTGCTGCTAAATCGGGTGAATTGCTTGGTTTCATTGAACCCAAATGATAAGTAAAAACTGAGTTTAAATAGCTTGTAAAGATGATACTTCCAGGTAGTTCATAATTGGCTGAGTTCTGAAGCATTTGTTGACAAAAGTGTGGTTCAAACAAACCTATGCAAATTATATAGCTTATTTCGGAAATGAATTTTGGAATGATGCTATTGTCAAGGATCCTAGAGCGGATTTTGTTGGTAAGTTTTGCTTCTTGCGATTTTCAATAAGACACTTGCACCAACAATGCGAAACACGCAATTTTTGAAGTCACTACCATGTACTACAGCTCCTGAGGGTCATCCAAGCTCAGCTGAGCTCAGCTGAGCTTGGTTTCGTGGCGAGACCCGCGCAGGTGGCTTATGTAACCGTTCGTTTCAAGCCAGCCGAACGCGCGCGAAAAACCAGCCGCACACGACAAAAAAACGCACGATTACATGAGCCACAACGCGCGGGTCTCGCCGCGATACCAAGCTCAGCTGAGCTCAGCTGAGCTTGGATGACCCTCAGCACTGCGCTCTAGAATCGACCAAATTCGGGCGTTATGTGACAAACGTCCAACACGTTTTCCAAAATTTCGTTTTGGAAATGCATTTTAAAATGCACTTTAAAATGCTTGTTTTCCCGTTTTCTCATTGTTAAGTTAACATATAGATGGTATGCGATGGGTAAAGACCGAAAAAGGTAAGGTAGCAAGCGTGGAATGTGGCACAATTCCAATTCCGGTGAGGTACACTCCAAAGTTTTCAAAGAAGCATAACTATTTTTTCCACGAACCGATCCTTCTCATCTCGCGGCGGTCACTACCTTGGCCTATGAAGTTTTCATTTTACATGGTGCCATCACCGTAGAGGCCTAGGAAATTGATTCCCACTGGCTCAAAGTTTCTGGTAACGTGTCCAGCTGTTTGATTGTGAGACACAAATCCTTCCGGGACCCGGCTGTCCTCGGCTCAAGGAGTATTCAAATTAGCTTGAAGTGGATGATCGCTAAAGGTAAGATCGGTGCGCAGTACTGATTAAAATGGCTGTAAAACGTCCGAATTTCACGGAAAAATTATATAAAAACACATCAACATCTTGTTGATTCAGCTTTGTTTCGTTTTCTCTGAATCCGCTTCTTAGCATATTTAACTTATTTCCTAGCGCTTATTAAGCTTCGATGTCATGTCAGAGAATATTTAACCATCTGATGTCAACATAAAAGTTACGTAGAACAAACAAAAACTTTAAGCCAGTGGGAATCAATTTCCTAGGCCTCTACGGTGATGGCACCATGTAAAATGAAAACTTCATAGGCCAAGGTAGTGACCGCCGCGAGATGAGAAGGATCGGTTCGTGGAAAAAATAGTTATGCTTCTTTGAAAACTTTGGAGTGTACCTCACCGGAATTGGAATTGTGCCACATTCCACGCTTGCTACCTTACCTTTTTCGCTCTTTACCCATCGCATACCATCTATATGTTAACTTAACAATGAGAAAACGGGAAAACAACGTCTGGAAGTAATAAAATTATGGATTTTTCAAACACAAAAATTTTGATAACACTGTTTGCGTTTGTCACAGAACGCCCGAAATTGGTCGCCTCAAGGGGGAAAGAAGAGCGCTGTGCCTCAGGAGCTGTAGTACATGGTATCTTTTCCAAGTGGAGTCACCGCAGCGAACATATGCGTCTTCCAAACAGTGCATTTTAAGTGAAAATGGTGTCGCAATCGTAAAGCACGGGGCAACCCTACATCTCTACGACGTCATTTGTGAACTTTTGCATCATTACGCCTGTCTTCAATCTTTCTTTTCTAGAAGCCATCGAAGTTCGTCGCTTTCGATGTCACACTCTCCGACACAGCAACCCGATGCTTCCGCATCACAGAAGCAGCCTCCGACGACGCCTATAAAGCCACCTCCAGGATTGGATTCCGATTCACAGGAGCATGGCGACAATTCGAGACGAATCGTTGAAATTAACCTAACAAAGGATCCAAATCTCGGTTGCGGATTTAACATTGTTGGCGGCGTCGATTCACCACATATCCCTGGGCATTCTGGCATATTTATATCGAGGTTGAACTCCAAAGGACCCGCGGCAAAGGATGGGCGACTGCGGTGTGGAGACCGCATTCTTTGTGTTAGTTTTTATATATATTTTTTGATCAATGCTTGACCTAAACATGTTTCAGGTTAACGACAACGTCCTCACAAAGAAAACCCACGATGAAGCGGTAGATATTTTCAGGCAGGTTACGGGGAAAGTCCGTTTATTGATTGAACAGGATGCGGAAGCTTTGCTCTTATCGGTGAGTTTTCATTAAACCACTTATTCCATAGATCAATGCATTGATTTTTTGTTTGGCTGGCCTTGAAAATGTTTCAAAGTCAATGAGGGTGCTAAATTGTCACATGGTTGATGAATGCTTTGATTTTTTGGTTAAAACAACATTGAGTGTGCTTTCACATATATTTTGTCTATCTCAACCGTTTTTTCAACGTAAACCACACAATAACCAATGCTGTTTCGCTACTTTACAACTTGTAAAATGGTTTTTTGAGCAAAACTTGGACTTGATAGTGCTCGTATGGACAGTTTTATGCCACCATGTTTTATCACTAGTTTGTTTACAATTATGCGATCGTTAACTATTTGATGACTCTTCCCCTTGAATCTGCTTCCTCGTAACAAATGCTTTTACCCCTCTGACGTCAGTGGAACGCTACTTCGTAGCTTTTGTCGCCCTTCCCCATTCATATATTGTTTGTCGTCATGGCTGGCGAGTGCATAGTCTCGTCAGTCAGTGCACATCGTCCGAAGAGCGTTCAACATTTTTTTCCCGTTTGTCAATACTGCCGTCGTTTCGTGCTCTTGGATGTTTCGCTTGACATTCTTTGCGTTTTTGAACTACTTACCAACTTAATTTCCCCTATTTTAACGTAATCCCGCTTTCAGCAACCTTCCCGGATCATTCCGTCGACAGCGGGCTCGCCAGCCAAAACGCCCGGATCCAAGAACACGACGGCGACAACAACGACCATCGCCCAAGTGCCTTCGGTTGCGCCATCTGGGGGCCTTGTAAAGGTGACTACACCGACGGCATCGCCAGCCGTTTCACCCAAGAATTCCCCGAACAACTCAATGTTGGCTGCGGCATCGAAACCGGGCATTGATGGTTGGTTTTGATTTTAAAATGGTTTATTTTTTTATAACAAGTATAACATTGCAGCGCCCACGCCCATTCGACCCGATCCCGTCGAACCCGACGTCGCTGCAAATGGTCCCCGACGTGGTGAACGGCATCAGTCATTCCGTGAGCCTCCGACGTCGGCTACGTACACTGTGCCTGAAGCCGCGACCCCTGCGCCTGCTCCAGATTCTCGGCGTTCGTCCTTCTCCGTTTCTGGTGGACCATCAGTAGCTAATGGTGCCGTTTTACCAGGGCCCAACTTTGAAGTTGAGGATGATCGTGCTTCGACTATCAGTGTTGCTCCTTCCACACATTCCATCATCGATGATGTTCCGCGAACACCGAAAAGGCCGATCAGTATATTGGACCCAGCGAGGTTAGTTTTGACTTTTGCTTGTGGCACCATGGTTCCTTCTGTTTGCATCGGTTTCTAATTTTAGCCGAGCGATCGGCGCACTTACGGGGAGTATCGGAAATACGTGGCGATGGTTTTTCCGTGAGCTTTCTAAACATTATCCATTCAGGGCTGTTTTTATATATTCTTTGATTATAACATGCTTGTCTTTCAGCACCTCGATCCTAACTGATGCCCTCTACGTAACCGTTGGTGTAGCTGCTCTAGGTGTCGGCATTGTAGCGGGCTACTACTTCTTCAAACGTCGTTGGGGGTAGACCCATTAGAGTAGATATTAGCTTGATAGATAACCATAACTGTATGATGTACGTACTTGTTTACCATTTTTGCTCTTAACCTGGCGCTTTTTGCATTTATTGTCTCAAAATTCATCCGGGTTCTGATGGTTTTGTTTTAACAGTGCTTTGAAAACTTTGAAAAATTGTACTTGTAGATTTGTGATGCAATTTGTATACGTATAAAGTGTGAAATTAGAAAGTTGTACTTATTGAATACAATAGCCGTCCACGTGTGTTACAATAGTGAACACGAAATGCTTTTTGGTCATTTACAGGTTTTACGTTAATGAAATTATCTCTAGCCTGTGTGAACAGACTTTCTAGACAATGACGAGTGCACTTTAAAGAAATATCATCGTGCACTGATTTCGAGATTCTCACCGCAGACTTTTGGAAGTACAAAAACGACACATGTTCTTTGAATCTTGTTAAATTTTAGTTTTCAGGATGTTGGTAACCACCGTTATGAGCTACATTACGAATGAGTCATCAAACTCAACGAAATCTGTCGCCTACGTACATATTAACATTCTCACAGTTGCAACCTACATCTGAAGCATGAAAAATGTTCCAACAACATGGAATATTCAACATTTTGGATTAGACAGTATTATTTGTACATATGAAACTATTTCGGTCTATGAAATCAAACAAGGACTCAATGGACTATGTTTGGTCCATCTTTATACTAAACGATGCTTTTTGTTACTTATAAATACCCCGTGACGTTTCCATTGATGTCACATTGACCCCTCTTGACCTTTTCAGTCGTTGTAGTCTATTGAATGTGCTTTCAATAAATGCCAATGTTGTTGTTATCCGTTTCAACCGAGCACGTGTGAAACTCCAGCATCGGTTCAGGGAAGACGCTCGACACAAGCTGCACCCAAAGTTGGCAAACATCAGTTTGTAGGCATCTCACGTTGAAAACGTGATAAACTTCATAATTGTACAGTTTTTCACGTCTAAAACAGTATTATTTGTACAAACTGATTTGTTTTATGTTACCAAAAATGGGTGTTCTCATTTGTTCAGATACGTTTTTACAGTTTTAAAATGTGTCGATGTTGTACAAAGATTCGTTGTGTTCGTGGATAGTATCAAAGTCGGATACTAGCTGCTTTTATCGGACCAAATACAATGTACGTTAAAAGGGCACTTTTTGCCCTTTGCAATACGAATTTTTATTGTTCACGCGACACCACAAAAAGATCATTGGGGCTAATAGAATTTGCACTGGTTGGACTATTGAGACTTGGATTGGAGCTTGGTGGTCTGTAGCTACAGTACCCTCAAAGACCACCAATAAAAAAATTCGTTGAGTGATGAGTAACATTAAGCCTTGGCAGCGTTCTTGCCACCCTTTCTCAGCCCCTTTTTATGTTCCCACCGTCTTGTCTATTCCTAACAAACTTTACAAGTCTGAACAGTAGTAAATAAATTATACCTGAACCGGACCCAGTCGACCATTACAATAATTGTTGTTTTTCGCCTTGAACCATCTTCAAGTTTACGTGTCCTTACAAAAACAGTGATAACAACTCCCCGTCATTTCAGAACGCTTCAAACATGAGCCTTCTTGTGTCAACAAGTGAAATTGACACATTACCGTACTATTTGTACATTATTGAGGGCAGTGTGATCGTGTTCTTCAGTACTGCCATGACTTCAATTATTTTACTCACACCGAGATTTGTTAGGCAGAAGGAATATATTTTATTGGCACTAAACGTGTTATTTGATGCTCTTTTCGGGTTACAATACCTTTTGGCAGGCGTACATTTATTATCTGTGACAAAATCAAATGATTGTGAGTTTCACCGAACATTTATGACTGATAATTTTTTTTTCAATTTGTTCAGATCTACCATTGACGACACGATTAGCTTGCTACACAAAAGTATACACTCAACTTATGATAGTTCTGACCCCTGCGATGGGTGTTATTGCATTGGCAAATGCATTGGACAGACTTTACTTGGTAACATTTCCCGGAAAGTATCACAAACTGGGCTTATCATATCCGTTCTTTGTCGTCGGATTTTCACTTCTCTGCTGTGTGCCAACAACAGTGACTGCCTTTGTGACCGTTTTGTCAGCAGCATCTGATACAGAGCTTGGAAATTGTCTAGTTCAGGATACCATTCCCACATGGTTGCAGTTTTTGCTTCGTATTATTCGTATTGTAACGACTGTCGTTGCGGTACCCTTATACTTCCCTATTATCATCAAAATTAAAAAGGTCAGTACCGCTTTATTCTCAGACTACCGATTAACAGAAAGTGTTTTAGATGCTAGAAACCTCCGGTGCTGTTAGGAACACTCAGAAGAAAGAAATCAAACTAACAATTACCATTGCTCTAATCACAATCAATCAATTGGCTCTATTCACAATTCCTGACATTTTGATTCTCGTGATCGGGCAGAGCTTCACCTTTTTCGTTTTTAATCTAAACAAAGGAATAGTCAATTTAGTTATCATTATGTACTGCCAGAGGGACATTCGCCAACACATTTTCAAGTGCGGGCGGAAAAGCCTTAGCTTCGATAGTTCCATTGCTAATGCCGCTAAGAACAGTTCAAAAGTTGTGGCGATTCTTCCGGTTACTAGATATTGAACCTTCCAACACAAGCTTAAAACCCTAATTCATTTATTATTAATTTTGTTGAATAAATTAAGATGCAATAATATCATTTGTTACACGATAATATAAATAAAGTTATATGCAACTAACAATAGTATTCAAAGACACTCGTAATGAATGAAAGTGCATAAACATGACTCAAAGCACTTGGTTATTGGCTACGGTTTAGTTCAACATTAACACGGGTTGGCAATAAATAAAGTTTAAAGGCGGCTAGCATACGTTAGATTGCACAGATTTATCACAATTTGAGAACATCGGAGACAGCCTCGCGGTGTAGGGCACCAGATTCGACCAAGGCTTCCATGTTGTCGAGATAATAGTCGAAGTCAGCAGTGACAAGCCCAAAAGCAAGGCTATCATGCGGATTCACTCCTCGTTGATGTAGAATGTTACGGAGATGCGATTTGAAGTTGCTGTGGACGCGGAGGAGCATTTTCTGAAACAAACGACCATCATTACAAAAACAATGTCAAAAGTGCCTTACAGTTGTTTCACTCGGCGGCATTACGCTGCTGAACCCGTTGTAAAACTTTCCAATCTGTTTGATCACCTGCTGGAAGCATGCTGACGGGGCCTCACCAGCGACAACATAACTCGTCAAAGCCGAAACAAGGTGAAAGTCCACGACGGATGACAATTTGCTGTAAATCTCCTCCGTATGATTGTTGTAGTCGCGAAGAGTGGTATCAAAATGTCGAAGGAAAGTGTGTTTATCAGCGGGAAGGATGCTCTCGAAATCAGTCTTCAGAATCGGCAAAAAGTGAGCAATCAGCTGGACACCACGGGCAGCCAAAGCTAGATGCTTCACGCTAATCGTTTTCAATCCAATCAACTGCAAGGCACCAGCTCCCAATATCAATTGACAGGTTCGCGAGTTGAAGCAATTCGCGACTTCGATCATATGGCGCAAGATTTCTGGCGACGCATCCGGAAAAGCATGAGCCAAATCAGCGTATTGGGCGAGCATTCGAAGCAGAAGGAGCGATGTTCCAATGACCGAATACTCTTTGCCATCGACGATGAGCGTCTGTGCGGCTGGGGTTTCGTCGGCGACAGAGGAGAGAGATTCATCGAGATTCGTGGCATCTGATAAACGTCCAGTTGCAGCACATTCATCCACAATGTCCTGGAAGATCTTCGGCACGCCAGCGGGTCTCCACTGTTCAGAGTCCAGTACACTCGCCAGTTTTTCCTTCCTCGAAGAATGGAAATTAGCAATCAAATTGACCGAATGCTTGTTCATTGCTGCTGCAAGCGGCGATCGGAATTCTGCATGATGGGCAATATTGGCGAACAGGCCTTCAGGACCATATTGAAACTTGATAAGATCATCACAGCTACCGACAAATCCGGACACAAGTTCTTCGACAGTTTTAAACACTGCCGGAGGGCATTTGTCCAAAAAGCCGTCTTTGCTTTTCGCGCTAAGAATCCGTACAACGCGCTCTTGGGCGGCGAAGACGGCATGTTCCAGTAGGCATGGCACCATGGAGCGAACTTGGGCCACGCTGCGACACGGCATTGAGAGCAGTGAGCTCGCTGAGGAGACAAACTGGTTCCGTTGGTCGGGCTGACTTGCGATGGAACTGGGTTGGTCATCAGAAACTTCGGAAGCGTCAGCCACTGAGGTTGTTGGCAAAAGCGTCGCATCAGAGACGGATCGAGGCATATCGGCAGCGGGCTTACGCTCTTCCAGATCGAAGGACGACGCAGAGGAGGTCAATGTAGGGCGTGTTGCCTCAAACATGGAAATATTGTTGACATTTTCCATGATAAGCTCCTGAATGCTCATAACTCGGCGACAAAAGAGCAGAAGTGAATGAAACACAGCCTTCAGACACTCCATCCATTGTGGCAATGTTAGTCGTCTCATTTGATCACCAAGGTTACCGAGAGATGGATCGAATTCGGTCAAGGATGCACCATATTCAACAATACGAGCTTTGATAATCTGAAAATGTTCAAGTTAAGCAAAATCAGTCAATGTTATGATTCAACTAACCTGTCGAATCGAATTCTTCACCGCCTCAACAATCTCGTGCCGTAGGACGTCCAAAAACCGAAACTCCTTACACCGCAACAATCCAAGGATAATCGGATGCAACTGTCCTTCTTGATAGCTCACATCGACTTCCTTCTCCAAAACCTTTCCGAATTCGCGTTGAATCAGCGCCACAAAGTCTTCCTGTAGCATCTTGCCGATGGCCTTATGCAGCTCTTCTAGCTGACTGCTCAAATGCCGGAAACAGTGAACATCCCTCAGGTCCGACGATAACACCTCCTGCGCGGTTTCAATACATTCAAGCGCCTTTGGAAAGTCATTTTGATTCAGCAACATTTGAACGGTCGCTTGAGCATCCCGCAAGCACGCAATATCCCTCAGGCGTTTCAACAACTTTTGCTTGTTGTCTCGTTCTTGCTGAATCTCAAAGACTCGCTTCATTTTTGCGTAGATCTTTGCATTCACCGTGTGTAAGCCGGACTTGATTTCTCGAACCGTCTCCAGGGCACCTTCCAATTCAACTTGTAAAGCACCGTAGCTGTTGACTGTCTGCCAGAATTCTTCACCCTTTGCTTCAAGTTCAACGTTGAGCAAACTGCCAACAATGTCGTGATAGTATTCCAAGCGATTGTGCAGATTTTGGTAGTTTCGGAAAGTTCGGCCACTCAAGGCGTCTGCTGGCATTTGGGCCTGAAAGTTAACCGTTAACAACAGAATCTAATAATCATAACCCTTACTTGTAAGCTGAATGTCGATGTCAGACTCGTAGCACTCTCAACCCTCGACAAGTTTGAAATGGACTCATCGTCGGCCGTCGAAGACCTCTCTCGCTCGACGCTCGACACCAATTGATCGGTATCACCTGGTAGCGGCTCCAAAAAGATGGCATTGAAGTAGCGTGGATCGTGTAAAGCAAAAAGAGGGTCCATAAAGATCTCCGGCAAGTTTTTCACGTTTGCCGAGGCACCATTGTGTCGTTCCAGGGCTCGTTTCAACGCTTTTCGAGCTTTCAAGTAATGGCGATGCTTCTTGGCAGTGGACACCAAATATTGCCGAAAATGTTCAACCGTAATCTTTGGGATGGACGGCGGCCGGGCATAGTTGGCATGAGGCACAAAGTGATCACCCCAATGGCGCACGAAGAAGGTCGTAGTCTCGGATTTGGAGCGAGTCGGATCAGATAGGACGGAAGAGAGGTTCTGGGTGAAACTGAAATTCATTCATTAATTTCTATCAGTTTTCATAACCAAAAACTTGATTTTTATTTCTTCCGTCGTTGTTTTTAACAAGGAAGCGTCAAAAAACATTTGATAGTCACTTTTTCTTTGTTGTTTTGATTGACACAAAAACACTACATCGTCTTCCTTTACAGCTGTTTACTTCCAAAATGCAAAACAAAGAAATGTATAATGTCATTGCAGCTGCCAAAAGTTCGTAACCCTACATCAATTTTGACAAAGACAGTAGAAAAGATGAACTTTTAGATGGTCGTTTAAAAACTAACTGATTGTACGAAACCTGCGACACGTATTCTTTAAAATTAAACTAAAATTTTAAACAGCATTTGTGCCGTCCCCTTTTCAGAAGTCATTTTGATTCTTTAGATCATATTACATGTTGTCCAAACATAAGGGATGATCCCTGTCAAAATATATGTTCACCAAGGTGACAAAACCATCAACAGCTGGTCTGTCGGAAGTCCATTTGCCTGTGGTGAACGGGGGAAAGGGCGACGGCCCATCACTTTCATTGCGAGGGTGGTGTCAGGGAATTGCTGACAGTTGTTACCTTGTCCAGTCATCATTACTACGACTACCTGTCTGCCCATACCCTCAACGCAGACTCATAAACATTACTAATACCATTCAATGCGACGACGGGTTATCAATAAGGAAGATCTTTATAGATAATTAGTCTGAGGTACTTCAGACACAAACTTTTTTCTCTATTCGATTCGATTTGTATACTTTTATCCCAACTAACCACCGATTGTGTTGCGACGTTGCCCGAGTCAACCAATGACAGTTTATTAGCCATCCGGCGGCCCCTTTTATAGGGCCCCGGAGGCGAGGATCAACAGGACGGAGGCGAGAGATTTGCATCCCAACACCTCCCTCAGCAAACAAGTAAAGCAATCATAAACACAGTTTGCTAACAAAAAACAGAGTCATGTTGATCATCACGACGCATCTTCTGCGCCGGGTCATGGCATCCTCGGGGTTCGTCGGGCGTCGGCAACACGGAGCGGCTTCGAATCCTTCATGGGTTCTGGCCCATTCCACCGTCTCCCCCCATCTTCGAGAGCGGTCTTCTCCTGCTAGCCGTCTGGGCAAGTTGACTTCTCGTCAGAGCTCTTCTGCCCACTTCGGACGATCCTTCCTGGGGTGCTTCGCCCCTGCGAGTTGGCTTCATGCCAGAGCTCGCTCCTGCCTCTCGTGGGCCTCATCAGATCCTTTGTCGACGCCGTCCTTGGAGGTTCAAAATTGAGTTGACCACAACAGTCAGAGCTCGGATTCTTCTTCGGGTGTTCGCACCCTTCCGCTTACTCGCCGTAGCCTCCGCCCCGTCCGCGTGAATTCAATCCAGCATCGACATCGCCAATGTTGCGACGTTGCCCGAGTCAACCAATGACAGTTTATTAGCCATCCGGCGGCCCCTTTTATAGGGCCCCGGAGGCGAGGATCAACAGGACGGAGGCGAGAGATTTGCATCCCAACAAGAGTATTCTGAAAGAAGCAGAGACAGCAGCTGAAAGGTATGATTCACGAAAAGTATTGCATAACAGAACCTCGCTTTCAGGCCGAAGGAGGTAACTGCCAAGTCCACAGTTGTTATCATGGACCCAAAAGAGGAGCAAAGAACTCAAGGATTTTCTTCAAAGTCCTCCAAAAAAGCAAAACCACCATCAAGACTGTCAACGGCATCTTCAAGAAATCCCAGAAAACCGTCAAAATCAAAGACTTCGTGGAAAAAGCTACCGACACCGAAGAAGACTGCCAAAACGGCGAAGGATAAGAAGGGCATCGATCAGGAACAAAGTTCGCCGACGACAACACAGACTGCCAAAACTGCTCGACTGAATTCGATTACTGATAAGTCGTATACGCTCAGTGAGGACGATACCCAGAAGTCGGTGACTCCAAAATAATAAGGTTTTCTAAAATGCATTTCATGTTTTACAAAATAAACATATTTTTCAAGAAAATTAGGGTTTAATCAACAAAAGCAAACATCATTGAGAAGTTTAGCAGCGTCAAACGTATGAATTCCATATTCCTGAACTGTTTATGCAAAAGTATTTCAGAACTAGGCTGGTGATACGAAAGTTTGTTAGAATCGTAGACACTGTTAATCAATAGTATTTAAACGTAAAGTGTACACACCACCCATTAAAAACCAACATTTTTGAGTCATGTTTTAGGCAGAGAAGAAGGCGTAATGGTCATACCATAAATTTTATGTATTAGTGGAATTTGACGCTTAAAAGCAATAAAGCTTCCCAAGTAGAAGTTAAAAAATTAGCAGTTGTCTTCACACCACTAGTTTTTTGCTGTTTGGTCTTTTTCATTAGCTGTTATGGAAAGCCGTAAGCTACAAATTTTTGAAAAATGTGTCATGCTGTTCAAAACTTTTAGGCGAAATGAGCATTTGGCGTCTTTTACCGATCGCAATATTGTTACTTACTGATACAAACAAATGTTGGGCAAACGAAACGCAACCTTTAGCTGGCATTATCACGCAAGGAAATGCATCGGTGCCACCGGTCAACCCGTCGAAGCTCCCACCGATGCCACCAGCTAACCTGCCGTCGGCCCCACCGGTCAACCCGTCATCAGTGCCACTGGTCAACCCGTCCAATCTGCCGTCTGTGTTTCCGTCAAATGTGTCGTCGTTGTCTCCGTCCAACTCGTCATCGGTGCCACTGGTCAACCTGTCGAATCTGCCGGTTGTGCTTCCGTCCAACTTGCCAGTGGTGCCCCCGGTCAACCCGTCCAACCCACCGTTGGTGCCTACAATCAACCAGTCGATATCATCGGTTAACTCGTCGAACTTGCCGTCAGTGCTTCCGTCAAACGCACCGTCGGTGCTACCGGTCAACCCGCCATTAGTGCCTACAATCAACCCATCGATACTTCCATCCAACCCATCGTCAGTGCTCCCGGTCAACCCGTCGAACTTGCCGTCTGTGCCTGCATCTAATCCACCATCGGCGCCTACAACCAACACATCGAACTCGCCATCACCTCTGATGGCTAATCGGTTATTGGTGCCACTGGTCAACTCATCAAATGTGCCATCGACGCCGTTAGCTAACCCATCGCCGGTGCCCCCAGTCAATCCGTCAAACCTCCCGTCGATAGCACCGGCTAACTCCTCGTCGGTGCCACCGGTCAACCCATCCAATCCGCCGTTGGTGCCTACAATCAACCCGTCGATTCTTCCATCCAATCCGTCGTCAGTGCCACAGGTGAATCCATCAAACTTGCCGTCTGTGCCTGCTTCTAATTCACCGTCGGTGCCTACAATCAACACATCCGACCTGCCGTCAGCTCCTCTGATGGCTAATCGGTTATTGGTACCATTGGTCAACCCATTAAACGAGACGTCGACACTTCCGTCCAACACTACAGCCTCCTCTTCGACAACAACGAAGAAAACATTAGGCGAAAATGTAGTATCAGTTATTGGTAGTATTATCGAGGCCTTGCAAAAACTGAAAGATATTGGTAAGTTTTAAAAATGTGTGTTTTGATAAGAGCAAAAATATTTCAGCCGCCAATTTCTGTAAGAAAGTAACATCTAATATAGCTGCAAGCGATGGAGCGGGAAAAGTGTAAACAGTACAGTCATATCGCATCATTTCTTTGTTTGGCATGTCACAATAATATTTATGAACTGTTGAAATAAAGAAGTCAATACACTTGTTAAAACGAGTACTTGATCAGTGTGAGTTTACTGTAACCAAACTAAAACCCGAAATTTGCTGCCTGGTTTGTATTCATGTAATCGGAATTATCGATAGCATCATAGCTGAATACGGTATTCGTGTCACAACGAGCTGCCGTGGTATCGGGAACGTCTATACATAATGCCCCCAGGCGTGCATACAACATACCTGTTTTATATTTATTGAGAGTTGTAACATTGTTTGCTGCTAAATCGGGTGAATTGCTTGGTTTCATTGAACCCAAATGATAAGTAAAAACTGAGTTTAAATAGCTTGTAAAGATGATACTTCCAGGTAGTTCATAATTGGCTGAGTTCTGAAGCATTTGTTGACAAAAGTGTGGTTCAAACAAACCTATGCAAATTATATAGCTTATTTCGGAAATGAATTTTGGAATGATGCTATTGTCAAGGATCCTAGAGCGGATTTTGTTGGTAAGTTTTGCTTCTTGCGATTTTCAATAAGACACTTGCACCAACAATGCGAAACACGCAATTTTTGAAGTCACTACCATGTACTACAGCTCCTGAGGGTCATCCAAGCTCAGCTGAGCTCAGCTGAGCTTGGTTTCGTGGCGAGACCCGCGCAGGTGGCTTATGTAACCGTTCGTTTCAAGCCAGCCGAACGCGCGCGAAAAACCAGCCGCACACGACAAAAAAACGCACGATTACATGAGCCACAACGCGCGGGTCTCGCCGCGATACCAAGCTCAGCTGAGCTCAGCTGAGCTTGGATGACCCTCAGCACTGCGCTCTAGAATCGACCAAATTCGGGCGTTATGTGACAAACGTCCAACACGTTTTCCAAAATTTCGTTTTGGAAATGCATTTTAAAATGCACTTTAAAATGCTTGTTTTCCCGTTTTCTCATTGTTAAGTTAACATATAGATGGTATGCGATGGGTAAAGACCGAAAAAGGTAAGGTAGCAAGCGTGGAATGTGGCACAATTCCAATTCCGGTGAGGTACACTCCAAAGTTTTCAAAGAAGCATAACTATTTTTTCCACGAACCGATCCTTCTCATCTCGCGGCGGTCACTACCTTGGCCTATGAAGTTTTCATTTTACATGGTGCCATCACCGTAGAGGCCTAGGAAATTGATTCCCACTGGCTCAAAGTTTCTGGTAACGTGTCCAGCTGTTTGATTGTGAGACACAAATCCTTCCGGGACCCGGCTGTCCTCGGCTCAAGGAGTATTCAAATTAGCTTGAAGTGGATGATCGCTAAAGGTAAGATCGGTGCGCAGTACTGATTAAAATGGCTGTAAAACGTCCGAATTTCACGGAAAAATTATATAAAAACACATCAACATCTTGTTGATTCAGCTTTGTTTCGTTTTCTCTGAATCCGCTTCTTAGCATATTTAACTTATTTCCTAGCGCTTATTAAGCTTCGATGTCATGTCAGAGAATATTTAACCATCTGATGTCAACATAAAAGTTACGTAGAACAAACAAAAACTTTAAGCCAGTGGGAATCAATTTCCTAGGCCTCTACGGTGATGGCACCATGTAAAATGAAAACTTCATAGGCCAAGGTAGTGACCGCCGCGAGATGAGAAGGATCGGTTCGTGGAAAAAATAGTTATGCTTCTTTGAAAACTTTGGAGTGTACCTCACCGGAATTGGAATTGTGCCACATTCCACGCTTGCTACCTTACCTTTTTCGCTCTTTACCCATCGCATACCATCTATATGTTAACTTAACAATGAGAAAACGGGAAAACAACGTCTGGAAGTAATAAAATTATGGATTTTTCAAACACAAAAATTTTGATAACACTGTTTGCGTTTGTCACAGAACGCCCGAAATTGGTCGCCTCAAGGGGGAAAGAAGAGCGCTGTGCCTCAGGAGCTGTAGTACATGGTATCTTTTCCAAGTGGAGTCACCGCAGCGAACATATGCGTCTTCCAAACAGTGCATTTTAAGTGAAAATGGTGTCGCAATCGTAAAGCACGGGGCAACCCTACATCTCTACGACGTCATTTGTGAACTTTTGCATCATTACGCCTGTCTTCAATCTTTCTTTTCTAGAAGCCATCGAAGTTCGTCGCTTTCGATGTCACACTCTCCGACACAGCAACCCGATGCTTCCGCATCACAGAAGCAGCCTCCGACGACGCCTATAAAGCCACCTCCAGGATTGGATTCCGATTCACAGGAGCATGGCGACAATTCGAGACGAATCGTTGAAATTAACCTAACAAAGGATCCAAATCTCGGTTGCGGATTTAACATTGTTGGCGGCGTCGATTCACCACATATCCCTGGGCATTCTGGCATATTTATATCGAGGTTGAACTCCAAAGGACCCGCGGCAAAGGATGGGCGACTGCGGTGTGGAGACCGCATTCTTTGTGTTAGTTTTTATATATATTTTTTGATCAATGCTTGACCTAAACATGTTTCAGGTTAACGACAACGTCCTCACAAAGAAAACCCACGATGAAGCGGTAGATATTTTCAGGCAGGTTACGGGGAAAGTCCGTTTATTGATTGAACAGGATGCGGAAGCTTTGCTCTTATCGGTGAGTTTTCATTAAACCACTTATTCCATAGATCAATGCATTGATTTTTTGTTTGGCTGGCCTTGAAAATGTTTCAAAGTCAATGAGGGTGCTAAATTGTCACATGGTTGATGAATGCTTTGATTTTTTGGTTAAAACAACATTGAGTGTGCTTTCACATATATTTTGTCTATCTCAACCGTTTTTTCAACGTAAACCACACAATAACCAATGCTGTTTCGCTACTTTACAACTTGTAAAATGGTTTTTTGAGCAAAACTTGGACTTGATAGTGCTCGTATGGACAGTTTTATGCCACCATGTTTTATCACTAGTTTGTTTACAATTATGCGATCGTTAACTATTTGATGACTCTTCCCCTTGAATCTGCTTCCTCGTAACAAATGCTTTTACCCCTCTGACGTCAGTGGAACGCTACTTCGTAGCTTTTGTCGCCCTTCCCCATTCATATATTGTTTGTCGTCATGGCTGGCGAGTGCATAGTCTCGTCAGTCAGTGCACATCGTCCGAAGAGCGTTCAACATTTTTTTCCCGTTTGTCAATACTGCCGTCGTTTCGTGCTCTTGGATGTTTCGCTTGACATTCTTTGCGTTTTTGAACTACTTACCAACTTAATTTCCCCTATTTTAACGTAATCCCGCTTTCAGCAACCTTCCCGGATCATTCCGTCGACAGCGGGCTCGCCAGCCAAAACGCCCGGATCCAAGAACACGACGGCGACAACAACGACCATCGCCCAAGTGCCTTCGGTTGCGCCATCTGGGGGCCTTGTAAAGGTGACTACACCGACGGCATCGCCAGCCGTTTCACCCAAGAATTCCCCGAACAACTCAATGTTGGCTGCGGCATCGAAACCGGGCATTGATGGTTGGTTTTGATTTTAAAATGGTTTATTTTTTTATAACAAGTATAACATTGCAGCGCCCACGCCCATTCGACCCGATCCCGTCGAACCCGACGTCGCTGCAAATGGTCCCCGACGTGGTGAACGGCATCAGTCATTCCGTGAGCCTCCGACGTCGGCTACGTACACTGTGCCTGAAGCCGCGACCCCTGCGCCTGCTCCAGATTCTCGGCGTTCGTCCTTCTCCGTTTCTGGTGGACCATCAGTAGCTAATGGTGCCGTTTTACCAGGGCCCAACTTTGAAGTTGAGGATGATCGTGCTTCGACTATCAGTGTTGCTCCTTCCACACATTCCATCATCGATGATGTTCCGCGAACACCGAAAAGGCCGATCAGTATATTGGACCCAGCGAGGTTAGTTTTGACTTTTGCTTGTGGCACCATGGTTCCTTCTGTTTGCATCGGTTTCTAATTTTAGCCGAGCGATCGGCGCACTTACGGGGAGTATCGGAAATACGTGGCGATGGTTTTTCCGTGAGCTTTCTAAACATTATCCATTCAGGGCTGTTTTTATATATTCTTTGATTATAACATGCTTGTCTTTCAGCACCTCGATCCTAACTGATGCCCTCTACGTAACCGTTGGTGTAGCTGCTCTAGGTGTCGGCATTGTAGCGGGCTACTACTTCTTCAAACGTCGTTGGGGGTAGACCCATTAGAGTAGATATTAGCTTGATAGATAACCATAACTGTATGATGTACGTACTTGTTTACCATTTTTGCTCTTAACCTGGCGCTTTTTGCATTTATTGTCTCAAAATTCATCCGGGTTCTGATGGTTTTGTTTTAACAGTGCTTTGAAAACTTTGAAAAATTGTACTTGTAGATTTGTGATGCAATTTGTATACGTATAAAGTGTGAAATTAGAAAGTTGTACTTATTGAATACAATAGCCGTCCACGTGTGTTACAATAGTGAACACGAAATGCTTTTTGGTCATTTACAGGTTTTACGTTAATGAAATTATCTCTAGCCTGTGTGAACAGACTTTCTAGACAATGACGAGTGCACTTTAAAGAAATATCATCGTGCACTGATTTCGAGATTCTCACCGCAGACTTTTGGAAGTACAAAAACGACACATGTTCTTTGAATCTTGTTAAATTTTAGTTTTCAGGATGTTGGTAACCACCGTTATGAGCTACATTACGAATGAGTCATCAAACTCAACGAAATCTGTCGCCTACGTACATATTAACATTCTCACAGTTGCAACCTACATCTGAAGCATGAAAAATGTTCCAACAACATGGAATATTCAACATTTTGGATTAGACAGTATTATTTGTACATATGAAACTATTTCGGTCTATGAAATCAAACAAGGACTCAATGGACTATGTTTGGTCCATCTTTATACTAAACGATGCTTTTTGTTACTTATAAATACCCCGTGACGTTTCCATTGATGTCACATTGACCCCTCTTGACCTTTTCAGTCGTTGTAGTCTATTGAATGTGCTTTCAATAAATGCCAATGTTGTTGTTATCCGTTTCAACCGAGCACGTGTGAAACTCCAGCATCGGTTCAGGGAAGACGCTCGACACAAGCTGCACCCAAAGTTGGCAAACATCAGTTTGTAGGCATCTCACGTTGAAAACGTGATAAACTTCATAATTGTACAGTTTTTCACGTCTAAAACAGTATTATTTGTACAAACTGATTTGTTTTATGTTACCAAAAATGGGTGTTCTCATTTGTTCAGATACGTTTTTACAGTTTTAAAATGTGTCGATGTTGTACAAAGATTCGTTGTGTTCGTGGATAGTATCAAAGTCGGATACTAGCTGCTTTTATCGGACCAAATACAATGTACGTTAAAAGGGCACTTTTTGCCCTTTGCAATACGAATTTTTATTGTTCACGCGACACCACAAAAAGATCATTGGGGCTAATAGAATTTGCACTGGTTGGACTATTGAGACTTGGATTGGAGCTTGGTGGTCTGTAGCTACAGTACCCTCAAAGACCACCAATAAAAAAATTCGTTGAGTGATGAGTAACATTAAGCCTTGGCAGCGTTCTTGCCACCCTTTCTCAGCCCCTTTTTATGTTCCCACCGTCTTGTCTATTCCTAACAAACTTTACAAGTCTGAACAGTAGTAAATAAATTATACCTGAACCGGACCCAGTCGACCATTACAATAATTGTTGTTTTTCGCCTTGAACCATCTTCAAGTTTACGTGTCCTTACAAAAACAGTGATAACAACTCCCCGTCATTTCAGAACGCTTCAAACATGAGCCTTCTTGTGTCAACAAGTGAAATTGACACATTACCGTACTATTTGTACATTATTGAGGGCAGTGTGATCGTGTTCTTCAGTACTGCCATGACTTCAATTATTTTACTCACACCGAGATTTGTTAGGCAGAAGGAATATATTTTATTGGCACTAAACGTGTTATTTGATGCTCTTTTCGGGTTACAATACCTTTTGGCAGGCGTACATTTATTATCTGTGACAAAATCAAATGATTGTGAGTTTCACCGAACATTTATGACTGATAATTTTTTTTTCAATTTGTTCAGATCTACCATTGACGACACGATTAGCTTGCTACACAAAAGTATACACTCAACTTATGATAGTTCTGACCCCTGCGATGGGTGTTATTGCATTGGCAAATGCATTGGACAGACTTTACTTGGTAACATTTCCCGGAAAGTATCACAAACTGGGCTTATCATATCCGTTCTTTGTCGTCGGATTTTCACTTCTCTGCTGTGTGCCAACAACAGTGACTGCCTTTGTGACCGTTTTGTCAGCAGCATCTGATACAGAGCTTGGAAATTGTCTAGTTCAGGATACCATTCCCACATGGTTGCAGTTTTTGCTTCGTATTATTCGTATTGTAACGACTGTCGTTGCGGTACCCTTATACTTCCCTATTATCATCAAAATTAAAAAGGTCAGTACCGCTTTATTCTCAGACTACCGATTAACAGAAAGTGTTTTAGATGCTAGAAACCTCCGGTGCTGTTAGGAACACTCAGAAGAAAGAAATCAAACTAACAATTACCATTGCTCTAATCACAATCAATCAATTGGCTCTATTCACAATTCCTGACATTTTGATTCTCGTGATCGGGCAGAGCTTCACCTTTTTCGTTTTTAATCTAAACAAAGGAATAGTCAATTTAGTTATCATTATGTACTGCCAGAGGGACATTCGCCAACACATTTTCAAGTGCGGGCGGAAAAGCCTTAGCTTCGATAGTTCCATTGCTAATGCCGCTAAGAACAGTTCAAAAGTTGTGGCGATTCTTCCGGTTACTAGATATTGAACCTTCCAACACAAGCTTAAAACCCTAATTCATTTATTATTAATTTTGTTGAATAAATTAAGATGCAATAATATCATTTGTTACACGATAATATAAATAAAGTTATATGCAACTAACAATAGTATTCAAAGACACTCGTAATGAATGAAAGTGCATAAACATGACTCAAAGCACTTGGTTATTGGCTACGGTTTAGTTCAACATTAACACGGGTTGGCAATAAATAAAGTTTAAAGGCGGCTAGCATACGTTAGATTGCACAGATTTATCACAATTTGAGAACATCGGAGACAGCCTCGCGGTGTAGGGCACCAGATTCGACCAAGGCTTCCATGTTGTCGAGATAATAGTCGAAGTCAGCAGTGACAAGCCCAAAAGCAAGGCTATCATGCGGATTCACTCCTCGTTGATGTAGAATGTTACGGAGATGCGATTTGAAGTTGCTGTGGACGCGGAGGAGCATTTTCTGAAACAAACGACCATCATTACAAAAACAATGTCAAAAGTGCCTTACAGTTGTTTCACTCGGCGGCATTACGCTGCTGAACCCGTTGTAAAACTTTCCAATCTGTTTGATCACCTGCTGGAAGCATGCTGACGGGGCCTCACCAGCGACAACATAACTCGTCAAAGCCGAAACAAGGTGAAAGTCCACGACGGATGACAATTTGCTGTAAATCTCCTCCGTATGATTGTTGTAGTCGCGAAGAGTGGTATCAAAATGTCGAAGGAAAGTGTGTTTATCAGCGGGAAGGATGCTCTCGAAATCAGTCTTCAGAATCGGCAAAAAGTGAGCAATCAGCTGGACACCACGGGCAGCCAAAGCTAGATGCTTCACGCTAATCGTTTTCAATCCAATCAACTGCAAGGCACCAGCTCCCAATATCAATTGACAGGTTCGCGAGTTGAAGCAATTCGCGACTTCGATCATATGGCGCAAGATTTCTGGCGACGCATCCGGAAAAGCATGAGCCAAATCAGCGTATTGGGCGAGCATTCGAAGCAGAAGGAGCGATGTTCCAATGACCGAATACTCTTTGCCATCGACGATGAGCGTCTGTGCGGCTGGGGTTTCGTCGGCGACAGAGGAGAGAGATTCATCGAGATTCGTGGCATCTGATAAACGTCCAGTTGCAGCACATTCATCCACAATGTCCTGGAAGATCTTCGGCACGCCAGCGGGTCTCCACTGTTCAGAGTCCAGTACACTCGCCAGTTTTTCCTTCCTCGAAGAATGGAAATTAGCAATCAAATTGACCGAATGCTTGTTCATTGCTGCTGCAAGCGGCGATCGGAATTCTGCATGATGGGCAATATTGGCGAACAGGCCTTCAGGACCATATTGAAACTTGATAAGATCATCACAGCTACCGACAAATCCGGACACAAGTTCTTCGACAGTTTTAAACACTGCCGGAGGGCATTTGTCCAAAAAGCCGTCTTTGCTTTTCGCGCTAAGAATCCGTACAACGCGCTCTTGGGCGGCGAAGACGGCATGTTCCAGTAGGCATGGCACCATGGAGCGAACTTGGGCCACGCTGCGACACGGCATTGAGAGCAGTGAGCTCGCTGAGGAGACAAACTGGTTCCGTTGGTCGGGCTGACTTGCGATGGAACTGGGTTGGTCATCAGAAACTTCGGAAGCGTCAGCCACTGAGGTTGTTGGCAAAAGCGTCGCATCAGAGACGGATCGAGGCATATCGGCAGCGGGCTTACGCTCTTCCAGATCGAAGGACGACGCAGAGGAGGTCAATGTAGGGCGTGTTGCCTCAAACATGGAAATATTGTTGACATTTTCCATGATAAGCTCCTGAATGCTCATAACTCGGCGACAAAAGAGCAGAAGTGAATGAAACACAGCCTTCAGACACTCCATCCATTGTGGCAATGTTAGTCGTCTCATTTGATCACCAAGGTTACCGAGAGATGGATCGAATTCGGTCAAGGATGCACCATATTCAACAATACGAGCTTTGATAATCTGAAAATGTTCAAGTTAAGCAAAATCAGTCAATGTTATGATTCAACTAACCTGTCGAATCGAATTCTTCACCGCCTCAACAATCTCGTGCCGTAGGACGTCCAAAAACCGAAACTCCTTACACCGCAACAATCCAAGGATAATCGGATGCAACTGTCCTTCTTGATAGCTCACATCGACTTCCTTCTCCAAAACCTTTCCGAATTCGCGTTGAATCAGCGCCACAAAGTCTTCCTGTAGCATCTTGCCGATGGCCTTATGCAGCTCTTCTAGCTGACTGCTCAAATGCCGGAAACAGTGAACATCCCTCAGGTCCGACGATAACACCTCCTGCGCGGTTTCAATACATTCAAGCGCCTTTGGAAAGTCATTTTGATTCAGCAACATTTGAACGGTCGCTTGAGCATCCCGCAAGCACGCAATATCCCTCAGGCGTTTCAACAACTTTTGCTTGTTGTCTCGTTCTTGCTGAATCTCAAAGACTCGCTTCATTTTTGCGTAGATCTTTGCATTCACCGTGTGTAAGCCGGACTTGATTTCTCGAACCGTCTCCAGGGCACCTTCCAATTCAACTTGTAAAGCACCGTAGCTGTTGACTGTCTGCCAGAATTCTTCACCCTTTGCTTCAAGTTCAACGTTGAGCAAACTGCCAACAATGTCGTGATAGTATTCCAAGCGATTGTGCAGATTTTGGTAGTTTCGGAAAGTTCGGCCACTCAAGGCGTCTGCTGGCATTTGGGCCTGAAAGTTAACCGTTAACAACAGAATCTAATAATCATAACCCTTACTTGTAAGCTGAATGTCGATGTCAGACTCGTAGCACTCTCAACCCTCGACAAGTTTGAAATGGACTCATCGTCGGCCGTCGAAGACCTCTCTCGCTCGACGCTCGACACCAATTGATCGGTATCACCTGGTAGCGGCTCCAAAAAGATGGCATTGAAGTAGCGTGGATCGTGTAAAGCAAAAAGAGGGTCCATAAAGATCTCCGGCAAGTTTTTCACGTTTGCCGAGGCACCATTGTGTCGTTCCAGGGCTCGTTTCAACGCTTTTCGAGCTTTCAAGTAATGGCGATGCTTCTTGGCAGTGGACACCAAATATTGCCGAAAATGTTCAACCGTAATCTTTGGGATGGACGGCGGCCGGGCATAGTTGGCATGAGGCACAAAGTGATCACCCCAATGGCGCACGAAGAAGGTCGTAGTCTCGGATTTGGAGCGAGTCGGATCAGATAGGACGGAAGAGAGGTTCTGGGTGAAACTGAAATTCATTCATTAATTTCTATCAGTTTTCATAACCAAAAACTTGATTTTTATTTCTTCCGTCGTTGTTTTTAACAAGGAAGCGTCAAAAAACATTTGATAGTCACTTTTTCTTTGTTGTTTTGATTGACACAAAAACACTACATCGTCTTCCTTTACAGCTGTTTACTTCCAAAATGCAAAACAAAGAAATGTATAATGTCATTGCAGCTGCCAAAAGTTCGTAACCCTACATCAATTTTGACAAAGACAGTAGAAAAGATGAACTTTTAGATGGTCGTTTAAAAACTAACTGATTGTACGAAACCTGCGACACGTATTCTTTAAAATTAAACTAAAATTTTAAACAGCATTTGTGCCGTCCCCTTTTCAGAAGTCATTTTGATTCTTTAGATCATATTACATGTTGTCCAAACATAAGGGATGATCCCTGTCAAAATATATGTTCACCAAGGTGACAAAACCATCAACAGCTGGTCTGTCGGAAGTCCATTTGCCTGTGGTGAACGGGGGAAAGGGCGACGGCCCATCACTTTCATTGCGAGGGTGGTGTCAGGGAATTGCTGACAGTTGTTACCTTGTCCAGTCATCATTACTACGACTACCTGTCTGCCCATACCCTCAACGCAGACTCATAAACATTACTAATACCATTCAATGCGACGACGGGTTATCAATAAGGAAGATCTTTATAGATAATTAGTCTGAGGTACTTCAGACACAAACTTTTTTCTCTATTCGATTCGATTTGTATACTTTTATCCCAACTAACCACCGATTGCTTGATGCTTTTTTGCCGATTTTAAGTGGACCAAAATAAAAAAGTAAAAGACAGACAACTTGACGATCGCGATCGTCATAAACGATGGTTTATGTGCTCCCAGACAACTCAAGAGCATGTGGAAGCACATATGGCATCGCATCCCGTCAGCTTGCTGAAACATTCGAACAAATACATGTTGTTTAGCGTGCTTGATACTAATTTTCAATTTTCAATATGCCGGAATTTTTTGTTTTAAAAGTTTCGATATTTTAGTAATGCCTACCCATAGCGACTCTCATGATAGCAATTCACCTCTTTTGGATGAGACAGCTTCTACCAATAAACTACCACAAGTAGCACTAACCTCTAATCAACGACCCTTAACCTTCTCAAACTTTCGTCAACATGCAATCGACAAACCAGGTCAGTCAAGCGCGCGCCTCACATAACCCCCCAAATGTAAAACTCAACAGATTGCAAACTTGGTAACTAAAACCAAATAAACAACTTTAGACGAGTTCCTTGGTGTTTGTAAAGACACAGCAACCGGGGCATCAAACGTAGCCAAAAGTGGTGGTGGTGGTAATCATCAACATTTACAAGATGCACATGCGGCTACGTTAAGTGGTTATTCAAGTTTCACGCCGCCCTCATCAACAACGACCGTCACCTGGGGGCCTGCGTCATATAACGACGACAATCAAAACGATTCAAACATCAGTGGCGTCGAGCAGGAACTAATTGAATCGGCAACAGCGAAGCGACGCGCGAGTCTTCGACGATCAAGCTTGGTTAAAACATTAAGTCTGGTTACTGATTTTGTGTCAACGGCTGCCGATATTGCAACTTCGAGCGACAAAGAAACTACGTCTATTGAGGCCTTTCTTCAGAAACAAGTGATACGAAAACAAAGTAGCGGGGATTACGTCAAAGATTCTGAGCTGAATCAGCGGATTGCTGCAGTAACGCTAGATTTGTGAGTCACAGTTTAAACTTATCTATTACTTTAACCAATGACTTCAGATTGTCATATTACCGCGAACAAGATCTCATCATGGCATCTCAAACTTCAAATAACTTTGGTTTCTTTACAACTATGAAAAACTTTGTATCTAAAGGTATCGGTCGCATTGGCTTTTGGCTCATTGTGACCGCCTTGGCAGTGTTAACAGTTAAGGATGTAACAGCGTTGGTAAAAGACTTCTCATCCGATCCGAAACAATCAGATATCAACGTCATTTTTAATGAATCTATGACTATGCCAAACATAACATTTTGCATGTCGCGGAGTCAAGCATGGTCACACATGGCGATCAATCCAAACGAATCTACGGAAGATTGGGACAACCTGATCGTAGAAACGTTGGAATCATTGCCAACGAAAGATTCATTCCTCAATGGGGACTGGGATTATCAGATGGTAATGGAAGCCTATGATGTTGTGGCAACATTGAACTCAATGGAACGAGAAACGACTCCAGAAGGCGCTATGAGGGCTGTCTTTGTGTTTGAAAAGCTACCAAGATTGGCGACAAAGAGGGAAATGGTCAAAGTAGGTTATCAGTCAGTTGAACAGAATTAGAAAGCGTAATTTTAGAAATGGTTGACAGCTCTAAGTAATCGTGGAGTAACCTTTGATGAATTCACCCAAAAAGTAGGCAGTGAAACTATCAAAAAATCACTACAGAGGTTCCAACGTACTACCTACAATGAAAGCTTGATCATTCAAACGAAGTTCAAGACATCGTGGATTTCAATGATGCAATTTTGCTTCCAACCGTTGTTTGATGAGGATTATCCGATTGAGGATCAAGTTGGTAAATTACGTAGAAACATTTGAATGAGAAAAAATTTTAGGGAAACTTTTTCGTAATGCTACTTTCCCACAACTCAACAAAACTGGCTGGCCAACAAGTCGAATGTATGACCGTTGATTTTCATGGACGACCAAGTTCGTTAAGCCGATTTATGGAAGGAAAAGGACGAACAAAGGATGGATTCAATGACGAGGTAAGATGATGTTTAGAAAAGATGACATCTAAGCGAATCATTTGCAGCTCTGTCCCGGTATGGTCCATGAAGTCACTGTCGAAGTCCGTGCCCAATATGTCATGCTCGAAAACGACACTCCCGGAACAGCGTGTAGTTCCCCCAAACCCGGAGAAGATACTGAATTCGATTGTCGATCACGGTGTCGAATGGAATTGCTTCGTGAACTATGCAATTGTACGGCACTCACATTGAGCTATTTGGCAAGCCCGAAGGAACTTGAAACTTGGCATCTGTGCGACTACACAACGTGTGTCGTCGACATTCAGGCTCAAGCCAACCTAACCGATGAACAATGCAGCTCGAAATGCCATCGTGACTGCAATCAAATCCGTTATGAAATCAAGCACGAAACAAAGGGCAGATCAGTCCGCCCCGGTAAGATTACTGTATGCCAGAGAAGTGAACTGTAACTAACAAATGTTTTTCTCACAGATTTGGCATCGATAACACTGAAATATGGACGTTTTGACTATACCCTCATCACTGAAAAGTAACTAACATTCTTTTCCAGTTCAAAGAATGCCATTGAGTTGTTAACCGATTCCAGATCTAACATCAGTGCACCTCAATTGGGGCAGCTTCGAGTTCCTGATAATGGAACAACAACGGATCTGGTCGATCCCGACGTTCATCGCCGCGCTCGGCGGTTCGATCGGAATGTGGCTGGGACTAAGCATTCTGAGCCTACTTCAGGGAGCGACCTACATGTTCTACGTGATCAAGGAGTTTAAGAAACGACAAAGAAGCAAGTTGATAAACATGGAAACAGTCAAATCTTGCAGCAAAACAGAACCACCGCCAAGTTATTCAGAACAAAATATACGTAGTAGAGGGGCTAGTTACACTTTTTCGTGAAAAATATATATCGAAAATGATGGATATGGGTTGTTTGTACAGTTTTACGATTGCGATATTGCAGGTTTTGCTCAAAATGTACATAAATTGTCATGTTAACCAACCTGTAGACGGTAAATTTGTCAGGCAATATTTCCTCCATTTTCGAGGGTTCAGGAAAGACGGGGGCAAGGCTTGAAACTGAGGGTCGTATGCTTTGGCTCGGAAGTGTCTCGGAGTCTGGAGTGTCGGCTGTAAAATTGTGACTAATAACAACGGCCGCAAACTGAAGGGAATCGTTGACTCACACGTTGTTTCTCCATGTTCATTGCTGCCAGGACCCGACGTGAAATGGCACTTCCGGAGGTGCTTTGCGTAGTCTTCATCGCTGACGCCTTCGACCGGTAATGTTTGGCATACATTGTTTTGACCGTATCTGAATCTCGTTACAGAATGTTAAAGTTATATAAAAAGTAAGCACCAACCGACAAACGAAGGAACCACCTTCCTTATTGCAGTGATGTGTCCTCAAATGTCTCGCAAACTCGGGAAATCCATTCAAAAAGACTGGATGCGATGGGCATAGCTGACAGGTCGCAATGTGGGCGTCCCTATCACCCGATGGCCCCGCAAGATTGATCGAATCCCCAGAAGGCCGTCTCGATGCCGCAGGTCGCTTCGGAAGGCTGGCAAAGTTGCGCAGGACCGGCTCCGATGCTTCCGAGGCTGTCGTTGCCGACGGCGACGAAAACACCGGCGCCTTGATGCCGTGGCGCATAGACTGGAAAATCTGGAAAGGTAAGTCACGTGTTCAAGGGAATAAGCTTTGCTTCCATGTGTAATTCAATAATGCTTTAAACGTGAAAAGACGACAGACAACAACTAAAAACACGTCATCCACGTCGTATTCTAGGAAAAAAGAATGATTTGAATCGGACAAACATCAGCACTACGCAAACCATTCAATACGAGTTAAACCGATCAAATACACAATTCAATAACCATGTGGGCTGCCGTTTGAGGGACTGTCAATCGTTACCCCCTCCCCGTGAGTATATAAAAAACGGATCACCTCAAAGTGAAACAGTGCGTGAAACTTTATTCAACAAAAGGGAAAGAGGCAAACAACATGGTAAAACTTTCAACAATTACATAAGGGGGTTATAACAATGTTTAGGAAGGTTGTAAAGTTAGTTCATAAAAGAGGTACAAAAACGTAAAGCAGTTTCGGTTATCAAGTGAGTGCTTATTTGGCTGACGACATGACCAATTTGAATTCGTGGAGAGACTGTTTTCGGGAAAGAGAGAGTGTGCAAGCAAAGGGGACGGAATATATAAAGTGAAGGGGTAGGTTCGTCAGGCAAATAAACATAAGAACATGTAAAACAAGAAGGTGCAAAAATGATAAAGCAAAAAGCAAATAATGAAACAAAAACCGGAAAATATATCAAACATTGCAAGAAGAAATGTTAAAACCGTAAGATTATACAATTACGTACAGCTAGTTGTAAAAACTAATCGTCATATCTTTCCATTGTGACTTCCGCAGGCTTTTCTTCATCTGATATTGTAACAGTTGGAGCCTTCATGTTTGGATCTATTACGCGACGTCGTTTCGGAAACGCTTTCCCTGAAGTTTGCGGTTGTTGGTGCCTCTGGCTGTGGCTAGTCGATGTCGATGGCTTTGAGTCACCGGTCTCACGTTTTATGGGCTTTTTGTCCGGATTCTCGACTTTGATGTTCTTATTTACCAAAGGCGCTGCAACTCGCTTCGGTGCTGGTGGATTGACAGGAGGACCATACGAATCTTCCGGATCATGAACAATCCATTGGTTCTTCTTCTTTCCATCGAGATATTTCATGGCAAACTCAATGCAGCCAGAAGTCGGATCACAGAAGGCGATGCGTGTCTTTTGGAAAGTAAAGCCTGACGGAGACAGTATTTCTCGGACGGCGTTAAGCAAGTTGGTCGCGACATGCTGGTTCCGAAGGCTCGGGTGCACCCAAAGACGTTCGACAGCGAGGAAACATCGATCGGCATTCGTGGCGTGGAAAACCTTGCGATCGGGCATCAGTTTACAGGATAACGCTTTCTCGACGAGAACACAGGCACCGAAAAACACTCCTCTTGATTGAGTAGCATCAGCGATGAAAACGAAAGCTTCCTGTTTTTTGTCCGGCGAAAAGGCTGGAACGTCTTCGGCGATTCCAATTTGTGGATCGATACACTCCTTGATAATGCTTTCGACTCGATTCCGTAAACTTGATTTTTCATCGGACTGAAGTCGGAAAACAGTGCCGGGGACTTGGCCAGTGATGGGCTTGTTGAACAACTTCCTGAAATCAGAATACAATTAGATTGGATGCAAACAAAACCCATCAAACTGACTTGAACCACACATTACTGCTTCTTTTGTCGATTTCAAACCACTTGTTCTTCTCGAAACGATGGTGATAATCTCTGTGGGTCTTCACGTCCTTTTGTATATCAACATTGTAGAACATGCCACACTGAAAATTATATATAAAAATTGCAACACTTTAAGGGCAAAACAAACTTCTTCACAGCCAGTGAGTCCAATCTTCTTCTGGCCCGCATCCAAAATCGTTTGGGTTCGATCTTCCTCAACAACATTTGCCAACTTCCGTTTACGGTTTATAGTACTTTTCGGAGTGGTATTCGGTACCATTGGCGTACTCGTTGCCAGAGGCTTCATTTGGTTCAATTCGGCCAGTGGCGACGTCATGAAACTGAGAATAGACGTCTGCTGGGAGCGCTTGGGAACATCAGATGCTGTGGTAGACATGGCTACTGCTTAGGAGTAATAAAGTATGTTCAATTTATAGCAACAGGCAGCAAGAAAGATATATGTAAACTTATCAATCAGCTGGAACTGGAGCACAGATTTTTCGAACAAAGTTGCGCGCGACAGGAAGACTGCAGCTTGCGCCCAATATTGTTGGGATGACCCATGGGCGACATTTTGCTAAAAACTTTAATCATAAATTTTGTAGTCGTTCTTTGTTAATTGCACTTTTTGTTTTCTAAACTCATAGATTAACATCATGGAAGTAAAACTACAGAATACTTTGCATTTTTTAATAGTTCAAATGATTATCTTTACATTATTGTTGGAACTGTAGTGTTTGATACATGACCAAAGTGCATTGTTTGGCAAAAACATGGCAAAGTACAAGAAAACGGCATAACATAGAACTGGGCTATCAGAGTACATCCTTTTCATGTTTTTCAAAGTTTAGCAATGTTGTTTTTCATCAATTGTGGATGTTCCTTCGAATAAATATGACATTTTTATTTTGACTTTACAAGCTTAACTGACAATCTTTATACATATCAATGTTTATATCAAAAGATCACGAATGTTCTTTGATGCTTATTCTTTATTCTTCTTCTCCAGCAAGGCTTCCACGTGCGCCAGACGCTCCAAAACCTTTTTCAGCAGGGCAGATTGGTTTGCGCACTCTGCTACTTCATGATGAACAGGCGCCCGAGCACCATGACTGTGATCACTGCTCGTGTTGAACATAACCTCCGGTCGGTAAAGGTAGTTGCATTGAGGCGGTGATGTATGCGCCACGCTGGTCGTAATATTCAGACGATCGAGGTCTTCACGCTGAGCATCGAGCACTGTTTGAATCAAACCCCGAAGGCTGTCACCCAATTCGGCTCCACAATCCGCCGTTACTGTATCCACGTTGCAGCGGGTCATACACTTGAAGATGCCGCAAGCTTTGTCGGTTTTAGCGAGAAGGGGATGCAAGGTATCGGGAGAATGGCCATCTTTGACGAGACTTTCAGCGAGAAGACGGACTTGAGCGTAGGCGGCTCCGTGATCACCGCAAAGATTGCTGCAGTGTTGATGGATGGATTTGTCGTTTTCTTTGAGACATTTTTTAAGAACCGCAACTTCTTTCGCCAGGATAGGGTTGCAGTGAGCTGTGAGAGCCTTCAAAGCAAACGGATTTTCGCCTTTGAGTCCGCAATCCTCGACGCATTTCTTTGCAGTGTTGATGATGCCACAAACATTGTCGTGGTTTTCAAAGAAGTGTTCGAGGTTGGCATTCTTGAGAAGGTTGAGTTCACTACCATGTTCGGTAGCCGGAACGGTACATTTTAAAGCACAGGTATTGTTTTGAAAGACGGTATTGAGAGCACTCGGGCCAGGAGCCGGGGCAGCATAAACTAAAACATCACATTTTATCACACCATTACATGTATAACATCAGATATTAAAAAAAAACTCACCAACTGCTAGCCCAGCCAACACGTGAAACACGAAAAGCAAATCCAGTCGGAGAAGGTGCATCAAAAACTGAAAAAAGAATCGAACGTGATTATTCAGAATCTTCAGAATCAAAAAACAGATCAAAAAAGGCAGCGATTGTTTTGTTCGACTCCCCTTTATATACACGTTGAACCCATGCGTGCACATGCTTGGGCTCACCCCTCCCTGGGTTCAGGAGCATCACGATCGCGCAGGTTTTCAGGTTCATAGCAATCAGTCATCAGTCAAGTCGGCTACCGCATGACGGTCATCAAAGAACGCTGATACATCATTGGCTGCGAGCAGCATCAAAGTACTGATAAGTGAAGAACAAGCAAAGCACACATTACAAGTGGTTTTTAATGGCACTTTTTCTTTCATTTAGCATGTTATATGAAATTGTACGGTAACATTACTGCAAAATTTTGATCTATAAAAGTTGTCTCTTGGAAAATGGATTCAAAGAGAAGCAGACTGTAAAGGTCGACTGTTTTTTGCCAATGATGCGTAACACTCTAATTAATTTGGACTTTTTCCAAACTTCCACTCATCGAGAAAGGTCGTGGTAACAAGAATGCTCATTTGTCATCTCTAACTTGCTAGTTGAGTAATTTTTCATACATAAGAACTGTCTGTCGTCGTCTGAGTTCACGGAGCTGTCAGATGGATGTATCATTTACAGAAATTATGCATGTAGCCAACTGACTGAGCCTATTCGTCAGATGCCTTCAAGTGATTATTACAATTAAGATAAGAAAATGCATAAAGTTAACTTCACACTAGTATCGGATAGATCTTGAATGGATGTCAGTTTAGTACAACTTTATACTGTTGTAGTTTATACTGCGCTTGACCGGACCCTTTGCACGCAATGTCGCAGGTTTTTTCTGCGAATCGAAAAACCATTGTCTTTGACAAAAAAAAAACGTAGGAAGCGTCTGAAGTTGTGTCAAGGTTCTTTTGTACCGTCTACGTGCGGTTGTTTACTTGTGTTATGTTACATATATGTACGGGTTACTCATACTTTTATGCAAAGTGAACAGAAGACTTTAATATATATTCCATATGTAATAATTGCTACGGCATTGCATTCTTTAAAATAAACTTTTCCAAATAATGACAAATCTACCACAACCTTGATCCACATCACAAACGTTGCCAGAGACCATGTAGTGTCTTGTTAATTCTTTTTTTTGTATAGAGTATTTGATATGCCATGCATAATTACCAAAAGGAATGTGAACTCTTGGACCTTTTTCAAGTCGCTAATGGCACGAAACGGTCGCGTGCACGGAACGATGGCCAAGAAGGACGTTGATTTTTTGTAGTATACCGTTTTTAACGACATAATACAATAGAAGGGTAGTATGCCATGAAAATAGTATTCTTTTTAGTTCATTCACGCTAGTTTATCGTAATAAGAAGTTTTCACGGACTCTAACATTTCATAATAAGGTAAAAACCTTAGTCTAGCAACGTCAAAGCGACGAGCTAGCTATTGTTATGCCATTATTAAACGGCATCATCTTGTTCTCAATAATCTCATGTCCCAAAGGAATTTCCGTTGATGTAGTATTTATATATCTCTTATTTTCGATACGTCGTACCCTAAAAAACTGAAACATTGCGCGCAACTTTTACTAATGGAGGGTTGCATCGTTGCCATCTTTTTGTTTAACGTTTTCAATAATAACAGCAAAATCATAAAATGATATTTGCACTCAAAATAACATTTGGGGGCACTATGGTTAGTGCCCTTTAAAGACAGCTGACGCTCATTAGTGAATTTAAAAACAGCAAAAAAACTTTTTTATGTACTCAAATCCCAATGGTATAGGTTTGTCAAACTGATATTTGATGTAGCTTAACAGCGGGTGCACATTTAACATAGTTTCTGTCTCACCCTACATACCAACATTAGACGTTCAGTTTAAACGTTGTAGCGACCTGTTTTTGTTAGATACAAGATGGAGCAGTATTTACTTCACAAAATTCAGCTTGCAGAACACAACATGACTGCCGAAGATGATTTTTACGGCTACGCTAGCACCGGAACAAAGATATTAACAATATTTAGTGTGTTTGTTTCCTGTCCACTGTATATTACTGTCCTTGCTATTCTGTTCCGACATCGAAAGACATTCCCGTTTAACTCAACTTTTTTCATAATTTACATTGCTTTGGGAGCAGTGGACGTAATGTAAGTTGCTTCACTTGTAGTTGTAGTTTGTAAAAAGTTATTTTCAGATCGTATTTATTGTTTGTATTTAGAAAGTTAGCCTACTGGAACGTTGACATGTTTTTCTTTCATCCCTACAACAAGCCAAATTGGTTCATGAAGCTAATCTTTTTATGCATTTGGTGGTTTGGACACCTGCAATTTCAGCTCACAATATTACTTTGCCTTAATCGGTTCACTTCGATAATGATGCGACAAACCTACAGAAAAGTGAGTCAATTGTTGTCAGTTGCAAGACGGAATCAAAAAAGATAATTGTTCAGTTTTTCAATCATCGAATGACAAAAATAGTCATTCTCATCATTACGGGAGTCACGTTTCTGCTTGCAAGCCCAGTCATCATCGCAGATGTGACGGTCTACGAATATTTCACTGAAGAAAATGGAACTCAAACAGTTCACCATGAAGGTCCTGCATTTGTAAAAGTTGCTTATTCGGTATGATTTTAATAAACTTTACACAATGCTAAAGGCGCCTTCTTCAGTTGTTTTACTATTACTCCTGGAAGTTCCACATATACGCCATTATCGTTTGCTGCACTATATTTTATGCCATAATGATCTTCAAGATTAGAGAGATACGAAAGTTGTCGCAGAATGTGTCAACTCGGAGTGAAATTCGCTTAATGTATCCGGCATTTGTGTTATTCATTTGTAATCTACTATATTTGGCATACTTTTATGTATGGGAGCACTTCATGGTTGTTGACAGGACTTTGATTAAGTACTCAGAGTGGAGCATCTATGCTATCGCGGATGCCTATGATCTCAACAATGTTTATATTATTTTGATAACTTCGCGTCAAGTACGCATGGCTGTTTTGAATGCATGTAATTTGGTGAAAAGTGCATTTGTTATTACTAGTGTTGGCCAGTCAATGCCAACAGTGGGTGTCCAGAGGAACTTGGCAACTGTTGGATAACTCAAGTAATTTATTGTTATAAATTCTTTAAGTAATTTATTTTCTCAAACTCGTCGAAACTAAATAACTTTTGCTGTTGACGTTTTATTTGAAAATCATAAACATAAAACTCCTATTAGATCAATTACATACATCACATTAGAACCTAGGTAGACCAGAAATAACAACGTGTTCAATATTACAATCATTGAAACCACGTCTGATCTTAAGGAAACCGTGATCACCCCACCAACTGCCCCAACTATTCGCAACAAGCCAATAATCCGTGCCGTTTTCTACGCCTCATAGACACAACCTATTGTGATACAATGCCAATTAGCCTTATCAGTCGAAAGCAAGACACCTTCATAACTCCACTGATCAAGCTCAAAGAGTCCAGCGTCTGGCGACTTGTTGCATCTCATTTCTTCATCTTCAAAATCGAGTTTTTGTACACAATGAATGATTTATCCGAAAACCATGCAAAACGATGTAAACAACAATGTCCTTATTTCAGTCAGAATGACCTTGGCACCAGCGTGCGCGACCTATTTTGTCTATACATATGCAAATTCGTGCCCGCTGACATTTCATCCTATCAGTTTATCACATCTGATAGTCCTTGCTAGTTACGCCCACCCAAAATGTTACTTTTTGTGGATATCACGTTCATTCTGATCAGTTTCCCGTTCTTTTCGCCAGGATGATCATGTCTTCCAGTCGCTTTGCTCTGATTCTTATTTTTACCTTGAACTTGAACTACTGTTTTGCCGACAATTTTGAAAACAACAAAACCGGTAACTCAATTGATTTACCTGAAACATCGGCTTTTGTGGTTGCAGGAAACACAGGTATGTCACATTTCAGTAAAATGTTATAAAAGTCGTTTACTGGATAATTTTAGTTGATGATTTTGAAGAGGAAAACACAGGAAATACAATTGGGTTACCTGAAACAACAACAACTGAGACTTTGAAATTCACAGGTATTTGACATTCAGAAAGATGTTATATAATTGAGTTTTTTTTCAGTTGGAGCTGATGTTACAACTATTAACACAAGCACCTCAACTGTTTTACCTGTAACAACGACTATCGTGCCTTCAGAACCCCCAGGTAACTCTCACATCAGAGTAAAACATCGGTTACAATTTATTATTTTTAGTAATTGGAAGTCACTGCTCGACATGCCAACACAACATCAGCATGTTTTGTGAATACAAGACCTTTAAAAATAACTGTCCCACGCTCGAGGTGAAGATATTCAATCCGAATGCCGTCATTGATTGTCATCAGATGCACTTTTCCTGTCGTGCCGCTTGTGATGGCGACGTTACCATGAATTTGGTACAAAAAGATGGCAATATTACGATTAGTGCGCCGAAAGCAGCTCAATTTATCGGGTATTGCACTGGCAACGATGTGTGGACGGTCAAAGACGTGCGCACTGGCATAGTATACAATGATGTGCTTTTGGCACAATGCCTGAAGTTAATGACTGAAAAAGAGAAAGCTGATACAACACGGGGAGATTCTTCCACTAGTAAATCTTATCAGTATAAAACGGGACCAAGTGAAGGGTACATAAGCATTATTCCTGACATTTTTGATGGCATTTTTAATTTGTTCGGGGTGTTTGGGGGATTAGGGGGTGGTCGTACATGCACGTAAGAAAGTTTTAAAATTGCTATACTACTGATTGTGAGACATTTTTTGAGGTTGTCAATAAAAATAAAATCATGACAAATCGAATCTGTGTAGTTGTGTGCACTTTATGTCAATCAACTACAAATTCATTGCAATCACAGCAAATAATCAAATGGGCAAGGTTAATTATTACATTACATGACAATAGTTGCATCTTGTGTGTAGGCATTGTATGAGACTTCAGTTTTAGAGTTAAAGAGGTATTTTGTGGAACGACAAGTTTAAGTACCATAGATTAATAGCATTCTTCGATGAAATCCATAGTCGGCTCCTCGGGATGTTTGGTAACTTTAAACGTAATATCATCGCCAGCGTGTTCATTCCGGACTACGAGAAAACCGTAAAGACAGTTGATATTGAAGCTTCGGTCATACATACTATCCTTTGTCAACAATGGCGATCCTAAAACCGGGCGCATGCGATCATTGCCACTGATAACGCGGATAGAGGTCAAGTTTGTGGCTAAATTGAGTTGCTCTAACTCAATGTTTGTCCATGATGGCAGTTCCACGATGCAGGGAAGTCCAAATTTTGAATCAACATTTAGTCGAAAAGTACGGCCGATGGCAGTTTCATCAAGTCGATTATAACATTCGATGTCGGTAAGGGTTTCAGGGGGCGTGAAGTCGAAGCGGTAACGGTTGTCGCCCAAGAAGTGCAGAGTCGTGAATGACGGTAAAGCACAAATCGATGAGAATAGTAATGACAGAAGGATGGTCCTTGAAGCATCCAGCATGACAAAAGCCCAATCACTGGCGAATCCGATTGCAAAAGCCTGAAATACATTTAACATTCAAACAGAGATAGCACGTTTAAAAAAAGTTTGAACAAAAAACGGTTCTGTTCCAGGTTCCCCCATAATTACCACGCATTCAACACTATCAAATATTAATATCAAAGGCTATGAATAACAATCTTTTATGCTAAATCCTCCCATTTCGTTGAGTCGCTTCTCCCAATGTTACGGCATCAGAATGTATAAGGTGTGGCACAAGCCCACCAGCACTGACACACAGAGAAATCCCTTGAGGCAATTTGGCCTTTTGAATGAAGTATCTGGCATTTCATTAATTATGCAAAGCAATTTAATAAAGGCGTAGGTCGTTTTGGCAACTTTGCTCATGTGCCAAGAATAACGCCGAGGGAAGTGACGCAAAATTAGGGTAATGACATTTTTTGGTTCTGTTTATTTGCACATGAAATGTTTGAAACATTGTTTCACACTTTGAAAGAGCATTTCAATGTAGTTTTACTGCCAAAAATAAAGATGCCACTTTCAGGTGGTGGTTGTTGGTAACGTAGTTTCATTCATGAATCTTTTGACAACTTTATCCCACACATTTCCTCAAAAATCAGTAAAAAATAGAAAATAAAAAAGTGAATACTACTCATCGAGAAGGGAAAAGGTGTTACCCGACGCAATCTCAAACGAAAAGTCTTCAGTTTCGGCAGAAGTATCTTCAGCTTCGCGCCACGGCTCATTGCCGAAGGAAATAAATGTCTTTCGAATGACGGGCGGAGCGGCACCGGGATCCTCGATCTCGAGGCGAACGCTGCGATGGCTCGATTGCTGAGTCGGCTCCGGTGGCAGATCCTTTTGGGATGATTCCTTATGGCCCTGTGGCGATGGCGGACCTCGTTTCGGTTGACTCGATGAACGCGTCGTCGACGTTGTGGGGGTAGCTGTTTTCTGTTTCGGGGCCTGTTTCGACTGAAACTAACTATTTACCACTTATCATAGTTAGAAAACAAACCTTTTGAGCAGGCTTCTTCCCGCCAACCGTAATCTTGGTCGGTGGTACCGTTGGCGTCGGTTTGAGGGGGCCACCCGGCTTCTTGAGACTTGTCGAACTTGTCGTCGGCTTAGCGGGTGGCAGTTTCGCTCCCGGCTTACCCGCCGCACCTGGAGCCCCAACGGGCGTCTTGCCCTTGCCAACAGCTCCGAGGAGACCCTTCTTAGCCGGGGCACCTCCTTTGGCACCAGGCTTGGATTTCTTAAACTTGGCCAGACAGAAAATCATTCCTCCCAACGAGCCCAATGTTGCAATCAACAATGCTACAGCTACACCGAGCAAAACGGCATTTATCATTGATGAGGGTTTTGAACCCGGGGTTGTAAGTAGGGTTGCCATCGTCGTGGCTAAATTTTCATTGTTTTATCCCTGTTATATTCATCATAAACCCTTACCAACATCTGGTCCACCTTCAACATACACAACATACGTCACTAAAACGGTGACAAGGGGACGTCCGAATCCACCTGACCGCCTCATGGTGTATTCCAGAGATCCCGCAATCGGATCGGACACCGGAATGAATCGATGGCACTTTCTGATACTACACAGTCTGTTGTAATTTGCATTCAATCAGAAAAAAAGTTATTTGGAACAATTCTCTCACCCGATTCATGTTAGCATGCTTCACGGTTTAGCGTGTTACACTCGTATAAGACGTGTGCATTTTATTCAACAACAAACCTGATGCGATCTTATTTTTATGGCGAGGTGCATTCAAATGTGGGTTATTTGCCGAAAGAACATGCCGCCACTAGACGACAAGAGAGAGCATCTCTCATTGGACCGGGAATATCGCGTCCTCAAAGAGAATGTTCCAAATACACAGCATATATTTTCGCCATTTTACTTGAAATACGAGCATTTTCTATTATGCAATATTTAGTATGAGTCATTGTAAAGCTTTTTGTGCAAAAATGTTTGTGTTTTTCGGCTATTCCGTTCTCCAATGGATGTATCAAGGCCTCTCAGGTCAAAAAACACGAACATTTATGCTTCTCCATGCACAGATCCATGCCCTAAGGACACTTTTTGACCCGAGCATCAGTGTTTTTGAGCTATTCCGTGTCTTCCAATGGATGTATCAGGGCCTCTCAGGTCACAAAACACGAACATTTATGCTTCTCCATGCACAGATCCATGCCCTAAGGACACTTTTTGACCCGAGCATCAGTGTTTTTGAGCTATTCCGTGTCTTCCAATAGATGTATCAGGGCCTCCCAGGGCAAAAAACACGAACATTTATGCTTCTCCATGCACAGATCCATGCCCTAAGGACACTTTTTGACCCGAGCATCAGTGTTTTTGAGCTATTCCGTGTCTTCCAATGGATGTATCAGGGCCTCTCAGGTCACAAAACACGAACATTTATGCTTCTCCATGCACAGATCCATGCCCTAAGGACACTTTTTGACCCGAGCATCAGTGTTTTTGAGCTATTCCGTGTCTTCCAATAGATGTATCAGGGCCTCCCAGGGCAAAAAACACGAACATTTATGCTTCTCCATGCACAGATCCATGCCCTAAGAACACTTTTTGACCCGAGCATCGGTGTTTTTGGGCTATTCCGTTCTCCAATAGATGTATCAAGGCCTCCCAGGGCAAAAAACACGAACATTTATGCTTCTCCATGCACAGATCCATGCCCTAAGGACACTTTTTGACCCGAGCATCAGTGTTTTTGAGCTATTCCGTGTCTTCCAATAGATGTATCAGGGCCTCCCAGGGCAAAAAACACGAACATTTATGCTTCTCCATGCACAGATCCATGCCCTAAGGACACTTTTTGACCCGAGCATCAGTGTTTTTGAGCTATTCCGTGTCTTCCAATGGATGTATCAGGGCCTCTCAGGTCACAAAACACGAACATTTATGCTTCTCCATGCACAGATCCATGCCCTAAGGACACTTTTTGACCCGAGCATCAGTGTTTTTGAGCTATTCCGTGTCTTCCAATAGATGTATCAGGGCCTCCCAGGGCAAAAAACACGAACATTTATGCTTCTCCATGCACAGATCCATGCCCTAAGGACACTTTTTGACCCGAGCATCAGTGTTTTTGAGCTATTCCGTGTCTTCCAATGGATGTATCAGGGCCTCTCAGGTCACAAAACACGAACATTTATGCTTCTCCATGCACAGATCCATGCCCTAAGGACACTTTTTGACCCGAGCATCAGTGTTTTTGAGCTATTCCGTGTCTTCCAATAGATGTATCAGGGCCTCCCAGGGCAAAAAACACGAACATTTATGCTTCTCCATGCACAGATCCATGCCCTAAGAACACTTTTTGACCCGAGCATCGGTGTTTTTGGGCTATTCCGTTCTCCAATAGATGTATCAAGGCCTCCCAGGGCAAAAAACACGAACATTTATGCTTCTCCATGCACAGATCCATGCCCTAAGGACACTTTTTGACCCGAGCATCAGTGTTTTTGAGCTATTCCGTGTCTTCCAATAGATGTATCAGGGCCTCCCAGGGCAAAAAACACGAACATTTATGCTTCTCCATGCACAGATCCATGCCCTAAGAACACTTTTTGACCCGAGCATCGGTGTTTTTCGGCTATTCCGTTCTCCAATGGATGTATCAAGGCCTCTCAGGTCAAAAAACACGAACATTTATGCTTCTCCATGCACAGATCCATGCTCTAAGAACACTTTTTGACCCGAGCATCGGTGTTTTTGGGCTATTCCGTTCTCCAATAGATGTATCAAGGCCTCCCAGGGCAAAAAACACGAACATTTATGCTTCTCCATGCACAGATCCATGCCCTAAGGACACTTTTTGACCCGAGCATTGGTGTTTTTGAGCTATTCCGTGTCTTCCAATGGATGTATCAAGGCCTCCCAGGGCAAATGTGTGTCCTATTATCACAAACTTGAGTGGTGTAAACATGTCCAAAAAGTTATCAAATCATTTATTAACTTTTTGCAACATAATTTGATCAGTTTTGATTCTTGTTAAGAAATCCGTCAACCGCAATGTCGTATTCATCGTTAACTTTAAGGTTTTTCGGAAGAGGCACACTTCCAATGATGTGTTTATCCAACCGGAGCTTTAGACTCTGACCAACACCGACAACGGAGATGGAATGACTCTGTTTGAAACTACCTTTAATCTTCTTTTTGATTGCTTTTTTGATTTCAGCGCCCTTCAGTTCAATCTTGTTAGGCGGACTTCCGTTAAGTTCGACAACAACGATATCATTGGAAGTTGACTTGATGACAACCTTGAAGTTCGGGTTGAAGACCCCTTTGATGTTCAGGGCCTGAAAATATTGCTGAGTTACGTGCCCTTCAAAACTTTTAAACATTACAGCATCTTCCGAGAAGCTATATTTAGCCGTCCAATCAGCCGCAAGTACCGCACTTGCAATGGTAAGCGCAATAACGACGCGAACAGTTTGCATGATGACACTTTGCAGATGACTGATAATGTGATCTCAAAGTGATGTACAAACTATCAATGTCACCTTTATATAGGTGTTAAAAATAATAAAAACCCTTGTTTAATGCTTTTGATACAATCCGATACAGGTGGAAACATCTTTTACGACAGTTCTAGAAAAAAACAGACATGCATTAGCCGTTTTAGTATCACCTTCCTCTGTTTCTGTAACTTTTATTACTGTCATCACTCGCTGGCATCATTTTTATGTAGTTGTAAAGCTTTTTCTTTCTGTTTTGCAAGTTTTTACAAAAATAAAAGAAAAGAAAGCAAAATAACAATGATTTTCAACAAAAAAAGCTATGTGCATTTTGATTGCACTATTAGTGTTTGCTTTTCGTATAACTTGCAAATAATTACATTTATCTATATTTAGTCTAGACACTGCTTCCATTGATTCGTGTTCAAATATTGTCAGTCTCCGTGTCGATCAAATCAAATTGAAGAGGAACATCACATGAGTCGTTTTTTTCCTACTAGATTGCTATTTGTCCATTATTGACAGACAAACTGCTGCTGTGCAAGTAGAACAGGAAAACCCAACAAAACTACTAGTATGTTTACTAGGGGTGGTTTCCAGCATTGTTGCATTGTCAATTGAGTGGTTTAGTTCTATCTTTTTATGATGTTGTCGTGGGACTCTCGGGCAGGCAATTTGCTGCTTGTAAACGGAGAGTTGGGGTCTAACTTTAATGAATAGATCTATCTTTAACCCCCCCCCCCCTTTTACTATGAGCACGGAGTATGGTATAAAAAAGTTACTGGTAACTTGATGTCAAAACTTGAAGTGCCTTAGGATGTGCTGTATCAAAGAGTCGGGGGTGACACAACCCCCCCCCTCTCGAACGGGACACGTTTACTCTTGCATCATGGGGTTTAAAAAACAAAATGCAAAGAGTGGGACGGGCCGTTCTCCCTGACGATAGGCAAGGTGAAGGTGAAACCAGAGGCGTAGTACGACCCTCGTTGAAATGACAGTTGTCAGTTGTTTTTGTTGATTGGGACGGAGTGGTTGGTGTACATAGGTTGCCGGAGGGCGACGAGTGTGAGCGATAGTTTTGGGGACATTGCGTATGAAATTGACAATTGTCAGTGATTCTTGGGCACTGAATTGGTCGTTTTCGTGATCTTTTTTATACTTTTGACAAAGTGCATTATTTCAGCCCATAATGTCCGCCGAAGGCAGTGCCACCGCTCCAGGCGCCCAGGAGGAGATTGTTAGCTTCGAGCTCGATCGCAACATTAACCTCAATGAAGTTGGTTGTCTTTTTTGTTGTTATTGTTTAAAAAAGCAACTTTCAGACCCTCCATTTTGACTTTATCCCCCGTGAAAACTTCGAAATTCGCGCTTTGAGCGAAAATGATGCCAAAGTCCTTCTGAAGGTTAAATCCGACCCCGAAGCTGTTTACATTGATGACGGTACCAGCGAACCAGTTAAACTCAACATTGCTCTCCCCCGGGACAAGCCCATTAAGCTTAGTGTGACGATTCTCGAGACTGGATTTAAGGTTAGCATTGATGGCAACGAAATTGGTCAAGTTCCTCGTTCCGAAGCCCCGACAAATGTTCGTAGTTTCGGATTTAGCGGTTTTTATGATCCCCCGGAGATCTCCAATGACCCGTAAACACCTTTCGCTTTCAACTTTTTCATAGCTCTTCATTAGACAAATACATTGTTTACATTTTGGTAATAAACATCGCTTCAACAAATTTTGTATAAATTTATAATTATAATTCCAATCGATTAGTTTCGGTCACAGGAACTTCCCCGTCATAGGCCATATTATGGAAATGCTGCGAGGTCTTAAACTCATTATACAATGAAAATAGTACATGCAGAGACTGAATACGATTTCCATGGTTCGGAATATCAGCGATTGATAAGCATAAATCAGCGAACTCATCGACACTCGCATCCAGATTGGCTGTGGGTAACTTTGCTTCCTTGATGGCATTATCAACTTCGGGGCGCCATTCTTCCATGAGCTTTTCAATATCAGGCATGGGCTTTGTGTAGACAACACGATCTGGAGGCCGAGAGCGTCGGACTTCCTTAACGGTTTCGATCCATTGGTCGATGGCTTTTGTGTTTTTGTCGGCACGCTCCAGCTTGTTGACGGGTTGATCGGATTGAGTGTTCTCTTTTTGGAGGTACAAGTTGATGGAAATAGTCGAAGATTGCTTCCCGGCAGGCTCATCAATCATGACTAAGCCGAGTTGATCATCCTGTCCATCCGGACGAGACACACGGAATCCGGGATGAACATCCCCAACAGCGGCAATGTAGTTCACGTCAAATGGAAGTAAATACATATCAATCGGGATATTGACAGCTTGGTACTGTTGGACTACAGAAAGCAAATTTTTCAAATCATTTGTGATGGGATACGCGGATTTCGGCGAATCAAATGCCGTCGAATCATCAATCGTAGAACTTCGGCGTGAAGCTTCATTCATGGCTTCTTTTGGGATTGGTGGAAGGACTCGTGGTGAGACACCCGTTGAATGTTGGTCACGAATGGCATCATTGAAATGATAACTTTCCGGGCTGCTTGGATTCTCTTGTTCGTGACCGTATGGATCAGGCTCCTGAAGTATTGGAAGCGGTTCATTGTGGTAATGCTCATCTTCATTGTCACTTTCCACTTCAGAGTGATATTCATCGTCATGGTCGAAAGGTTGCTCCCTTGCATCCCGTATGCCGGGTTTAGCCACACCTGCTAGTGTCATACCACCAAGTAGCAGCTGCGCAGTCGCGCTTCCCGGACTAGCTTGAGTCAATGAATTGCGGCCCGAAACGTGCGGTGTGCTTACTCGGCGAAACGGCGGTGAATGAGCCTTTGGCGGAGAGGCATAAGCCGGCGGCGGTTCATCTGGGTACTCTATCGGGTGGCCAAGAATCAAGCCTAAAACAACAAATGCAAAGATTAGTCATCCAAATTGATAAAACTAACCATCAGGATAGTCATCCTCGTAATCATCGTGGTCGTCCTCATCATGATGTCGGATTAGATTGTGTTCATTAAGCTAAAGAACACTACTAAAATTATAAAAGACATTGCAACTCTCAAACCTCTCGATTTTGAATACTCGTTTCCAGCTCCCCACTATTTTCACTATGCTCCAGTTCCCGTTGCACCTGTCTTTCGTCTTCCTCAAAGTCGTCAAGTGAAGCTACAGCCTCAAGGGCATCCACGTTACTGATTCCCGTATGAGAAGCTAATGAAGCCTGCTTTTCCAAATTGGCGTTATGCTCAGCAACTTTTGCCGCGGCACTAGCGTCGTCGTCGGATTCGTTCTCCGGTGGCACGTCAACTTCAGGAAACCCAACGTCGCCCTAAAACAACGATCAATTTCCTTCTAAATTTGCTATAAAACAAGAAAAACAAGAAACAGACCTGTTCCTCACGCAATTGCTCCAATTGCTCAGGCAAGTCGTCGTCGTCAGTGTCGACTCGTTCATGCGACGACGGCCGAATGACAGTGCCCTTGTCGACTGGTAGGGAGTGCTCTTCGGATGACATGCCGTCCTGTGATGTTTTAAAGTCAACCGTTGAAAAGGACGGAAAAGCAGCTTAAGGGAAAGATTGATCGACTTTCCGCTCTGTCGGAAATAAAATGGCTGGCACACGGTGGTCTTGTCTTTAAAAGGACCGCCGCCGGCGGTGGTTTGCTTATCGCTGCCATGGTAACACGAATTGTGCCGGTTGGAATGCGTATGCTTTGCTTTTTCGGTTTTCAGTATGAGTTAATATTTGAACTTTGCGTAGCGAAAGACCCTCGGTAATGCGTTAACTTTAACAATTTGCGTAATCTTATCTTAGTATTGCAAATCAGACAGTGTTGTGCCATGCACTCACTATACGTCACCAAGAAAGAGAACAAACCAACCAGAGACAGGATACACAGCTTATTAGTGAACAGAAAATCGATCCCTCAATCTTGCGCATAATCGTAGCTTGGCTAAAGGCAAGGGCGTGCCATTCGCGCAGCAAGCCAAATGATGCTGAACCTAACCGACGAAACGGCGATCTACTTCCAGCATTCACTGCAATAGCGTCCTGTGGTTTTGCTGGGTTCTCCTGTTTCGGCCGCTTGTTTTATTTTGTCATATTTCTTCTACAACAGTATTACTATTCATTATGACTAGCTGGTTTCCTAGTTTCGGTAAAGATAAAAAGTCCAAAAAATCTGCGTCAAAGAACAACGATAACTCTTCGTCAAACGGAACTTCCAACAAACCCTCAACTTCAACTTCCGAAGTTGACAAGTTGTTTGGCAACTACGCTAACGATCCCGCAGACAACCTACCCGATAAAATTGGCCCTAACGGTGTCCTTCGATTGTTGAATGACGTTGAAGTTGAGCCGACCGACTGCTCGGTTCTTATTTTTGCCTGGAAATTGAAAGCCGAAACTCAATGTGAGTTTTCCAAAGAAGAATGGTCGAAGGGTCTGGAAGCCATAAAGTGCAACAGCCTGAACAGTCTTCAAACATGGTTCAAAAATGCGCGTGTCCAGATCGAAGCAGCCTCGGATTTCGACGACTTTTATAATTTCACATTTACCTACGCTAAATCTTTGGCAAGCCGTAACCTCGCCCTCGAAGTTGCCGTTGCTTATTGGCAAATCATTTATGGCTCTGATGCCCGAGTCGCCCATTGGATCAAATGGCTCGAAGCACAGGGCTATGGTGTCACAAAGGATGAATGGATGTCGTTTGGCGAATTCATCAAGACGATCAAGCCGGATTTCAGCAACTACGACGAAACAAAGGCTTGGCCAACCCGCATTGATGAGTATGTCGACTTTTGTAAGGCTGCAAAGTAATATTGTTGTTGTTTTTTTGTACAAATTTGTTCAGTTTTTTGTTAAAATAAAGTTTAAAAATGTACGATGAGTGAGAAACTAACAGCTATGTGTTTTGCAAAAAAACTGCACAAAAACAATATTCAAAAAGCACTGGCGTTTTCTAAATATGTTTTCAAAGCTAATGAATGCCACTTCAAAACCATGCTTTTCACCAAACGCGTTTCCAAACGCCGGTTGACAGCGAAAGGACTTGATCAGTCTGTCCTCTCTTGTATGCTTGGCTCGTTGAGCACTGTCACAATCGCCCAAATCGACTGCCAAGCATGTCCGCTCTCAAAAAACAACTCAACGAAAAACGTGTGCCTGGTTTGTCACTTTTCGGCTGGACCGTCGCATACACGGACTCGACTTGCTTGCACATTTGCGTTTGCATTTATCAAATCACTTCCGCTTTTCACGTCAGCTTCTGCCATTTAGGATTTCAAAATGTCACCCGAATTTCCGCCGAAAACGATGATTCCGGCATCTGCACGCCGTTTCAACTTGTCCTTGATGGATTTTCAACGAATGAAGCTTGTGATGACGATGCGGGAATGGTTGATTGAAGCTTTACGTGTGCTCGCTGCGTGCCACCTCGTCTTCCTCTGGATTATTTTGCCGATTCTTTCATCTTGGATACCAATTTACTTCTTTTTGTTCACCCCATTCTGGTGGGCCGTCGTGATTTACACGGTTTGGTACATCTACGACTTTGATTCCCCGAAAAGAGGTTCACGAAAATGGGTATGTTTATCTTTAAACTGTTTTACTGAATCATGGCAACTTTACAGCTGGCTTATCGAAACGCATCCGTCTGGAAGTACTTTGCTGAATATTTCCCCCTCAAATTGGTCAAAACGGCGGATTTGTCACCCGAGGTCAACTACATCATGGGGTTTGTCAATTCAAGATTCCAGTGGCCATTTGAACCCAATTATTGATTGCAGGTGCCACCCTCACGGCGTCTTCAGCATTGGCGCTTTCACTTCATTGTGCACCGAAGCTACGGGGTTCTCAGAGCTCTTCCCCAACATCGACTCTACTATTTTGACACTAGCTGGGCAGTTTTACTTTCCGTTGCGACGAGAAGTCGGTGAACTTCTTGGTATGTACCAGAAAGCATGATGTAGCAATGATGAATATCAATGAACGCTTTTCAGGTGCCTGTGAATGCAGCCGAAAGTCCCTCAAGTATCTGTTGAATTATCCCGGCAAAGGCAGACTCATTGGCATTGTTGTTGGTGGCGCGGAAGAGGCATTGGATGCGGCCCCGGGGCTACATGACCTTCACATTTCATCGCGAAAAGGCTTTATTCGCTTTGCCTTGCAACATGGGTAAGCTTGATATATCTGATTGACATCCCGGAGCACTTCTGTCTATCACACAACACTTCTAATTACTCAATATTCACTTTCAGTGCCCACCTCGTCCCATCATACAGCTTTGGTGAAAACGATCTCTACAATCAGACGCACCCCAATCCTCGTGGTTCCAAACTTCGTCGCCTTCAAACGTTCATCAAACAACGCTTTGGATTCTGTCCACCACTCTTCCTCGGTCGTGGAATCTTGGCCAGTGGCGGCGGCATTTTGCCATTCCGCAAGCCCGTGACCACCGTCATTGGAGCGCCTATTCCAGTTACCAAAATTGCGGAACCGTCCCATCAGGAAGTTGACGAGCTCCATCGAAAGTACTGTGATGTCTTGACACAGCTGTTTGAAAAGCACAAAGCCAACCATGGCATCGATGAACACGTTTTGTTGAATTTGCATTGATATTTTTTTGAAACTATGTCGTCAATAATAATAATAAACTTATTATACATAGCTGTGTGATCAACAAATTGGGGATTTCTCACAATGACTTTTTTGCAGTGTCAACATGATGCAACTTTAGGGCATTGCTATAAATACAGTTTTTTCTTCCGATTGTTCTAAATACATGCATTTTGCAAAGAATAGCTACGGTAAAAAGGTAATAGATCACCCCGATCATGCCACATTAGTCGCGCTTTGTCAACGAAATTGAATTGAATGACCAACTAATCAGCGGTTCAATCGTTCGCCCAAATGACGGTGACTCTTGATCTTCGACGTCATGTTTACCGTATATATCAGCCCTCCGTCCCGGATGCGCATTCTTCTTTCGACAACATTAGGTGGTGTGAACATGCCGGTGGCGCCGCTACCACGTGGCAATGTCTAGTGGAATGCATTCACGATTCCATGACCACGCGTGTTAGGGGTTAGATTTCAATACTGATATAAATGTATCTGCTGATAATGCGTCTGCGTCAGTCCAGGATGTTCATAATTCGCCATCTGACGACATCATCGCTCCTACAAAACGTGGTTTCCATCACCAAAGACCGATCGGGCGTTCATGCTTATTTGCGGTTTCTCACGTTTTCATGTTGAACTTTTGACAATGCCGTCTGCCTGGCCCTGGGCGTCTGGTTTATCATCGCGTGTGATCAGACGATGGCTTCCGTAGCTTGTGCAAAGCTCGACGTCGGCGGGCAGTGATCATTGCCTGAAGGGCGGTGATAACCAGCGATCTAAGCGAGTTTTACGTGGCTTTTCGCCCCTGATATGTTGATGTGATGTGATGAATCTTGATCTATCTGAAAAAAATGTCGAGAGTCGCTTCCGTTTTGACAGCCGGTGGTGCGGCCATCAATCAACTTCTGATTAAATGGATCTTAGATGTTGCAACATGGGTGCTTCCGATTCATCGGTCCTCCTACTGACAGGGTTTTTTTGGTTGTAATAAAATGGTCTTTAGCCGGTTTACCGAAGCTCAGTGAGTGCAGATGTTGAATGTGATGCTGTCTCTCGAGAGTGTATCGGTTAATTGGTTGTAGGAAGCTCGAAATGGAACCACATATCTCAATATTGAGCTTCATGGTCAGAAAATTAACACAGTTATGAATCTTCGCGTTTTCACTTCTCTAATTACCGTGTATCCTACGTGTATCCAATCCCATCCCAAAAAACACCCCAACAAAAGTCCCCTCCAACAAAAACTCGTTGCCAAATTCCTCTAAACTTCCCCCCACGTTGGCCGTCCCTGCTCTCTGATCTTCGTTTCCCGAAAAAAGCCTCACATCCTCCCCAGTCTGCTCGCTTCCGCAACACATTCATCATTCTAACTAATTGTCACGTCCACACCGATCAGCGCCAAATTAGACGCGTTTTTGTTCATCTTCATCTTCATCGCCATCACCATCACCGCGCCTCTCTTCTGCACCAATTTGATTCCCCCGCAATGTAAGCACAAGCACACATCTCCATGAACTGATAGGTGTATGCACGCGCGTGGAAAGAGTGAAGACTGATGAAGTCATTAATTAGACGCCTTCTGACGACGCTTTGCTCCAAATTGCGGAGGACTGGACTCTGAAATTTGTTTCCGCACTTCGCCCCTCTGTGGGAGTAGTATATCGGGTGTAACTTACAGCCTGATGTATGATATGACAGCGCGAGAGAAGAGAAATTCGTTGACACACAAGAATAGGCGGTAGCGATCAGCCCTCGAGGCGATCTACTTTGTGCTGGCGGCGATGTGGGAAGAATATTTGCTCCGTTTTCGACACGGAATTACACGTACAAACGGAACCCCACAGATAAATGATGAGGGCGACAGACTGACGTATGAAAATCACCACCAAAAGAAAGGAAGGCCGAAAAAACGTTTTTCCCGATTTGGTGTCGTCGTTGTCGTTCGTTTGATTCTTCCTTTTTCGGCGATCGCTATGATTCTGGCGGACGGTAGTTGATAGTGTTGTGATCGGTGATGTGGTGTTATTCTTTTCTCTGTTGTCTGTGGCAGGGCTACTTCTTTTCTGGAATTCAACCTCATCCTTGTCGGGTATGGCCGCTTATCGCATAGAAATTCCACGCATTGATCGAAATCGACCGTAGTGATGTGTTTTTTTCGCTACAGTTGATGAGAGCGACGCCACTTATGTGATAGCAGCTATATCCTACAGGTGTCGTGGTTGATTGCGCTGCTGCTTCTCCATCATTCTTAACTACATCGATGATTAGACTGGTCAACATGAGGCATCAGGATGACGCTGATTTGGCCCCGCCTTCGGGTGATTAGGATGATAACATTGGATTTGGTTAGCATAGCCGAGTAATCTTGTATGGTGTATTTATTGTTGGGATGTTTCTTGTTTTGTTGGTATAAATTACCATATTGCTTTTTTGTGTTTGCCAGAAAAAAACTTTCGTGATTGCGGCATTTACTAATCACCGAACCCCCGCAGGATGTCGTCCCGTCGCATCGCTTCATCCCTTCTGACCACTCCAGCCACGACGACAGTGAATTCTGTCAGGTTTACCCAGCACACGCCGAAGCTCTGCACCAGCTCCAGTGATCCTCGGCACCGATTTCACCAACTTTCTCAACATGCTCCGGCTCCGAAGGTACTGATTACTGGCGGTTTGGGACAGCTTGGACGGTCGCTTGCTAATGTTTTGAAGTAGGTTTTGGCATTTCTCAGCTACAGTTATATGATACTTTTGTAGGTATATGTACGGCCCTGACAGTGTCGTTCTATCTGATATTGCTCGCCGACCAGCTGGACATGACCATCTCTGTATGTTCTATGGCAACTTTCGCATTTCATAAAACAACATTTCAGCCCCATTTTGCTACATCAACATCCTCGACAAAACCTCTGTCGAAGCCGCAGTCGTCAACAACAACATCGACACGCTTGTCCATTTCAGTGCCCTTCTTTCCGCCGTCGGTGAAGCTAATGTCCCTCTCGCACTGAAAGTCAACGGCCAAGGCGTTGAAAATGTCCTCGAAGTAGCTAGAACGTACAATCTCAAAGTGTTCATTCCGTCGACCATTGGCGCATTCGGTCCCACGACTCCACGCGATGGCACTCCTGATATCACAGTCCAACGACCAAGGACTATCTACGGTGTGACGAAAGTGTATGCCGAACTCCTTGGCGAATATTACTTTGAACGTTTCGGCACCGATTTCCGGTCATTGCGCTTCCCTGGCGTTATCAGTGACACGAACCCTGGCGGTGGCACGACCGACTATGCGATTCAAATCTTCTATGATGCCATCCTTAAAGGAAGCCATGAATGTTATCTTCGTCCTGACACTGAATTACCTATGGTTTATGACACCGATTGCATGACGAGTGTGATTCAGTTGCTGTTGGCACCGGCTGAAAAGCTCAGCCTGAGGACGTACAACATTCAGGGATTCAGCTTCACACCAGAACAGATTGCTGCGGTGATTCGGAAGCGAATGCCGGAATTCGAGATGACTTACAAAGTGTGTCCGATGCGACAAAAGATTGGTGGGTTATAGTTTGTATTTTATTGTGACTGATGAGAATTTTATCATTTTTCAGCCGACTCATGGCCTCGCTCTCTCGATGACACCAACGCGCGTCACGACTGGAATTGGGATCCGAAATACGATCTGGAAAAGACTGCCGACATCATGTTTGAGTTGTTGACGGCCAAGTTGCTTCCACCGCAACCGAAGCTGGCATCTCTGTAGGATGGGCACACCTGCGGGGGGAACACTGACAATATTACTGGCAATTACTGATAAATAAAATTGGAACTTTATTTGACACACATTTTTACATTATTATGAGTATGTTTTACATTACGCTCTGATCCCCGTTGAAGTTGTTTTGCCAGTGCCTGTGTGGATCGCACTGCCACGGGCTTTGTATCCACTCGATTCAATGTCAACTTGGCTCACGCTCGGCGATGCAGGTGAAACCGGTGCCACTTCTTCCCCGCCGCCGATGTCGGATCCGGAATCCGGGACTTCGATCTCTTTGTAGACCGCCTGAATAGGTTGATTGTTCCAGTTACTGTAGGCAGGATGATAAGCACGAGAAGGGTCAGCCTTCAAATGAGTATTAGTACGTAAGCCAGAAAGCGAAAACTGGATGCAAACTCACATCTCCGATTCGGGTGTTTGAGGCAAACTTGTTGAACCTGACGGGTCGATGAACCGGTTCATAGAGGCCGCCACGAATCGCTGCCGAGGATGAGGCTGGATAATAACCGCGCAGTTTGCCGTATAGGGGGACGCGAGCGAGTTGTTGAGCCGGGCCTAAATGGAATCCTGACTGTTTTGAGTGATTCCAAATTTCAAAAAGCTTACCCAATGGCCGCAATGTATCAGCATCAACATCGACAATGTAAGGCTCCGTGTAATATCGCACGGCAACGGGGGCACCGGCATATCCGCCCTCATAATATGGCAGGGAATCAAAGTCAATGGATGAAGCTGCTACAGAATGGGCAGCACTATAGGGGGCATAATTGTAAACGGGTTGTGCCACGGCCTGTGAAACTGCAGGCGCATAGCTGTACGTCGGACTCGCCACCGCTGGCTGACTATACGCTACCGCCGGCTGATTATACGCTACCGCTGAAGACGCATCGGGTGCCATGCCATAGATCGGGTATCCGGAAGGCGTTTGAGCACAGTAATTGCAACCAGAACCCCAGAAGAGGGCATTTCCTGGTACAATTCCAACGAAAAGCAATGATACAATCAAACCTTTCATAGTCATTCTGTTTTTATTTGTGGCAAAAGGACAATTATGACTGCGCAAACTGTTTATATTTATGTGGCAGGCTGAGCAACAAACTTTTTTAACCTACATAAAGTTCACAAATTGGATGATAGGGGTTGTTCTTTGTTATCTTAATTGTCAAGGCGAGGTTGAAAGGCAACAGCACCCAAAAGCGAAAGGTACCCAAACAGGTTTTAACCCGGGCAAGGCCAACCAGGTAAACAGTTTTCGCCCGTGTCAACGGTTTCAAACAACAGAGAATTTTATGCGCATTTGTTTCCAACGTTGTCTGGAAGGCCAATTTGCACTAATTTGAAGGAAATGCTACGTAGAACTGACTGCAAGGGGTTTAATCATGTGATTCTTTGTCTGTTTTAAGCATCTTTTAAAATTCACCTTTATGGCATAGAGGTGAAGGCATCTGTATGTAGGCTGTCAAAGACAAGTAGCAACACAAAAATGACAACTAGTCACTCGGTAATCTGTACCCGCTTGTGCAATTTTGTCGCCATCGGTGATGACTTTGCGTGAAACAAGTCTAAAAAACTAGACATGGCATAACCGCTTTGTCTTAAAGACGTAAAGTTGGGGCATCTTTGGCAGATATTTGACCATCCCTCATGATTGTGTGGCTGCCGTTGGGGGAGATCATCCCACGGAAGACTACAATAATCCGGCGGACGTGCATGTGCCCGAACTGACCGGACTTGTTTCATTGTCGAAATGACACCCATTGTGGACTGAAACTGAAACCTATAAAAGAATGGTTCAGACAATGGTTTTGGCTTTAGTTTAGTTTTAAAGTTTGCCACTGGATTGCCATCATGGTCAAACTCAAGGATGGAGTTTTTCGATCTTTATGGGGTGTTTTGATGGTAGTCGTAGCCGTGGAGGGTCAATACGGTTGTGGACTACCTCCACCGATGCCACTGTATCCAATGCCGTGCCCACCGAGACCGTTTTTACCACCTCCTCCTCCACCACCTCCACCGCCACCGCCACCACCTCCACCGGCGCCATTGCCATTGCCACCACCGTTTCCGATGCCTCAACCATGTCATCCGTGTTCGCCAAGACCTTATTTACCTCCGTTGATCCAGACTCCGAGGCCTTATGAGATTACACCTGGTAAGTTAACCAAAAGCTTTCAAATGCCAAAACATCACATCTTCAGAAGAATACATTCACCTAACTCAACGCGAACGTGAGCTTCTCGCCAAAAAGAATGCCGAACTCAACAGCCTCAACATGAAGAACCCCCACGATCCCTTTGAAGAAAAACGCCCTCTCCCTGTTCCCATCATTCCGGATCGCCGCCCAGAACCGAGACCACCCTTGATGCCAATGCCAATGTATCCACCGCCGGGATGTGGCTATTACTATCAGCAACCACCACACTATCAACAACCTCCACGTCCACCAACACTGCTTCCACCACCACCTCCACCACCGCAACCCCTTCCGCCTCCGGTGCCACCACCATACCATCCTGCGCCGAATATGTTCACCAACTGTTGCGCGCGTTGCGGATATGGATGCTCGGCAAAGGCTTTCGGCACAAAAAGTGTCAATGGTACAGTTTTACTTGAGGAAGTACCACTGAAAGCAGATGAAAGTGGTCTCAAGTGCAATGATGAAAAGTTGAGAGACATCATGAAAAAGGTGAGTCAAAAAGTGGCACAGGGTTCGTTGAAATACAGCAGAACAGACTGCGACATTATTAAACATCTTAAGTTTCAAAATACAAAGCATAAAGCAAATGTACAAACACTATATTTTGCTATATTGCTGAATACAGTAATTATAACCTTTTTTAAAAACAAAATGTTTTTAAGTTGGATTTTTTGGCAAATAATAACTGATTGAAACGGTGCGCGGATGTCGTTTTCTGTCATAAACATGCAACCTAGATACTAGTTCTTCACGAAAAAGCAACTGGCCTGCAACCGCTGCTTGCTAGTCACCCAGCCAGACATTTTTTCCTTTGAAAAGCGCATTTCTCTCGTTGTCTAACCGATACCCTCTCTCGCATGCAAAGGCTCAACCGTCATGCGGGCCGTTGTATAAAAGCAAGCAAACCTTTATTCCACTTGTTCGATCCAAACGAACACATTCTAAAATTGGAACAATACAGAGAAGATTAGCATGGCCCCTGCGCAAGGATGACACGCAAATTCGTGAAGCGTTCCAAATTTTTTGCCATTTTTCATTCAAACTAAATTTTTTACAGAGTGCTCATCTGCCGCTGAAAGAAGCGAAAACGACGATTCATGAAGCAGCAGAACTCACCATCGGCCTTTACTTCCAAGTTGTCTGCAGTGCAGAGGATTTTGAATACGTGACACGGTCATCGAGTCATTGCCAAGTCGAACTGGACCATGGCGTCTGCTATGCGTTCCGAACCGGCTGAACCAGTTTTGACAGAGTCATTATTTGGGATTATACTTACTTATTTGGTGCTGGGTCTGTTCGATTTCTCCTCCTCATTTGACTGTAAATTTTGTTCAAACTGTTCATTGAAGTGTAGCTTTACTAAAGTTTGGTACTCTCGTTGCAATAAAACTGTCTAAAAGTACAACATACGTGTCGTGGCCAAAGTTGACCAATGTGGAAATCATGTTTACATTGACTAAAAGTGCGAATACGAATCCGTCTGCATGGAAGCCAATTGCAACATGTGTTTTGATCGAGGCTGCAAAAATGGTCTTTGTTTCCAGCATTGTTAATGAAAACTAAAAAGACAAGTCATCCGACAGTGTGAAAAATGTCCATTTGAAAGGCACCTATAGTCTACCCAGGCTACCGGGAGACACCCAATGTTTGGCCATGGCGCATCATGTTGCGTTTGCATTCATTTTCGCGGAAGCCGTTTTGAAAAAAGGCAGAAAGGTGATACCTGAGAACGGAGTGCTCTACAGCCTTCTAGGATCCTTTAAAAAGTAGACTGTTAGTGGCCATTTGACGGTTATTGGCATTCTTGGTGTCTTTGAAGTTTCAATATTTCAATAATGTATAAAATTGTTACATCTTTGCTTGTTTTCATTGCAGGTTTGAAGAGCTTCGTTGAACTAATGTTATCTAAATTACTGCTTTTAGAATTGATATTATGTGCAGCACAGTTAGGTCTCCAAGAATACATTAAAGGCAAGATTGATAAGAGCAGATATCCAAATGGATGTAGGTTCTGTCAAAATGTGTTTATCGCTTTATCATTGTTTTTCAGTAACGTTTAACAAAACCCTCGGCCCTTCACGCGTCAATGTTATCCTTAGTTATCCAAAACTGTTAGCAATTGTGAGATTTGCCACTTTTCGGACAATCAAATATTGATTTTACTAATTTAGAGTGAAGCTAAACATAGTATGAAAACAACCTTTGAACTGCGATTAGAATGGACATACTCATCACTATCGTGGAATCCTCGTCATTTTGCCGACATCGAACATGTCATTTATCCAAAAAAGTTACTTCCAATTCCGGATGTCACTCTTATCAATAGCCCAGAAACTGTTTCTTCGATGATTTCTCAGAATGCATTTGTCAAGGTATGTGTTCATTTATCGATTGATTGCCTGGTTTGATAAAGTATGCCGTTTCAGATAACCCACGTCGGAAAAGTCACACAATCTACCGTCATGTCAGTCACCACAGTATGTGACATTGATTTGGTCGCCTTTCCATTTGATAATCAAACGTGTTCAATCGATTTTACATCTTTTTTGTTCAATTCACAAGAGCAGAGTTTTCTTCCTCAAATCGTTGCCGATTACTCTTACAACATGGTAAAATTCAATTTGACCACTTTTAAAACTAAATTTCATAAATATTGATTTCAGGGAAACTCTGAATGGCGCGTAGACAACCTATTCGCCTACATTCAACAGTATGACCAAGGACAAGGAAGTGAACGTTTTGAAATGGCATCGTTTGTCTTCAGCATCAGCAGAAATGCCAATCTATTTGTCATAATGTTTATTTTTCCACTGTATTTCTGCAACGTTTTGCTTATCTTTGGCTTGTTCCAACCAGTCGTCGCCTACGAGAGTAAACAGAAACCTGTGAAAGTGAGGTTTCTCATGTATCTTAACACGATCCAACAAAGTTACAATTACAGATTACATTGACCATATTCACACTCATGTGTTTCATGCTCATAGGCAATGCCATTGCTATGAAGATGCCGATCATGGGTTGCTATTCTGTTATCAGTAAGTCGCTTCTTTCCGTTTTTGTCAACTATTTGAAAGGCATTAAAAACCTTAAAGCTTCCCACCACTTTTACGACTTTTTCGTTTTATTGTAGTGTGTTAGTGAAATGTCATCCGTAGATTTGTTCATTGAGGTTGTGCAGTTTTTGTTTTATGACAAACGTTAAATGGGTGTATAAAAACCAACTGTCAATAGCCATCGACCGTTTCAAGTTGCTTCAAATTCCTTGTGACATTCGGAGCCCTCAACAATGAAGAAAACTGAATTTATCTGTGTTATTCTCGCAACCTTGGTGACATTCTTGTGGGCATATACAGCAAGAGAGTTATGTATGAACCGTGAGGAGGTCATCAACAGGATGAAGGGACACTTCGTCAACCATGCCAACGATACGACTTTAATGGTTTGTAAAACTCACTTTTGTAACTTGTGTTTGTGATTGTGGTTCGTCGTTTTTTAGAAACGTCTCGCAGCTGTAACCATTCGCTTCAACCAACATATCAAACGGTATTACTATATACCGACTACTTACTTCTTTCTTGTAAGCCAAGACCGCCAAGAAACACGTTTGAATGTAACCATGCAGCGTATCAATTGTGAAATTGATATTCCCTTCAATCAATGTACCTTTGATCTTGTCAAAAATGCGCGAACGTATCTCGCACAGATGTTTATCACCGGGGGATTCAAAGGTGACGAGGGTGGTACGGTTCAAACATTCGACTTGTCCCCGATCACTGGTTAATGTCTGTTGTAATGTTGTGTATCGAAGTTATCAATAAACTCATTCATGTTATCAATCCAAGAATCCTTGATCTTTTCAAAGTAGAAAACACTGTTTCAGCAGTTTACTATTTCACTCAAATTCTACTCTCGATCTTGGCGCTCGCTTTTTCAACGGCAGCGCCACTGATTTATTCGAAGCTCAACTGCACACAGTACACAAATCCGATGCTTTCAATGGATTCACCGTCTCCGAGGGATGAATTTTCGCTCGAATCGGAACGAAAAGCGTTAGTCAAAACAATAAGTATGGTATAATCCAAATCGAATCACACTTTAGGTACGAAGACTTTCTCCATCGCATCAAAAACCGTTCCTCTGTCGCCGTAGACAACTGCATGGTGGAACTTCGCATGACTTTGTCAAACATAAATGAAATGCTGACTGCCATGCGTGAGAATAAGTGGCGGCAACAGCTCTGGGTGTCCGGATATGCCAAGTTTGAAGTGGGAATCTTTGTATCCTTCCAATTGCTTAACTTTACATTGTTGTCAGTTGTGTTGCATCTTTGGAAATAAAAGTTTGCCCCTCATGTGAATCGGAAAAGGGAATGATGTGTTTCATGCTCACAGGAAATGCAATAGCAATAAAAGATGCCTGCGATCATGGGTTATTATTCCGTTATCAGTAAGCCACTTTTCCGCACTTTAATATTTATTTTAAAACCAATAAATTTAAGAGTGGAAAACCATTTTGACTCTTTATAATGGCCCATCTGGTGAGTATATTAAAGCAGCTGTCAGTAGCCTTCGATCGCTTCAATCTTCAAAAGGAAGCGCTACTTCCGATTCCCAAAACTTGGAGCCTTTAACGATGATAAAAACCCAACTATTTTGTGTCGTTCTCTTCACCTTGGTGACGGTCTTGTGGGCGTTTTCAGCACAAGAGCTATGTATGAGTCGTTCGAATGTATTAAAAAAATTGAAAACAACTTTTTTCAACTATGCGACCAACACACTGGATATGGTTTGTTACACAGCGTTCATGTCAAATTTTGAGATTGTGATTCGTTGATTTTAGACACGTCTCGCAGCTGCAACTATGCGATTCAATGAACGCGTGACACGGTATTATTACTACCCCTCGTTTTACAATTGGAGCCACGTGGACCGGAGTGGTACTGTCACAAATTTTGGGGTAGCCCTAGATCGTATAAATTGTGAAATCGACATTCCCTTCAATTTGTGTCCAATGGATATTGACAAAAGAGCCCGAAAATATTACGTATTGTTCAGAATTGTGGGAACCACCGGTGACGAGGGTGGTACTATCGAAACATTCGACGTAAATCCGGTCCTTGATTAACTTCAGTTGTCACATTGTTTATCGAAGTTACCAATAAAATCATGTTAATAATTTGAGGATATACATAGTTTCATCAGCAATTTACTGTTTCATTCAAATCCTACTCTCGACAGCGCCGCTCTCATCTGCACACAGTACTAAATTCCGATGCTTTCAATGGATGGATGCACCGTTTTCAAGAGATCGTTTTTTGCTCAATTCAAATTTTAGGTATAAAGCCTTCCTTTATCGCGTCAAGAACAAGAACCATTCAACTGTCGCCGTAAACAACTATGGCGTCAACAGCTCGGGGTGCGATACGTTTAAAAGGGGAATCTTTGTATCATGCGAGTTGCTTAGCTTTACATTACTTTTAATTGTGTCACATCTTTAGTAATAAAAGTCTGTCTTTTATGTGAACAAAAAAACTTTAACAAACTTGTAAAAGAAATCATCATAGTGCAAACAAAGGGTTTTATGATCGGCTTTTATAGAGTATATAAAAGCGAGTGACAGTAGCTACCGACAGTTTCAAGCAGTTTCAAAAAAGAAGCATCGAACTCGCTCTATCCAACTTGTAACATTTGGAGTTCCGAACATGATAAAAGTTCTATCAACTTCTGTCATCTTCGCAATCTTGGCCACACTGTCTTTAACCCATTCGGCCAAAGAGCTATGTATGGCTCGAGATGCCGTAATCGCCAAGCTGAAGCAAGACTTCCCCAACCAAGCCGCGGATGAAACATTGATGGTTTGTTAGAGCATTTATAGCAGTTTTTGTGATTAAGATTGGGGTTCACTGATTTTAGAAGCGTCTCGCAGCTGCAACTATCCGCGTGAATGAACGTTCGTCACGATTCTATTACTGGCCCGCGAGCTACAGATTTGACATTCTGGGTGAAGACACGACTTTTTCTGCAACTTTGCCACCTACGTCTTGTGAAATCGATGTGCCCTTTGATCAATGTAACCTCGACTTTGTCCAAAAAGGGCCACAATATATCGCTGTGCTTAGTATTTCGGGATCCGATGGTGATGAGGGGGGTTCCGTTAACGGATTCACTTTAACCAAGGATAGTAATCCTGATTCCGCATAAGTTTATGTTGTCACATTGTGGATTGATCTTACTAATAAAATCAAACTAACAATCCAAACTTTATTCAATGCAAACAATCTTCATTCATTTGACAGTTCAGATTTCAATTTTTTGTTTCGTTTCATTTTCCGAAGCAAAAATTAGTCCACTGTCGTCATCGTTCTGCAACGTTTGGCATCTTTAAACAGAATCTTTGATTGAAACAAACAATCTTACCGAAACTTTCTTCAGTGCCTTTCGTCGACCCAGTCGAAAACCCAGAAAAGTCCAAGCCGCAAAACTAGAAAAACTCAGCATTGCCAGAGTGGCATAAGCAAACCAAATCGGAGACATTTGAGTGACAGTTTCAGGGTACGATTATTATGTGCATCACTTTGTTAACTCTCTCTAATAAGGTTTTGAGAATCTCGAAAAACATAATGTAAATTTCAAACCTCCAAACTCGGTTCTTCCAAGGCAAATGCCACGCAAAGTTGGATAAAATGACCCATTCTGAACCTTGGCAAATCATGGGAGGCACCGGTACTGCTGGGGGCGACACGTTCCGGCAGGACATGGAGGATGATTTGGTGACTGTAGCCAAGGCTTATGGCCGAACAAGCATGCCGGGACGGAATGAACGGTCTAGTTTTGACTGTGGGCCTGTAAGTTTGGATCCTATCCATGATTAATTTTTCTGTAGCGATGATTGTAGGCCGTTTCTCCGCTTCATAACACTGAACCAACAATCCGTCATCCCTCATCACCGACAACTGTGACCGCTCCACCGAGCCCTTTGCCGTGGAATTCCTTTAAAAGGGTTTCCAATGTTTCAACCGCCAAGCCAGCGGAGGATGATACAGTCTCCATCGCCATCGTCACGGATGACGCCTTCAACACATCGGAGCGTACTCCCCTGACTCCGTCTCCGGTTCATCGGCATTCGCCCCTAAATGAAGCCTTCCGGGAGCTTCGTACCACATCGGTTCCGACTCCTACCATTAAAACTCCGAGAATGGTACACCGTCGACTGAGTCTACTTCAAACCCATCGTGAATCGCCAAAACCATCTCCCCTGAAGCCGTTTAACTTCCAACATTGCCCCGCAAAAGATGACCACAAAAATGATAATAGCAAATGTGCCTCCTGTGGTTTGACTTACAAAGAATACCGAATGAAAGCCATCGAAGAATCGAAAAAGCATTATGCATACCTTAGCCGAAATCAAGCTCGATCACGGAACGAGCGTGAACGCATGTCATGCAGTAGTGTGGATTTGAGGAGAATTCCGAGGGTGAATCCAGACAGTCGATGTCTAGATTTTGATAACGAAGCACTAGAAACACCGAAAACACCAAAAAGCGTAAGTTGAATTAGAACTTTGAATCATGTCAAGTCTAAAGTTGTCAATTTTCAGATTCGGCCACCAAAAAAGGCCCCGTCCGTAATTGTATCCGCGCCACCAAAGAAAATAAGTCGTATTTCAAGAAATGTGTAACGAAAAACTTGATTTTTGGCAACATTGACATTGAATTAGTGAAAACTTTTATTGACACGAATGAAGATGCATCCTTTTTTGTTTATCGTTTTTTTACAATCAGTAACCCTTGGCATAACGTCACAAATCAGTGCAGATCAGCGGCGCGAAATGCCTTGCGTATTTCCATACTTTTTTTTATATTCATTCTTCTGACTCTCTGTCTGTTGTTATTTTTCGTAAAACATGCCCCTTCCTGTAAAACGGTCGTACAAGCTACTGACGAAGATTGAGTCTTCCGAGTCGTCTTCCGAATCCGACGATGCCGAACTTGAAGATGAATGCGATTCGCCGACGGCTGTCGACATCGATGAGGTAAGTATAAAGTTGTTTATTTTACACCTTACTCGCAAAATGTTTTTAGGCAAGTCCCGAACGTTGTTCACCGTCACATGAGTTTGCTACATCAGCTCCAGTCAGTTTCACGGGTTCCGAATCTGGTGACAACGAATATCCGAACCGAGATGTTTCGCATCCGTTCCAAACGTCTTACATTACGCAGGTACGTTGACAATCTTTATCATTCATCGTTTATCCAAGCTGTTTCCAGCCAAAGCCGGTTGTCCCATTGCCATCAAAGACCTCTGATCCACCATTTCGCAAAGCACATGGAGCTCGTGGTGGATCCAAATCCAACAAGATAACCCGTTCATGCCTCAAAAAAACTATCAGCATAAAAGTAAGCGGATTTTTTCTTTCTATTCAATCATTCCAACAAAACGATTACAGAAATTTGTTGAACTCGTTGAATGTCTTGACTACGACGGTCTTTCTTGCATTACCAGTATCCCGCTTCAATATTTCATGCCAAATTTCGAAGACGGTGAAACCATTTTGCACAAGGTTTGTTCTCATGTTAAGACTGCTATCATTTTATATATTTTACACCGTTTATCTTTTAGCTGGTTGTTGTCAATGAGCCTGCGACCATCCAGATTATGCGATTGCTTGTCGAACGCTTCAAAGCTCCAATAAATCTCATATCGTACGACGGCGAACCATTGTTAAACGCAGCTGTTCGCGCCGCTAAACATGATTCCATCGGTCATTGGCAAAATGAAATGATCCATTGTCTTATTGAGCTGAATTGTGATGTCAATCTTGAAGCCACGAACGGTGAACGACCTCTATTTGTCGCATACGAAATGGGCAACCTTGAAGCTGCTGTCTTGTTGGTTAAGCGTGGCGCCAATCCAGCGAATGGTTAGTTTTGCTCTCTTTGATGAAACATTGAATCTTTCTTTTAGTTGTCGCTTTTGAGCACCGCCTTATCAACAAATCTGTGCCAATGAAACTACGTGAAATGATTCGTGACAGGTTTATTGACTTGAACAGTTTCATGTTTACATCGTAAGTTTCTTTCGTTGTTGTTTTCACTGCATGTTGGAATTTTTTGTTTTCAGCCGTTTCATAGTCAATCAACTGTATGCCCATCTCATACCAGCATCTGTCACAGTTTTTCCAATGAATCCGGGGGCCAACTTCAGTATACGCTTCACGTTCGACAGTAAAGAGTCATCTGTATCGGAGACAAATACCGTTTACCTCCTGGAGGTTCGGACTATTGACCCATCTCAATACAATGGATCCGGCACTATGATGGAGTTTGGCGAACGTCGTGATAACGTAAGTTCTTTGATTCCTGATGTTTTTTTGTTATGTATGTATGTCTTCCTTGCAGCTTGGTCTCTCCGCTTCGTCCGAAAAGATTGTGGCATCTGCGATGGCACACGGCCAGCCACTTCACCTCTTTTATTCGAAGATCAACACGTTTGACGTTACCACTGTCCTCCTGAGCCGACCTGCCGTGGTTGGCCGCGGAAAACGAATATTCATTGCGGAGTTGAAACTCGCGGCGAAACTTCCTCCTGGGCATCATTTCATGGCAGCGGTGACGCGGTATCAGAAGCCGATGACTTCATTTTGATAATTATATTTTGTTTTAAAATTTGAGTTTAACACAATCAAGTTTGAACTTATTTTTATTGTTTTAAATGAAAGTTAAGGTAAATAAATATAAACAAAGTTTTTTTACACGTATGACATTTAGAATTCAATCTTAACAGTCTTTAGTTCCATCGGCAAGATTTCCAGAGGTGCGAGATCGGTGGATGCATTTGTGTAGAGCATTGTCAGGGATGCTTGTTGGACATTTCGGAGGGGAACGTTGAAATAGGTTTTGATGTCGATCTGCAAGATGTCAATGTAACAGCACGTCAACTGTTTTCAATCTTACCGTATTGTTTGAACCCATAAGCGAGCAATACTTTGGTTGTTTCGTCCGAATACGACATTCGATACCGACGCGATGCAGAACAAGGGCAGCTGAGAAGGTTGGCTTCGTACTGCGTACGCCTTCGGCGCCGTATTCTGTGGGTTGGCTCAAGGTTCGCAACGCAACGGGATGAATGTCACATGGAAGGGGTTTCGAGAGTCCAACGACATCTATAGGCATGTTGGTTTTGTTGGCAGCGTCAATGTTGTTTCCAATCATAACGACAGAGGGATAGTGAAGCTGTGCTGAGAGGATTGAAGTGCCTAAAGAATGGTAGCCAGTCGTGGGTTCATCATCGGGTGGAGAATCGTTCAATGTTTCCAAAACAAGCCGAAAGTTGGATTCCGTTTGAAGATTATCATGCACCGGCTCCGACATACCACGCCAATCATGTTGATCAAGACGTCGATCCAGAACAACTTCAATCCAACCTGGACGTAAACTGGCAACACCTAGGGCCTGGCGTCCGAGGAGAGTGAGTCGATGAGTTGCATCTTCGATAAAAGCAGCACCTGGCATCGGGAAAAAGTGAGCTTGGATGGGTAGCTTGGCAAAACGCTTCCGACGAATGAACTGTAAATCCGATAATCGTCATCTTAACTGTATTGTGATAACAAACCTGATATCCGTTCAATTCCGTATAGAAGCGATCATTTTTAACAATATTTGTGGTCAGTCTCATGGCAGCTTCGAAGTTGCCTTGACTACGGATGTCAACCAAGTTACGGATATTCAAATGGCTTGCACTAACGTCCAAACTGACGTGATGAAGCAGCTTGATCTCATCTGGTCCTTTGGTTATGATACTCTTTCTGACAGGTCCGGAGATTACAACAAAGTTGTTCTTATCAATGGAAAGTGGCCGAGCGTCGCCATCCGGCAAAAAGAGATACGCTCCAGATCGGTGATCTCCGCCAAAGTCGAAGTAAAATTTGGGTCTCCGAGCACCGTAATAAACGAAGGACATATTCACGTTCATCGTCGTATCACTGATTTGGATTGAAGACAAAAAACCGGTAGAGACATCAAATTTGGCCGTGATCAAGCCATTCGAGAGTTCCACGCTTCCACCTTTGACAGCTTCCGTCGTAAAAACATCGGATTCCAGCTTTACCGTCGATTTGAGCTTCGCTAAAGTGGTCCCAGTCGATGATTCAAAAAGTTCGTATCGTGAGTATCCAAAGGGCGGCGTCAATGAAACGAAGCAGAGTTGATACTTTTCTCGGTTAATTACCAGGTTATCTTTTTCCACTGTCACAATAGGCTCAATCTGTTGGATAACATTAACGTCAGACCCCACCTTTCGAATACGTGTACTGGTTGTATCGACTTGAATACAAACGACTTCTTCCCTCTCATATCCAAGGCTGTTCTGAATAACAATGGTTGAATTGGGTTCTGCAGTCAGTTTTATTGGCAATTTGTCGACAGGGTGTTCTTCGGCAACGTTGAGATGACGTTCATCCGACACATTATTATTCGGTAGGTTGAACAGATACTCAGTCGCAGACTCAACAATGCTTCGACATTGAAAAAGTGCCGTGAACATCTTCTGAGCGTAGTTCTGAGCCACGTATGCCACGGAAGTCCCTGTCACACCATCGTGATGCTGGAACAGACTCAATGCTCGCCGTGCTTCAACAAGCTGATCATAAAGATCTTTGCCAGTCCATTCATCAGTCGAATTACGTGACTTCATCATTGCCATGGTGAAAGCCAAGTCCGCTGACCGCAAATAATGCCCGAGGCTACGATCCATGTGCTTATAGAAAGGCCGCGACGTGAAATATCCGCTCCAATAATGGTCATCGCGATCGGCATACGTGAAGAAGTCGCCACTCAGCGTCGAAAATTTGAGTTCATCCGGCTTCTCAGCTTTTTGTTTGTCGAGTAGGTCAAAGTAATCCTTCAAAGTACCAAACTGCACGTGCATGTTGAGTTTCGGGTTATTGTTGATCGATTCAAACAGCTTGACATAGTTCGTATGCTGCTTTTCAATTTCATCTCCCCAGTATCGAAAATCATCGCCCAGCGGCACCAATAAGACTTTTGATTTGAAAAGCTGAGCCTTTTTCCGATATTGATCAGCGAGTTGACGCGCTTTCCAAGCCACATTCGACGGTGTTATCACTTTGGCTGTCGTATCCCATGGGAATTCAAGGCTGTCGTCAGCATCTCGGAAATCAAATTTGCGGCATATCTAAAACTTGCGATATGTGGATACTGGATTTTAAATAAAACAATCATACAGACGGATCAGGCCCACAGGTGTAATGGATGTTGTAATTGAAGAAGGGAAACAAATGGGTGAACACATCGGTTTTCTTATCATTTCCGGCCCACAGTTGTCTCCAGACAAACTCGAGATTCTTTGATTGTGCGAGATACTTTTTGACGGAGTAATGAACTCGTTGGATGGCCATATGGGACAGGTTTCCAGCTTTGACAATGTAAGACAATGTGGGGCTCAGGCCGAAGGGGTCGATGGACCAGTGATTTGTTGGTCGGTAATCTGAATACAACTATCAAACACTCATATTGACAATATCGCAACCCACCAAGTTGGTTAACAAGAAACTCATGACCCTCAATCATCTCCATGATAGTCGAATAATAATGAGAATTGGCCTCATCGGTCATTACCCAAGCTCCCGTAACAATCTCCAGTTGGCCATTGTGGATCAGCTTCTTGACAGATGTCCTCTCTTCATCCGTCAATTTCGACCACCACATCTCGAAAAAGCTCATTTCAGCGTAGATAAATTTCATATCCGGATGTTTAGTCAAAAAGTCAAGCATATTGTTCAAAATATTAGTCACCGCGGGAACGTATTCATCAAAGGTCCACAGCCATCCTGGGTCATCATGCGAGTGTGGAACAACGATCACTTGTAACTTTTCTTCCTTCTGAATCGCTTTTTTGTCGTATTGGATGTCAAAGCCTTGTGTCCAGACGCCGCCATACCGATTGTCGAATGGAATAATATCATAAGCCTCGAGCATTTGAATGTCAGATGCTGCGGAATAAAATAATGGGACGGGGCACTTGGCTGTCGGTAACTTTATGTGGTGGTGGACCTTTGATTTCTTGCCATAATCATTTGGATCGTCTGTAAACACAATTAGGATACGTTTTTGTTTTATGAATTGATCATACCCGTACATCGGTCTGTGTTGCCATCGATGTTGATCCCCGGTTTCGGTAGCAGTCCAAGCTTTCTACTCTAAAATCCGCGATCGATTACGATTTTGATAAATGTGTCTCCAAACTCACAAATACACCTTGATCATCAACAGAAGTGCTTGTTCTAACGTAAAAATAGACCGATAGCAGTACAATACCAACAAAAAGACCCTTAACAATGGTCAGCGGGGTTACCCGTGGCATTGAAGAATACTGTTATCACTAATTAGGCACACGAGTTCACGTTTTCAAACTGCCCATAAAACGTTCAATAAATGATAGAAAAAAGTCAGTAATATAATTTTTAACACCTTGTGTACGCAAAATTAGCATAGTTTTTATGGAGATTGTCCATCGTTTCAATAGGTGTTCAATTTCAAAACCAACCTTTTGACTTCGTGAGTGATCGATAACGAGAACCTTGAAGCAGAAATCATGAGAAACGATCCTAAGGACAGCATACATTTCATGTGTAGGCTTGTAAGGAAGATAAGGGCAACGTCGCTGTGTTTACATTGTGACTGACTTGATTCATCGAAGGACGGTCGCACTTTCCTTTGCTTTGCATTTCCGATGTAGTCAACTTTTATTTGATCAAAAACGTATCATTGTAGTAATCGAAGGTATGCAACAAGTAGAATTGCGATAAATCGTAAATACGCAATGTCAGTGTGTGCAAAATGGTTCAAGAGCAGCAAAAATCTCATATCTGAAGATTCCACGACTGTATTCTTTTCAAACGAATGACAAAAAGTTCGAGATCCATCGCATGCTAATTCAAAGGAAGGGTTTGCGATCTGATTTTAATGGTGAGCTGCATTCTCATGTAGGTGGTTCGATGAAAGACCAGGCTGTCAATAGACGACGAGAGAGCGCATCTCTCATTAGACCGGGAATAACGCGTCCTCAAAGAGAGGGTTCCAAATAAACATCATATATTTTCGCCATTTTACTTGAAATACAAGCATTTTCTAAAATGCAATATTTAGTATGCGTAATTGTAAAGCTTTTTGTGCAAAATCATGGCAGTGTTGTTGAAGAAGTTGTTCCGAATTTGCAAACAATTCCTTCTGCACAGTCTCCGACGGCTCTAATGCATATTACCTCATGTATGGGCTCTGATTCGGCTGTCTAAGCGTTCAAATGTCATTAAACAGTTCTGTAAGTACTCATAGTGTTCATCGAATGCTAATGAGCACCTTACATTCCGTCTTCCAATGCCTCTCAAGGCAACAGACCCAAACATTTACATTTCTCAATGCACAGATCTATGCTCCAAGGACACTGTTTTACCTAAGTATCGATGTTTTTGAGCTGTTCCGTTTACCAATGGATGTATCAAGGTTCTCTTAAGGGCAACAGACCCAAAAATTTATGCTTCTCACAGGTCACATCCACGCTCTGAGGGCATTGTTCGACCTGGATATCGACGCTTTTGAGCTACTTCGGCTTCCTTTGGATATATCAAGGCCCTCTTAAGGGCAACTGACACATACATTTATGCTTCTCACAGGTCACATCGCTACTCTAAAGGCAATGTTCGACCTGGATATCGATGTTTTTGAGCTACTTCAGCTTTCCATGGAAGTCTCTCTTAAGGGCAAAATGAACTTGAACAAAGGGGTCATCCAGAAATTACGTAATCGAAAAATCGGGATTTTCGAGACCCCCCACCCATCCGTCATCGCATTTTAAGGTGAAACGTCATCGAAAATTTGAATTTTTTGACACCCCCCACCCATGCCAGCAATTACATAATTTCTGGATGACCCCAAAGGCGTTACCAACCTCATTATTATTCTATACTGCCAACGTGATATCCGGCAACACATTTTCACGTGTGGGAAAGCACGCTTCCGATTAACCAGTCGAACCACGGCAGTAGGGCAGAAAACGGAAACCAAAGCTGGAAGTGGACTATGTACCTCTTTCGTAATTGAACTGTGGACTTGCGACAAATTATGGCAAACAAAGATGCAAAATTAAAACTTTGAAACTTTTTTATTAAACATCTTTTGTTGCACATTAACGTAAGATTGTTAAAAATGAAATTGAGTGGTCAAAAAGACAGACGCATATGGGGCAGAATCATAAGGACCATCCCGGCACAAACGTCGTTCAAGCCCTTTTGAATGGTTTCCAATTCTTGAGTACCCCGAATCACATCACTATCTTGGGCCAGCGGATGTTGGATACAGTTGATGATGCGGTCACGACGTTCTTCAAGGATCGCAGTGATCTCGTGGTAGACATCAACACCGTAGTTTTTGTTGTTGATGACGAAGGTCATGGCAGCGTAGGTTGCGCCAAGACGCAAATCATTGGCTTGAACATACTTTCGTTGAAGTGCCAAAACTTCTTCCAACGTTTCCAAAGAAGCTTGACGCAAGTTAAGCGCGTTCAAAATGATGCTTGTTTGGAAGAGAACATTGGCCTTCTTCAAACCCCATTCGGCATCGACCGGCTGGGTATCGCAGATGGCATAGGCCTCATCCAACAGCTTGACCGCCACAGCCACGGACTTAGAGAACAAAGCGTTAACATCGTACCTGTACGTCGTTCTTTTGATGTTTTTTGGGGGCTCGGGGATTGCGGTTGTCTTAGTTTCAAAGTACCGTTGAAGTTTGCCGAATCGCAACTGCCGACTTGTGTAGTCAAAAACCCCCATGCGAATCTGAGACACGGCCATGAAGTAGTTGATGTCATAGCACTGGGGGTTCTTCCTGCCATACACTTGGAGGAGTAGACGTCTTGCCTCACAGAAAGACGCATAAGCAACGTGCCATTCACGAAGGACAAAGTGCATTTTACCCTTGGCGATAAGTGTGCTCAACCTTTCTTGATCGATCAAGGTTGATGGAGATGAAGGGATGCTGGCGGTCGAAGTAGGGGTCGAAGGGGGAGTAGAACGCGATGGAGCGGGTGCCGAAACTTCCGATGAAGTGAACGGAGAAGTCGGGTCGATAGGGTTGGAAGCGTTCGACATGGTGGAAGTTAAAGATGTTGGGAAACACCGAACAGTGCGTCACTGAAAAAAGATGGTAAATATGATTAGCCAAAAGCAAACTCAAAAAGAAGAAAACAAGCGGCAAAGAATTGCGGAATGAACATCTGAAAAAACACGGATGAAACACCACTGAATGATGGTACTGCTTTAGTTGTTTTACATGTCACCACATTATTACGATTGATTCATACCAACGTTGAGGCGGCGCAAACTTATGCTCAGCCCTTCAACGTTGTCCGATCCCTCTACCTGCGCGGTAATGTTCATGTTTGACAGAGCCTTCTTCCCAAACGCTTCAATACTTGGCAAGCTTTCCATGCCTGCAAAATGTGTCATGTCGCGCTATCGGCGACCGGGGGTGTGCCCGCACAGAATTGATCCAACACCTTTCCAGGGCTCTTGGTTAGCTTAATCTGTGACTCATTCCTTGCGGGGACTCGGGGTTTGGCATTGCGGGTACTGTGTGCATGTGTCAAAGTGAGAATACTCTGCGCGAGCCATAATTGCTCACTCAGCAGGCGCTTATGTCAAAAGTCAACGCCGCTATCTTGAGCATTGGAGCATCTGTTCCCCCAGCAACTGCACTCTTTTGGCAACGGCCCAATTTAGGTGATCTCTAACGATATACATACTAGACACTTCTTCCGCATAATATTTGTATGTTGGCAACACTTTTTACATGTACACAACCAGAAAGTTAGAAATGTCTATTAAGCACAATGTAGTCTTTTTCACACGAACTTGTATCAGAAACATTCAACTGTCTAAGTGGCTAAATATGCTTTGCTTCGCAATGCACAGATCCATGCTCTAAGGACACTGACTGACCTGAGCATCGGTGTTTTTGGGCTATTCCGTGTCTTCCAATAGATGTATCAGGGCCTCCCAGGGCAACAGACCCAAACAATTATGCTTCTCCATGCACAGATCCATGCTCTAAGGATATTGTTTGACCCGAGCATCGGTGTTTTTGGGCTATTCCATGTCTTCCAATGGATGTATCAGGGCCTCCCAGAGCAACTTACACGAACATTTATGCTTCTCACAGGTCATCTCGACGCTCTGAGGGCATAGTTCGACTTGGATATCAATGCTTTTGAGCTACTTCAGCTTCTCGTAAGTGTATCAAGGCCCTCTAAAGGGCAACAGACCTCAACATGTATGCTTCTCACAGGTCACATCGCCGCTCTGAGGGCAATGTTCGACCTGGATATTTGTAGTGGTAGAAGAGGGTTCCAAATGGCCAAGTGGAGTTTATTGGGTCATCACAATAGGACGATGTATCAAACCATCACAAAAACAACTACAAAAGATATGCATATTCAACATAGATCTTTACACGAAAGAGATATCACTATCAGACGACGAAAGATGGGCTTCTTGTTATGCAAATCTGAAGATTTCTGACTAATTCGCCAGGTGTGGCGACACTGCCGGGCCTCGGGGCGGGAGCATTAGGAACGTGTTTGAAGATGGATGTTGTAGTCGAGATGTGGATAGGAACATGGTATAGGGTTGCGATCGGTGGATGAAGTGGTCGGTCGAAAGAGTATGCTTCGATGGAGAAGCCCTTCGGGGGCCTCAGGGGGCAAGCAGAAGGTTGATAGAACAAAGGTCGTGGTAGACGTGTCGGAGCAGCAGTAATAGTAGAAACAAAATAAAATACCAAAAGTCTGTAGTGACGTCCCAGGAATGATCCAAGTCGGCGTGGAATTCCTTCCATCTCGCACCAAAAGGGACAATGGCGAATCTAACCCACCCGCTGGTACAATACTGGCCACGAAACTACGGCAAACGACGTGTGGGGTAACAATCCGCCGAGCACTGCCGGAGCCAAATTGTAGAAATAACAAACCACGCGGTCCACAAAGAGCAGGACAACCACGAGTGATCTCATCAGGATGCCAATACGAGCTGCAGGGCGTGGACACGACGGGCGATTGAACGGTCAAACGGCGCAGAGCTCCCTTCCGTAATCCACATTCGAGCACGATGGGGGATAAGGCGAACTTAACTGCCCGAGTACCTTACTAGCAGCCGGGAAACAAGATCCCAAACTGCACACAATAACAAAACACAAAGCTGCTGAAGACGACGGTAACTGGATTCACGACAATAGGAGCGAGTGCAAGGACACACATGCACGGGCTCAGAAGAATGGATCGGGTTCAGATGGAAAATGACGCTGCTGCCAAGCGGTCGAAGGGTGAAGTCCGATGATGCACCATGTGTAGTGGTAGAAGAGGGTTCCAAATGGCCAAGTGGAGTTTATTGGGTCATCACAATAGGACGATGTATCAAACCATCACAAAAACAACTACAAAAGATATGCATATTCAACATAGATCTTTACACGAAAGAGATATCACTATCAGACGACGAAAGATGGGCTTCTTGTTATGCAAATCTGAAGATTTCTGACTAATTCGCCAGGTGTGGCGACAATATTGGTGTTTTTGAGCTGCTTCGGCGATATATCAAGGCCATCTCAAGGGCAGCAGCCTCCAACATTTATGCTTCTCACAGGTCACATGGATTGACCTGGATATCGAAGCTTTTGAGCTATACCGTCTTCCGATGTATCAAGGCCTCTCAGGGCAACAGACCCGAACAGTTACAATGTTACTCAATATCCAGATCAGGGGCTTGTAGTGGTCAACAGAAGCGGATTGAAATGTCTATCGCCCCCAGGGTCGTGCTAACGGAACGCACGGTAGCATTGACGAATAGTTTGTTTGGTAACGCCGGCAGTTCAATTCTACAACATAAATTTATTTGTCAAAATGTTAAAATAAGATGAACCATAAAAGCAGTTATTGTACACTGTAAGTATCGGAACTTTTAACCGATCGAGAGCTGATCCACTTTGAAGTCATACGTGAAGGATGTTCACGCATATTCTCACAAGTGTGCCGTGGAACAGTGTCTTGTCGGAATCGGAACGGAACTACCATTGTTGGAAATCGTCTTTCGCGTGCTTCTGCTATTTTGTTTGAAAATTCCATGTGCAACATGCGAAAATCTGGAACACTTTTTGTAATGCTGGGTGTAAAAGATGGCAATGTGCTGTAGCAACGTCGGCGATGTCGAATGTTGTTTTGGACATGGGTTCGCATGGCATGATCCTAAAAGGAGTCACGTAAGTCAATATTTGGGTTTAATGTAATTCAAAAAAGTCATGTAACTTACGGCAATACAAAAAGGTGCCCTCGATTTCAACAACATTTCCACAGCACGTTGCGTTTTCGTCGCAGCTCGAAGTTCATCAGCGATCGTACTCGGTCGAATGTAGGTTGTTATTGGCACTGGATTTGCTTTGAAACCTCTGCCTCCGCTTTGGGAAACGTTGCTTAAGGCTGGTTCGGATAAAGCTCGCAGTTTCAGACCCGCTGGCGCTGACTTTGTTCTGGGTTTACGAACAGGCTTAAACTTTATATTTTTTGTTTATCTCTGAGGTTGGCACATACCCGTACAAAATAGTTGCTGTCAGAGATGTAGGTCGTCCTCGGTGGTGGTTTTGCACGAAATCTGTAACGATTTGAATCACCCACGCTACAATGCAATGATTACTCCTCACTGTTTTTTATATTCTGCCATTTCGGCTTCTTCTTGTCGCTTCTTTTCGTGTAGCATTTCTTCCAAAAACTTTTTCGCGTAATTTGCACGGATTGGAGCTTCAGCTTCCCTAAGAGTGAAGACAAATGGCTCCGGAATGGTTCGTCGCGGAACCCACGCATGCAGCTTCGATCGACTTCGGCTCGCTAGTTTTGACGTTGTTGTGCCGTTTTTGCGCGAAAGGCCTTTACCGTTGCCATACTTTAATCGTAGAGGTACAAGATAAGGGCGTACTAAAAAGTAATTTGTTAAGATGTTTACCAGTGTAGCAATTCTTACATGAGAGTTCTTTTTTTCGCTGATAGAACTTCCGAAGCTGTCTTTGGCGTTTCTCAACTTGAAGGGCATTCAACAAACGTGTCGCTGGAGGGCGTTTCTTCTTGGATTTTTGAGCTTCATGGTGATGCCTTGGATCCAATTCATCGTTAGCATCGTAAGAACCGTTTTCAGAAGCTTCTTGGATCGGTTGCAGAGTGTCATTTTCCTTATTTTCTGGAGGGGGTGAAGGCGGAGAGTACAAGTAGCTCTGCCTATTCGTATCGACTGTGTTTTGTGTCTTTTTCGCCGGTGATTCCACAATCTCGGTAACAGTATTCGTGTACTTTTTGCAGACTCCCGAAGTGACAAGTGCCGTTTTCAATGTTACGTGAAGCTCGTCACAATTGACACGTAAAAATTGCAGTTTTGCGAGGAACTCAGCTTCTTTTTGGTCCATAGTATGCGATGCCTTGACAGATCTCTCGTCACTGTCTTCCTGAAACGTGTTATGTCATCTTTTGAAAACAAGTTATCCAATTCAACTTACATCTTCGCCAGAATACATTTCCAACCCGCCTCGTTCCGTGCAAAAAGTGACTACTACACAACCTTTTTTTTTCCGCCGGCAAAATAACCAACGTCAATACAGCTGCCAGGGCAATGCTTCTAGCACGCTAGCCACTCTTTCGCTATCTATGGCAACATTCCGCTGGCTAGATACACTTCACCTGTGCCTTGGCATCGCATCTGACCACTATTATAATATGGGCTTTAGTAATGAAGGCGCGTGTCCCACGTGTTATGGCACTGCGCAAACCAATTTTTTAGAGCCAGTCGTAGGCCAACGAATGCCGCAGGCAAGGAGAAAGAAAATAGTCTTCCCAAACGAGGTATAGTTCAGTGGCCTTCTTGGGGTCTCTCAAAAATAAGTGTCGGATGCTGCTGCTGGGAGTGCGTTTCCAAGGAGACGCCGCTTCCGACATGTGTTGTGGAACGCTACAAGATGGGAAAGAAAAGGCCGCTTTGCGCAGGCAGCCCTTGACCCAACCCTAAAACTGTCATTGTTTAGATGCCGTGGCATTTGCAGAATGAAATCGAGGCAACAAGCATGTTCGCATAGAAGGGAGTGCGTTTAAAATGAGTCGAGCGTGATTCCGGTTTCAAGCGTTTGGACAGGACTCGACATAGAGTTTCAGTCAAAACAAAGTCAGAGGTTTCACAGTTCACAAAGAATGGCAAAACTACTTTTGTTTGTTTGGTCCCGTTGGCTACGTTTCAGATCAACTGACTTGCATGTCTTCCATCATGGTTATAAAATCCAAAACTACAGTGTCTATTTTAGCATTTTACTCAGAAAGATGCGTGTTTTACAAATTATGGTTATCATAAACATTCAACACTGATTGCAGTTTAATTACCTTTCTAATTACATAAAGTTTTAGCAATACAGGGATTAATGTTAAGCCACGTAAACAGCGTCGCTTTTGGCCTTTAAGACACATTAAAAGTTTGACTAATTGGAAAAATAATGTGATTGTACTTATGGAAAATAAAAAATAATGATACACGTTTACAATTAATGTATTTTCTGTTGCTAAGGATCATTTATACTGTGGCACATGTGTGGCTTCCTAGTGTTAAGAATCGAACGATGATGACTACCGATTAACTGATCACTAATAAGTATATCTGCATTTAAGAATTCATTTATTTAGCTTTTACTGCGTTAAACACAATCAATATAAATAACACAAAACATTATTATGAAGTGTAAGTAATATGTGCCATAGCAGATTCCATCGCTTGTTTACTCACATATATTTTTTCAAGTCCCTTTCGAGTTGAGCTCTCAACTGATTAACATTTGGTACTAGAGACTCATTGGAAAGATGATGGTAAGTAACTGTAATGCCTTTGACAGTTGTGGTTTTAGGGCGGACAGTGCTTTTAATAGTAAAGTTAAGTACAGTGCCGTTACCCACGCCATCGTAGTTAGCGCCTTTATCAACGGAAAGAGAGGGAATCTTGTATGCAGTGACAATGGCAACAATGAAGAAAAGAGCCAACACGTTGAAATATTTCATGCTGGTGATCTTAGGAAACAGTGCACCAACAACAAGAAAAATGATGTCTGTTGGACTTTTTAAAGTGTGTTTTATATTGGTCTGAAGCAAGCTGGACTTTGAGGTTGAAACAAACAGCCAAAAACTAATTAGTGATTCAGTCCATTGAAAAACATTTTGATTTTAAAGACTGAATAACTCATCATGGCGAAGACTAATTTTCAAAGAAAACCGGGGAAGTTTAAAACGTCATCGATACGACATTTCAAACGTTTGACGCAACTTGTGATTCAGACAGTAACGATCTTTAGATGTGTGAAGTCATTCCACCCCCACGCTTGCCCCACTTCACTGCTAAGTTTTCACAAGTTTATTACAAGTAAAAATCCTTACAAAGGACACCATGTACACCCAGCAATAACATTTATCAGCATTCCATCATGAGGCAAGCAAGAAAGGTATGCAATCATATATAGTAGACCAGACGAGATTGTATTTGATATCAAAAATATCACCATAAAACACTAATGGAATGAGGAGCTACACGAAAATGTAAAAAAGAGACTAGAAGTCATTAAAATAATACAATTAAACAATTTATTAATCAATTAGTAAATAAAGCAACCCGAAGGAGAAAAGGCCGTAGAATCTAGGTATTTTTAGAAGTTCAGTTTCACGGATTTCAATTCCATGGGGACAAGCGTGACTTCGTTTACTTCTGAGCTTTCATCAGTGTAGAGCAGTGTCAGGGAAGCGGATCGAGCATTCTTGAGGGGATCGGTGAAGAGGCCTTTGAGACCGAACTGAAAGATGAAAAATAAGATCTGATTGTTAAATTTAGAATGCTTACCTTGTTATTAGCGTCAACGTTTTCACAAGTGATCGACAGCTTGCTCGGGATTCTGCATTCAACTCCAAATCGCTGCAAAATCAGAGCCGCCGAGTTCTGTGGATTCGTTGATCGTTCACCATTGGAGCCATATTTCGTCGGCAGTGATAATGTTCTCAAAGCGACAGGATGGACGTCACATGGAAGTGGTTTCGCGAGCCCAGCGACCGAGGAAGACACTTCTGAACTGGCAGCGTGGTCGAGTTGACCGATAAGCAGGACGGGTGGATAGTGCAGTTGTGCGGAGAGAATAGACGTCGCGAGGGAATGGTAACCGACGGTTGGCTCGGCTTCTGGTGCGGCACCTTTCACTTGTTCCAAAACAAGACGGAACAATGATTCCGTGCGCAAGTTGTCATGAACCGGCTGAGCAAGACCACGATCATCATCCTGATCAAGGCGTCGATCAAGCATAACCTCCATCCAACCTGGTCGAAGACTGGCAACTCCAAGTGCTTGTCGCCCAAGAAGGGACAATCGCTGATGACTGTCTTCAATGAACGCTGCTCCAGGCATCGGGTAGAAATGGGCTTGAAGTGGCAGTTTTTCGAATCGTTTGCGACGGATAATCTGGTACCCATTCAATTCCGTGTAGAACTGTTCACCGTCGATGATACCCGTCTTCAAGCGCATGGCAGCTTCAAAGTTGCCCTGGCTGCGGATATCGACCAAGTTGCGGATATTCAAGTGAACAGCATTGAAATCCAGGCTCACAGTTTGAAGCAATTTGATGGTTTTTGGACCTTTAACGACAATAGTCTTTCGAACAGGTCCAGCAACGACGACAAATGCATTTTCAGCGTTGGATAAAGGCTTTGCTTCACCATCGGGCAGGAAGAGATACGCTCCGGATAGAGAATCGCCACCAGGATTGCGCTTGCGATCATGACCCCGAGCACCATAGTGAACAAATGACATTTCGACAGGAAGCTCATCACATCCAGCACTTTTGACGGATGTCAGCAAACCGCTGTGAACGTCAAACTTGGCAGTCACGTAGTCATTCGATAATTCGAGCACACTGCCGGCAAATATCTTTGTTTGGAAATCGGACGATTCTAAGGATCCAGACGATTCGATCGTTGCCACAGTAGCCGTATCCTGTGCCTCGAAGAGCTCATACCGCGACAATCCAAACGGCGGAACAACGGCCAAGAAGCAGAGCTGGAACTTGTCCTTGTCGATGACGAAGCGATCTCCAGAATCCGGAAGGCTGATGATGGGTTCGATTTGTTGGGCAACAGTCGCATCAGAGTCTGTCTTTGTGATACGAGACTTAAACGAATTCACGTTGACACAAACGACTTCATTTCGGGTATGACCCAAGCTGTTTTGGACGACGATAGCACCACCATCCTCGACGACTGACTTGACGGGAAGCTCCTTCAGACTGTGTTCTTCGTCAATCTTGAGGCCAGCATCACGCATAACTGGGAACTGCAACAAGTATTCAGCAGCCGAAGCGATGATACGCTTGCTCCAGTTCAGGGCTTGGACCATCTTCTCGCCGTAGTCCTCAACGACAGGATCCTTGGCGGTGCCAGTGACACCATCGTGATGCTGGAACAAACTGAGGGCCCTGCGTGCATCGACGAGGTGATCGTAGAGCTCAATGCCGGACCACTTGGTTTCACTCGTTTCAGACTTCCAGTTCGCCAGTGAAAACGCCAAATCCGCTGACCGTAAATAATGCCCGAGGCTACGATCCATGTGCTTATAGAAGGGCCGCGACGTAAAGTATCCGCTCCAGTAGTGGTCATCACGATCGGCATACGTGAAGAAGTCACCACTCAGCGTCGAGAACTCGAGTCCCTTCGGATCCTCAGCACGTCGCTTATCCAGCAAACTAAAGTAATCCTTCAAAGTGCCAAAACGGGCATGCATGTTCAGTGTCGTGTCATCGTTGATCTGCTTGAACAACTTTGCATAGTTCTCGTGCTGGGCCTTGAATTCCTTGCCGCCGTATCGGAAATCGTCGCCGAGTGGCACCAAAAGAACATTCGTTTTGTAGAGTTGAGCCTTCTTACGGTATTGATCCGCAATGGTACGCGCACGTTCGACAACATTATCCGCGTTGATGAGTTTGACCGGAACGCCCCACGGGCAAGAATACTGATAGGCGCGACGGAAATCGAATTGGCAGCACACCTAAAAGTTAAACATTATAAAAAGTTTTGAGAAAAAACTTTCATACTGTAGGATCAGGGCCACAAGTATGTGGAACATCGTAACTGTAGAATGGGAACATGTGGGTAATGATATCAGTACGGTCGTCTTTGCCAGCCCAAAGTTGACGCCACACGAATTCGAGATTCTTGGATTGAGCGAGGTACTTTTTGACGGAATAATGAACGCGTTGCACGGCGAGATGGGACAAATTTCCAGCCTTCGCGACGTATGATAGGGTAGGACTGAGGCCGAAGGGATCGATAGACCAATGATTCGTTGGTCGGTAATCTGCAAACACTTCGTAGAAACAACAATTATCATACAGTAATCCAACTCACCGAGTTGATTAACCAGAAACTCGTGACCCTCGATCATCTCCATGACAGTCGCATAGTAGTGAGAATTAGCCTCGTCTGTCATGACCCAGGCACCCGTAACAATCTCAAATTGTCCATTGTTGATGAGTTTCTTGACGGCTTTCTTGGATTCGACCGGCAAATTTGACCACCACAATTCAAAGAAGCTCATTTCCGCATAAATAAATTTCATATCCGGATTCTCAGTTAAATAGGACAACATGTTATCAAGAATGCCGTGGACTTCTTGAGAGTAGTAATCCTCAAAGGTCATGAGCCAACCAGGATCATCATGACTGTGCGGAACAACGATAACCTCAAGTTTCTTCTCCTTCTGGATCTCGGCTTTGTCGTATTTGATGTCCCAACCTTGTTTCCATACACCGCCATCAGGATTGTCGAAAGGTATGGTATCGTAGGCCGCGAGCATTTGAATGTTCGACGCTGAGGAGTAGTGCACCGGCACGGCAGGACAAACGGCTTCGTTCATCGTTGGCGGAATCAAAATATGTTTTGCTTCCGGGGCTGGTGTAAGGGCAGCTTTATGCAAAGCCTCATGAACAGCTTTTACCTTGCCACCATGAGCATTAACATCGACATTGGCACCATCATCTGCGGGCGTCTGTTTCAACTGCTGCTCAAGACGATTGACAACATCATCGTTGACTTTGAGTTCTTCGCCGAGGTGTTGAATCTTTTGTCGAAGACGGGAAATCTCACGATCATTCTGAAATAGGTTCATTATCAACATGAAGTGAGTTTGGCACACACCTACCTGTTCATAAATTTCTTCCCTCTGACTCGCCCTTGAATCTACCGTACTGTACAGAACTAACGAAACAACAATGAATGCTGTGATGATGGTCGTCAGTAAGACGCGGGGCGTCAGACGCGGCATCACGGCTCTAACCCCGCTGAAAACAACTAATATTGTAAATCGTAATACACAAAGTCACTAAATATTACAACGTTTGAAACGTCTTTCATCAAAATGATCAAAAAGTACAAACAACAATCAATAGTTTATCTTAAACATTTTAACATTTAGGTAATATAAAATAAAATATGCGGTTTCATTTGTGTCTAGATTAGTTTAAGAAAAGATACGACATAATGTACAACAATAAATAGATAGATAAAAGTACCAATCGAAAGCGTGGAATCCAAAGACAGCCAAAACCAAAACCAATTTACTTCAACAGACTGTTGACGACAGCATTGACATTGAGACTCTTCAAGTCGCTGTAGGTCTGTCCAGTGCCAACAAACACTATTGGTTGCCCAGTGATGTAGGTCATGGAGACGGCGGCACCGACCTTGTCGTCAATTGTGTCGAACTTGGTCAAAACGATGCCATCGATGAGTCGCGGGGTGGCATCGCGGTCGCTGTGATCCGCCAGAGCTTGGTTGAACTTGACGAGTTGATCGACGGCTTCATTGCCGACAAGAGCTTCGCCTACGAAGAGCACGAGATCGGGTTCATTGACGCGGATCAGCTTGGACAGGGCTCGCATCAGTGGTTCATTGTCCTGCATACGGCCGGCCGTATCGACGAGTACGACGTCAATTTGACGTTCAATGGCAATTTGGATGGCCGATGCAGCGAGACCAGCAGGATCCTTGCCATAGCCTTGTTCATAGAGTTGAACGCTATTCGGATGGAGGTTGTTGAGATGACGGGTATGGGTTCGCAGCTGTTCGACGGCACCAGCACGGAAGGTATCACCGGCGGCAATGAGGACGCGATTGCCGTTTTCATTGAGCCAGAAAGTGATCTTGGCGAGATTCGTGGACTTGCCGACACCGTTGACGCCACAGAAGACGACAACATACGGGCGCTTCTCCGACTTGGCTTGCTTGATATCACGAAGGATGTCGACACGGCGCTTCGGCGTGAGTAGTTGGATGAGCGATTCACGCATGGCTTCCTTCACGATGGTCGCGACACGGGAGAAGCTGCCGATAACCTTGCCATCGAGCTTGGCCGCGACGGATTCGCAGATCTTTTGGGCCGGTTCAGCGGCAACATTCTTGCCTGAAAAGAGATACTGTAAAGCTAAATTTCGATAATAAAACCCAAAACATACTAGTAAGAGTGTCCTTCATCTTCTCCATGACCGGAGCAATATCCTGTGCTGTCAGCTGCTTGTTGCTCACCAGCGACTTGAAAGCGCTGAACCACGACTTTTGTTGGGGAGCAGCGGGAACGGCAGACTCGACTTCGTCTTCGGATTCATCTTCAGGCAGGAAATCCTCCTGTTCGTCGATGCCTTGGAGTTCACCGGCGCATTTTCCGACCAAATGGCGCTGAAAATGTCAACAGTAAGTACTTTTACCACACTTTTTGATAAACTTACGTGTTGCTCAACGAAAGTGTTGTCTTCACGACCCTCTTTCGTAGTATCAATGTCGCCATTTTGATCCGGTGAACTGTAATCCAAAACGGCAGCCTCGGATGGTTTGCCACCGTTTTCCCACTTACGTGGCTGTTTGCCCTTCTTTGCGGCAGCTTTTTCTCTGTAAAAACAACTGTTAAACGGCATTTAAAGAACTTCCAAACAAACTTTGTAACTTTCGGCGAAGTAGCCTTGCCACCACCGGCAGCCTTCTTTCGGAGCTTCTCCAAGTTACGGGCGACTTCATCATCCTCGTCGGAAAGGGCATTCGAAGCCTCCGATTTCGGGGAAGCAGGCGGAGATGTCGTCTTCGGTGGTTGGACAACGGGTTTCGACTTGTTGTTTTGTTTGTCGCTTTCAGCGGCCTTCGGATTTTCGATCAAAGAAGCGACCGTTTTTTTGGACTTGGCCGATTCTTGGAAGGTTCGCGGTTTGGCGACTTCAGCGGGTTTGTTAGCAGCAGTTTTCATGTTCTTCAGGATGCTATAAACGAAATGGTTTTAGTTTTTGGAAAGAAACTAACCAAAACATACCGGTTGTATTCGCCGTCGAAGTTCTTGAAAATCTTCGGCCCAGAGGACAAAAGCAAGCCACTTTCAATAGCATTCTTGTAAAGATCTCGAAAACGGAGTTGGACCTCGGACAATAGCTTGTCGGCATAGGCTAGTTGGATGATGGATTGGTACACAACCTGTAAACAGATGTTGGTAACTTTATCTCGTCAAGAATAGGATAATAACAAACCAAAATAACGATATCAAGCTCGTTATCCAACTTGTACTTGACAGTCATACCATCATGGGGGAAAGAGGTCACGTTGCGCTCCTAAAAGTTTATATTTAACGAATTTCAGTCATACCATGTACTACAGCTCCTGAGGGTCATCCTAGCTCAGCTGAGCTCAGCTGAGCTTGGTTTCGTGGCGAGACCCGCGCAGGTGGCTTATGTAACCGTTCGTTTCAAGTCAGCCGAACGCGCGCAAAAAACCAGCCGCACACGACAAAAAAACGCACGATTACATGAGCCACAACGCGCGGGTCTCGCCGCGATACCAAGCTCAGCTGAGCTCAGCTGAGCTAGGATGACCCTCAGGAGCTGTAGTACATGGTATATAAGTTTACAAAACCAACCTGTAGAAGCACATTCGCAATCAAATCGTTGACGGCGCCCTTGAAGAGGTTGCCGCTCTCGCTAAAGTACCAGAGGACGAGACCACCTTTGCCGAAGATAGTAAACAACTCAATCATGGTTAGAAGGACGTCAGATTAGCGATGAACTGCAAAGAAACATTGTTTTCCCATTCTGTGGAAATATAATATAAAAAGTCGTCGTCAACATGGTCATTGCCATATCAACGTGGCAAAAAGAGGGTCGCGGTGAACGAAACGAAGGAAAGGCCATTAAACGACGTGGAAACGTAAATCAAATATGAAGACACGTGAGAAGCAAATATTGGAACGGAACACATGGTCGTAGCCAGCGGCGGGTAGCTTTGAATCCAGCGTCCACGTAATTACTTGCATACGGAGAGGTCTTCACTTTACTTCGGATTATTTCCGGATTCTCGTTGGCGTTAACGCACAGGGCATACTTTTGTGTTAGGATGTCTGCCGTCGCGTTGAATGGCTGCACGCGTCGAGCCACTGCTTAGGTGCGAGACGTCCAATGAGCCAAGTGTTTTCGTTTCAATAACACAGTTTGCTTATTCGTATGCTTCGAAGCTTCGTTCTGATCGATCGTTTTCAAGTTTCCCTGGTTTATATTACTTCCCACTCGACAGGCATCTTCGCAAACTTTAAAGTAATAATGTAAGGACATATTAACGTGAAACCAAGCGTTGTAAAGTTTGAAATATATATAAATTTGCTTCATAAAAGGTAAAACAGTTTCCAATCCAAATTGTGATGTCAACTCAGTTTTATTCGCTCATCCAATCTCAAATCCCTTTCATTCATCTCACTTTGTGGCAGTATCCGGGGTCGGTTCAGCATTTTCCAAGCTGGCCGATGCAAGTAAATCGGGCTCCTTCGAATCCGCCTTCTCTGGTTTTTCTTTTTTCGATAGCAAAGCCGCTGAAATCTCCGATTCCGGAGCGGGTCCAGGTACTCTGACAAGTGCCTTCAAGCCGTCGCGATAGTTTGTAATCTTGTTTGATGCGATGTGCTTTCGATTTTGGGTGTTCCGATGGTACAAGCTAGCGTAATGAACGACAGGTGGCAGTTCAAACGGCATCCCGAAACGGATGGCGACGACCGTTGTTCTTTTGGATCTGTCACATCAGTATTTTGATATCAGTTTTAAACTTAAGTAAACCACTCACGTAACACTGAGGTCGTGGTGGTCGCTAATGGCAACACGAAGATGATAACCATGAGGCAAGTTTTCAACGATCGCTTTCAAATCGGAGGCATCCGTGATCAGGAAGGATTTGTTTGCATCTTGTTCGCAACGGTTACAATTGGGCGAGATTTCGGAGACGAAATGTGGGACAATGCCGTTCTGAAACAGATTATGAAGGGGGTCACAGTTTCGAAAAACGTACAAAGTATAGTTCCAAATGCAAGGGTGCATGCCCAATGACAAAAGCTCGAATGATTGTAAACGGATCACGAAGATTAAATTCGGATTGTGGGATGTCTTTTTCCCGATAAATCGTCGGCATTGGGCCAAAATCAGCACCAGTTTCATTCAATCGGGACTCCACGTGATTGAAAATTGCATCCTGAACACACTGTTGCAAAAAGTTATACAAAAAGTCAATGCCCAACCTCATGTTGTGTCACATCCCTCAAAAAGAAGAAAATACTTTCATTCCGAGCATCACCATCGAGAGCCAATACCGGCAGTTCACACGTTGACTCCACTGGGAACAATGCCCAAAAGTCCTGTGGCAGCAACCATGTTCGCGTCAAAACGTTGTAATCAATAGGGGCGGCTTGTTGGTCCACGGCAACCATTTGGTGATTCTGGCTGTTCAGCGTTTCACGACTTGGCGGATACTTTGGCAGAACATCAGGTATCAGGGGTTTCACATTTTCCGTTGATTCTCGACGTCTCGGCGTTGTGCCATCTTTATAGGGTGCAGCAAAGATGGAAGGAGGTGGTGGGATCCGAGAAGCCGCAAACGGCTTATTGGCTTCAGCTTTTTCACGTTTGCGATCGTATTTGTAGCGACAGATCGGTGCCACAATGCAGGTAATGATAAGGACAATAACTTCTACGATGCTGAAAGATTATCCAAATGGTAAAATGGCAATCAGTCATGGCAATGGCAAGCATACATGACACCCAGAAACACGCCAAGACTGACGTAGACTTCCTTGGTTTCGACAGTTGTGGCGGTCACATCTGTGGTGCCATCTTCATCGGCAACCAAAATTCCGGAAACAGTCGTGTTGGTGGCGTTTACGCGCTCTATGAAGACAATATTCGGATACTAAAAGTGCATCATACATTTCAACAAACCACGTTTGACGAAACTCACAATAACGAAATCGACATCAACCTCGCCGGAAACGTTCACATTCGTTATGGGCTGATTGAATTCTCTATTACAAAATTTTACAGCTATATGCATAACTCTCGTTGTAGCTACAACGGTAATAACCCCTTTGTGGAGAAAGAGGACGAACATGCCACCTTCTTCAAAAGCAAACCCTTCGCTTTCATAAGCTGTAATTAACCCTTAGTTAGGAAACCCAGTTTGAAATGTAGAACTAACATGTAATAATGTAATACTTAGACCCGCTACGTTTCCCTTTGATCTCACAGTAATCATCATTAAAGAATGTCATTGTAAACCTGAAGTATTCACAGATAAAAGCTACATTTAGTCGGTATAGTGCCTTACGTGTGTTCCCCAGTCATAAAAAATCGATATCCAGGTGAAGCAAGCCCGATGCCATGCCCAAATTCAAACGTCCCTGAAGGTTGTTCCTTTGTTGGTCGGTGAAATACCCTCAAAATTCCCGAAGCCAGATCAATAGTCACCGAGCCATGGATTCGACGGCCATCATTTCGATACACTTTTACACTGTCATTGAAAGTAGGACTAGTCTGAAGAGCCCTGATCTGAGACAGCGTGTCAACGTTGGTTAGCTGAGAATTGGCACCAAAAATTAAAAATACAGGGCATTTTTGTACTTTGTTGGTTTGAGTGTGAACCCGGTCCAGGAAGTTGAAGTTGACGTGATACCAGCAAGTTTCAGAGTCACACCAGTTGACGAATCCGGGATCGCTGTAATCAGGCGAACATCTTGATACTGAAACAGAAAACAACTAATGTTTTTTTTTCGATTAAGTCATAGAAATAAACAAAACATACAAGGTTGCATTGCCTTCTTTGTCTGGTTGAACCTAAAAGAAAGTTTGTTGCAGCAGTTCAAAATCACTGACAAGTGCAAACATACCATGATAGTGGTGCAGACGCATCCAATGTGTTAGAAAGTACACCATAACGAGAAAATTTCGCTCGCGTTTGCCACTAAATGTACGAAGACTATACATTTAACCAAATCTGATAAAGCACAAACCAATTCACGATCACGGCGATTCATACTTATATCTTCTTGCATTATAATCGGATTTCTATTGTACTTGATAATCCTAAAGAACTGGGCAGCAGTCTTTGCTCGGGCTGAAAATAGTGTTAAAGAAATAGAGTCATGGCAGTGTTCCAATTTTGATAGTTCATGGAAGTGAAACTTACTATCTTGTCTGCAGTGGATCAACCATTCGTAATCATCCCAATTGTAATTGAAACGCATCGTAAAACTACCAAATGGATAGTGTAGTTGAAAATCTAAATCAGATTTATCGAAGCACCCCATGATATCAAACATTTCAACGGCTGTCGAAAGTAACAATTCCGGAGTATCCTGGTGGCGATACGCCAAAATATCTATCGCGGACAAGTTTGTATATTCTGTTGGGGATTGTGAGGTACGGAATGCTTTGATGCGTAGAAGAAACCGATCTTCAATGACGTCATAGGTGTCTCGAGGTGATGGGTTGTAATCAAATGGGTGAGATAGCGCATGGCAAATGTAGACAAGGTTTAAAAGTACACTGATATGTAGCCATAGCTGCATAACGATCGATTTTCGGGGGATCTAACCAAACTGGTTTTGTTGCATACAGCTATTATGGTTTGATGCAAATTTGTATTCTATTTAGGTTTCGATTGACTGTCTAACATTCTTTATTCACAGTTTTTGTAAATAAAAACAAACAAATATTTACTCAAGTGCTTACTAGAAATAAACAGTTTTTTCATCATAAGTCAGTTATTGGCACCGTTGACTTCTTTTGTCCATTGAAAATGGTATAAACCTTGTGTTTGCTCGAAGACGGAAGACATTGTAAACCACATTTGAGTTGTTCTTGTATTCCAATGAATGCATCTGACGGGACTGCAGTAATTATCAATGCGACGAGTAGCAGAACAATGATACCTGAAAACCGATTCCATGAACCGTTATTCCAATGTAGGTTTCATACCGATGACATTTCCCACAACAAAATCAGTTTCCCAAAACACTGCAAGGTTTTCGGTTCCAGTTTCTGAATTGCTGGCAAAAATCCAAAATCCAGCGGCTACAATGCTAGCGAGGAATCCGGCAATCGCACCTTTTTGATCAATGACAGGTACACAGAATCCAATGACTATTAAGACACTGCAGAGGGTCCCAATCGATAAGGCAAATGTTATCAGTCCCTAAAACACATCTCATCACGTTTTAATCAAGCTTGGTCAAAATTATTGCCTTATGAATGCCACATTTCAAAATTCCAACGGTCAATAGTGTCAAGGTGAGGCCAACGCCACCAGCAAAAGCATGCAAACACATTGGATTTTCCTTGTTTGCAACATTGATTCTATCTGAACTTGTGAGTACTGTTGTGATTTCCTTGTTTAAGTGTGCTTCCACTATCGCAACTGTGACCGAGATAATGTTAGTAATCTGTGCCAACATCATAGCAACTAATGATACAGCTAATAAAGACGATGACACGGGGCTCAATTTTAAAACCGATACATCCAGTTGATATACGGAGATGCCATTTAATGCAAAAACGTGCCCAACACATGTAGCAATGACACCAATGAAGAAATGTGTCAAGGTGACAGCAATAATCGCCAAACGACAATGCTGAGGGGTCAGAAGCAGCTTGAACCGATAAAACGATGTTTCATTGAGTGCAATAAAAGTGGCGCCGTGTGCCATTCCACCAATAAGTGCTAACCAAATGATGTGCGAGTTAAAAACAACAGAAGTTGATTCGGGAAGTATGTCAGTTGTGTTTAGATAGTCAATCATTGGAAGATGTACACTGACCATGTTTTCTGGAAGACAAAATGGCATTGACACAGATTGAAAATGTAAACATCACTGATTTACCTTTTTTGATAACAATGTTGACAACGAATAGGATCATTGATATCGTGGCAATGAGGCCTTCAAAAACAGAACTTATGGTTTCGCTTTTGGTCAAAGTTTGTATAACAGCCACGATTCCGACAGCAATTATGACCAGAATGTCGTAATGTTCGAAAAACTTTCCACACACTACAGTACTCAGAGCAACATAAAGTGCAGTAATAGTAAGACTAGTTATAATCCCAACAGTTTTTAGAATTGGCGAATTGAAACGTATTTCCAAAAACTTGGTAAGACTGACTAAAGTCACTTTGGTCGTGAAATCCGTTATCAGAGACCATGACAAAACGATTGCCATAATGTTTCCAACGATAAAAGCAATACCAACGCCAATGCCAAAAGTGGCAACCATAGTTGGTAGTATGATTAAACTAATTGCCGTCGGCGTTGATGCGCACAGTGACAAAATAACGACGCATGACGATGCCGATTGAATGCAACGTTGGGAAGCCATTTTTTATGTAATCCAGGTAATCTTAAGCAGGCCTACACCACAATTGACAACAGTTCACAAAAAATGATACCCAAAAAAAAGATATTGCCACCTTTTTGTGCAAATCTAATTTTGGTTATTTGGCACAAAAAACGTAAGTATGTGAACGCCTCTTCCGAACGCAAAGTTTCAAATTGAATTAACACTATCATTGAAATTTGTTTAGAACTAACAACCCACATTTCTTATTGCTTTTTATTTTGTGTATCGTTCTTCTGGCGGTAATGTTTTTTGTGTGAAGACGCTCCGTTCCGAGAAAATCCGATTAGGGATATCTATGCAAGTGAGAACGCATAGGAAATGTATAACTTTCTTACCGAAACAGGTTTTCAGAGCTGTAACTTTATAGTCACATGTTTAGGCAAGTCAGACAACTAAAGTTTGGGTATTTATTCGAAACAATTCCAAAAACGATAGAATACAAAAACCGTGATAATAACTGAGCACTTCAGGGGTTTGTCAAAAGATAAACATCATAAATTGATGCATTTTTCAAAGAAAAAAGGCGTCAAGACGCAATAAATTAGGGGTAAATAAACAACAGGAAATGCCGTGCTTAGATTTGACGGTAAGCGTAGCAGGAGACTGAGTTCTTGGTGTGTTGGCAGAAGACTTCGGTGTTGGTGACGTAGCTGAAGTCATTCGTCGAGCAGATGACGTCGAAACGGCCACCGAACTTGGCTTCGGCAGCGAGTTGGATCAAGCGCTTGGAAGAGTTGAGATCTTCATCGATGTTCTGGAATATAAACATTTGTATTTACAGGTTGGTTCTGAAAAAGGTGGCTTACGTCGACGATGATGGTTCGGAGCTCTTCGCTGTTGCATTCGGGATCGTTGGTAAGCTTCAACTTCTTGATGTCAATGCTTTCAGCAACTTCGGCGACTTCGGACTCAGCGGGGGCGGCATCAGCAGAAGTGCCTTCTTCTTCGACTTCCTGGAGCTTGTCACCGGCAGCAGCGACGGCGGCATAGCTACCACCGGAGGGGGCAGCATAGCTACCGCCAGATGGGGCAACGGCAACCTGGTAAGATGGGCCCTGTTGAGGCACGAATTGCTGTTGGGGCGCTACGGGGGCCGGGGCAACGTATTGAGGTCGGGGAGCGGCCGGGATGTAGCTAGGAGCCTGTTGGGGAATGTATTGAGGCTGTTGGACGTAGGAAGCTTGTTGGATCGGCTGGGCATATCCAACACCGCCGCCGCATCCAGAGACGGGCGCGCAAGCTGGGGCTAAAATATTCAGAATTTAAAAATAACATTTAAAAAATGCCAAAACTAACCCGGAGCTGGAGGAGGGCAAGCCGGAGCAGCGGCCGGCTGACAGCAACCACATCCGCCACCACCACCACCTCCGAAGAAGAAGCCAACGGCGGGCGATGCCAAAAAGGCAATCAACACAATGTTGCGCATCATAATTCTCCGCTATAATCTACAGATGAACCGAACTGCCAGTTGGAACCGATCACCGCGAATGAAACGGAAAACCACCCCAAGCTTTCTCCCGCTTTTAGGGGTCGGTCAGACGCCCTCCCGGAGAGGCGGGCATCCGATCTAGATCCAGGTCGAAATCAACCAACACAGGACACCGCCTAACGCAGTCGCCGCCGCAGGCTGTTTAACGCTACTTGCGCCGGTGGCTGTGACGGTGGCGATGGTGATGCCCCCCTGTCTCATCGCCTTGCCCCTCGTTAATACGGCGCTTCGGGAAAAGTTGAGACTGAAATCAAGAAAAAAGGAGCAGGGGAGCCGTCGGCGATGGATGCGGTTTTTCTGCATGCCGATGGAGAAATTCTCTCGCTCATTCATTTTCCTTGTTTCTCGGAACATGCGGGAAAGCAACCGGATAAGGAGAGATTAAAAAAGTGAAAGTGTGATTTGGGAACGGGTCACCGGACACGGGTAAACGATTGATCAAGGAGAGCGGTTCTTGTCACTATCACAATGATACACTTGTTGAATTCGATTGGCTCGGGAAGTTGAAGGAAGTATACATCGTTGATCCAGTTCAGATTTTGCATGACTTTTTAGTCTTGAACCATTGGGTCCAGTGAGACCAAATTTTGCAGGTTTAAACTTTAATTTGATTTTCGTAAAGAATGTAGAGTCTCTTTGAGGGTGATCAATGTCACATGGAATCCGTTTAACGTATTGTGGCATCCAATGAAACTAACGATTAACGGTTTAGTCACATTCAAACTTGTATTTTGACGAATCTGGGGATTGTTCGAGGTACTGGTTGGGTTAGGTTTCTTCGCACTGTCACAAACTAGATTTCTGGCGTTTGAACTTTTATCCATAACTTTAGGTAAAGTCATAAATTTTTTGCTTCCTATTCGCAAATCTTTAAAACAGGCCAAATTTATTTAGTCATAATAATTATCTACCGGAAAGCGACAGTTCACAGAACATGTACAAGAATGGCAAAGTTTAAATATTACTTATAAATTAGCACCACGTGTGTTGCATCGTCGATAAAAAGGAAATTTCGTGGCAAATAAGAAGATGCGGTAAACAAGCTATAGATATAGACATTTTAAGTTCAATATAGAATGGCATTTTGTATAGTAAGTATGTCAAAGTTTAAAAGCGAGTGAGATCATAGGGTACAGGGAAGGAAGGTTGTCAGAACGCGGCGCGCTACCAGATGGCACACTTTTTCTCGGGATTCATGGGTGACCCTTTGGGGCAATTGAAAGCAGTACTGAATTCGGGTCGATTCCGTAGGGGGATCATGGCTCGGAAACGGCCAGGAGCATGGACATCTGTGCTGATGAGCTGAAGGATGTGTTGGGGGCGCATCATGGAACACCAGTTCTGAAAAGTTTGACAATTTTAAAGATGCTTTTAGATAAGATAAACCTACATTAGCATAGGCGATGAAGAATACCTGATCCGCGGTAAAGTTTTGGAAACCGGGCAATGCCGGTTCCGTCACAGTCGGATTGTCGTTGCTCCAGGACTTGTATGCGCCATAGGCGGTCTTTACTCCAGCATTGTCGGCAATGTTTTCACCCAAACTGAGACGTCCATTTAATGTTTGACCCCCGGCTTCAGGGATCTTTTCACTCTCATATTGGTTGACAAAACAGTCGGCTTTATCGTAAAACTTGTCCGCCGTGCTGGTGTCCCACCAATCATTCAGATTCCCGAGTTCATCGTATCGACCGCCTTGATCATCGAATCCATGTGTTATTTCATGGCCCACGACGGCACCTACCATGGCATAGACTACATAGTTGGGGACGCCGGTGGATAAGAATGGAAACTGCATAATGCCAGCGGGGAAGACCATTTCATTTCCACTTGGGCTATAGAAAGCGTCGACTTGTGCTGGTGATTGATACCAGAAAGATCGATCAACAGGTTGCTTGAATCTTGCGAGTTCCTCCGTCGTTCTCGCCAATTTGATGCGGATGGTTAAATCCAGCAATGGCTCCGCTTTGGTTGATGGTTTCTGAAATTGATCAATGTAAAAACACAAACTTTGATTCAAAACCTTACAAATCCCCAAGACTGTTTCATCCAGGTATCATTAAAAATCTGTGCCGGATACCCGCTTTTGTAATCTATTGCATTGGCCTTTTTGACTGCCCTGTTTTTCGTCGAAACATCCATCCAATCCAATTCGTCAAGTTGTTCGATGAAAGTTTGCTTCAGATAGGATGTCATCTCTGTCATCTAAAGCAACGCAAATCAATCAATAACCACTATTTACAAATTGCAAATTTCAACATACTTTTGGCATTGCAAACTTTTCATCGAAAAAGTTCTCAACAAAAAGCTTGCCCACGGGCATATCCAGTAGCATTATGCTCAACGACACGCAATCCTCCCATCGATCAGGAATCGGAGCATTGAACATTCCGGTTAGATTTGCCTTCCACTCATAAAAGGGTTCCCGATCTTTTGCGGGTAAAAAGGGTGAAAACCCTTGAACAACCCTCCATCCGACATAGTTAGCGATTGCGCGTTTGGAAGAGGATTTCATGACGTGTTGGATGCCTTTAAAGTAGTCAATCTCCCTGATGACAACCGTGTCATTCGGGGTTATGTCGATGATGCCGTCGAAAACGCGATGGACATAGGCTTCGAAATCGATCTGCAAAAGACATTTTGTTTGGTTTTTAAAAAAAGTTTAACAAAACCCACATATGGAAATTGCTCTTTCAACTGATACAACTGCCACGGATTATTCGATCGCTCCGGATCACGCCGCTGTGTCTCATCGCTCGAAAAATCGACCAACTTCACTTCGAGATCGACTGCTTCAAGCATTTCGGCACGCGCATCGGCTTCGGTGGCACCCATCCGCATGGCCGTTTGCACCATCAACTCTGTGTAGTTTTGAACCATGCTATCATTAAGGCCGCCCATGTATTGCCATCGAGACCCAATGCCAAACTTTGGTTGATCGAATTCCAAAACCGTCCGGGAACTATTGCTCGGATCATGGGACACTGTCAATTCGAACAAGATTGCATTCGTACCGGTCTTATTGAGTACCATGGCCGTGTACTCCTCCCAACCGTAATTGAATTCCCTCCAATTGCGACCATGGAGCACGGGCCAACCGCCTATCCGCGTCAACAAGGATCGGACGGCAGTCTTTCCATTGCCGGTGAGGCCATCCTCATCCAAACACTTTTGGTAGTAATCCTTGGCGAGCTTATCCCAGGATTTGTCGGTGCTCGTGCTCGGTTCCTCCAGAATCTTCTTGATTTGCTTGTGTAACAGGGACTGCGTGTCGATAATCGTGTGCCGGAGAGGCTTTGTCGGGGGCAATTCGCGTGTGAGACCATAATTGCCGCAAGCGTACTCGTAAAAATCATCACAGGGATCAGCCTGAAGACATTTTCTTTCTTTAAAACACTCAAAAACACTATTATACTCACTTTATCATTCAAATTGGTCGCAAAAAAGGAAGCAATATTAGCGCACTCTCGGCTCGTACACACCAATCGACTGTGGTGCTCGGCCGACGGATCGAATCCAACCACAGTCGCCGCAGATGCATTCGTCTGAGCGCCCAATTTACTCGAATGATACAAAAATAGGTTTCTCTGTTTCCAGGCATGAATTCCTTCATTAAAAACTTGATACCCGTCAAGGTAGAGGAGCCAGAAGAAACAAACGGCTGTCAATAAGGTCAATAATACGGTAACTGCCGATATCAGTGCTATTTCCAACTTTGTAAGTGTGGCAAAACAACTTCTAAAAACAATGCATCTTAACTCAAAATCACTAATTCAAGTATGTTAACTTTTTGTTCCATGAAGCCGAAGTGCCATTCGGATCGGCATGTGGTGCCTTCATCCCTAACGATGACCGCGATTAACAGAGGGTCATCAGCAGTCACTATGATCGTTAGACATTGTATCGAAAGGAGAAAACAAAGCTACAGTTTCTGGCACTACCGCAAAAGTCCGCTGAAATGTGAAAAGCGCATAAAAAGTGTGTGTAACAATCGCCAAACACGGCAAAAACACGCCGTTTTTATGAGGGGAAACGTCTGACAGATGAAAGCAATCGTGAAGGGCAACTATGGAAGTGCTAACTGCTGCCAGCGAAATGCCTACTTTGCAGCAATAATAGGCGATGAATGCCAAGGGCATGAAGGATGTTAAGTGGCGGGGGAAGTTGGAAATGCTGGCCCAAAACAATGAAAAAGGTTACATTAGCCTTGCGGGGTAGAGCAGGGCATAAAGATAGACATGATTATAGATATTTAGGCATTGTTAACACAATGTGAAGCATGAAAGTTTCGGAATGGTCAAAAAAAATCGATTGAAATTAGTTGGGCTGAACGGACAACCTTTGCTCTCGACAATTGCATTTTAAAGACTTTTAAAACAGCATAATGAATATCATAAAATGCCTCCTGCGGTGGCGCGAATAAATAAATGAATGAATGTAAAAGGTAAAATAATCGGAAACAGGGCAGATTCAAATAGCTTTTTGGACTAAATGGAGTCAAACAACCTTTGCTCTCGACAATCTTGCTAACCTTCTAAAGCATGAGTATCATGTAAAAGGTTGTCAGGACCATTCGGACCAAAATTCGGACACTAACGCCTAGTAGATACCAGCCAGCTGTATGTGAAAGAAAGGAAGGCAACGACAACGACCTCTAGTAGTGTTGCGCAGAGGCAAGAAAGCAAGTGCAAAGAAGGAAGGATCGTCTTTCATCGTCGGGTTGAGGTGAGCCATCCATCGACGCCATGCTGCACTACCACGACCACTGCCGCCTTCCATCTCCATTCTTCGCAACTCCTCGTCATCTCGGAATCAACCCCTGGGCTCTCTTTTTTGTTAACCTCCCTAGTGGACAACGAAAAAGGACGTGCAAAAATGTAAGAATGAATAAAGACCGTTTACACATAAAAAGGAATGTAACTTGCATCAATCACACTCGAAAAAAAGAACAAAGTGGCTCCAGCAAATAAGAACAAGGCGTTAACACTCGGGGGCAAATCAGGATGGATAGGTAAATACAATTATCTGTTTTCGTGATGTCAGAGGGGATGATTTAAAGGATGGGGGCTTGGAGATTCTTGTTAAAGTGATTTGAGTGAAGATAAAAGGATTTGCCGAAGAAAAATAACAATATTACAGCGTAAAACGACCAACGTGTGAACATTCTTTGATAAATTGATAAAAGTAAACATGGCAATAACAAGAATGAAAGAACCCATCTATTCTGGCTGCACTGTACTTTGCGTGAGCCGTCTGAAGTTGCCCGGTCCTTCGCCATCATTATTATCCATCACAGGCTTGTATCCGTCTACTCATTACCCTTGTCATCGGCATGGCCCACCCCGGCGAGCGAGATAAGAGATAATGAGCCGAACCACGTCCGGATGAGGGCCGCCGCCGCCACCATTTTATTACCAGACTCCAACAACCCCGAAAATAAGCCCATAAAGATACTTTGAAACTCTTTTGGTCGAGTGACTTGTCAACTTTCACTTTTTTTTTTCAAGCTCACAGGCTTCTCCATCCCCTTAACATTCCCTCCTCCTTCTCCATTTTTTGATGCTCTTGTGGGTAATTGAGTTTTTGCCTTTTGTCTTTTCAGAGCCCTTTGGCATTCGACAATTGCGAGGAGTGAGCGGAAGGCGCGGAAAAACTTCACCACGTTGAGGCAAAAAATATCGTGTTCGTTGTCCTGGGGGCGACATCCGTCTTTGAAGGATGAAGATGTCACCCTGAAGGCGTTGTGGGGCCACAGTCTGGTTTTTCAGGAAAGACGCGTAGGCAAATGAGTCCCTCGACGAATGGCGCCCGAATCCGGAACCGGATTTTGGAGAGGGATCTGTGTTTTTGATTTTTTTAGCACGAAATCGATCGATAATAGTGATAAAATAGCAAAACAGACTTATTAGAATGCAACAAGTTGACGAGATAGATAAACTAAACATTCAAAGAAAAAGTGCCACAAGTCCATGCATGGCACCACAATGTGTACATCAAAGGCTAATTAGCAACTGTCTAACCACCAAAGACGACAACCGAGGGATTACGACAACGGGGGGACCGCCGAATGACAGGTCCGAAAAGCCAAAGACTGTCTAGCTGTAAGAATATGCAAGTCCAATCTACCAGGGCTCAACAGGGTCACCCCAAAATAGTGTCAAAAGGCTTAACAAACGCAAAAAAATGACATCAAACATTTGAAAAAACCGACTCTATGGCACTTCGATCTTGCAAGGGAAAAGAGTTTTAAAAAACTCACTTTCGTTTTTGTAACTTCCGCGGCAATAACAATGACCCGTTGCTGGTCAGGAAGCTTGAATGATTCGAGCTTCCATGCGGTGCCGCGACCGCCACAACGCCCGCGGCTGTCGTCAATGGCGGCGCCACCGTCGATGGCGCCGGTGGTGGGGGACCGCTGGGAAGTGGGTTGAAGATCGGCGCCGCATAGTTACTGCTGGTGCCGTCGTCGCCGTAGTCGTAGTTGACCCGGGGCGGTGCCGATACGCGATTGAGAAGTTCACGGGGAGGTGGTGGAAACCATTCACGATGGCTTGCCGAATCCATGCTTGGAGAATGTTATAGGGACTAATCTTCGACAGCTTTTTTGGATAATTTGTCGAATTTGGTTGTTTTTGGTGTTTAAGTTAGTTCAAATAGCAGCATACTGAACAACTTGCTGGGCTAGTCAATGCTAAGGATAACTTCTGTGATGGTCCGTTTCACTAAAAACTGTATTACTCATTGAAAAAATGTCGAAAATGTCCATCACGCGCAAAAAACAGCTGACTATTTCGTTCAGTGAAACATTTTCAAGTCTAATATAGTTTAAAAACTTCATGTTAAGCAATAAAAACGTCAAATTTCAAAACAAAATCCTCTGATCCAAAACTTGTGCGGGCGGATAAACGTAGTAAATCATATGAGCACGCATGGAACTTGACCTCATTCGCGCAATCTTCTCGTATTCATGAAAGTGTCAATAGTATCCAGTGGCATGAGACAGATCTCCGCGCGCGAGAACATGTGTATCAGTTGCAAATGCTGGAATAAACAGAACCATTGAAACCTCAAATGGGGTTACATTACGCATACAAACGAACATTATGTCGCCGTTTAGAAATGTGAACCCAATCAGTAGGCTTCAAACCATCTCTACTCGCCGCAAAGCATCCATTTAGGGCTATTCTGGCAGTAATGGGTAAAAACGTACCCCAACAAAATCGCGCAATACACGCCGAATCTAATCTGCGGGGTAAATATCCTCGACGAAGACACCCATACTTCCCGTAAAAGGATCGAAGGGTTCATCTTCGACGTTGAATCAGAGACTGTGAAAGCGATAAACTATTATGAGATTCGTTGCCGGGAGGATTAAAGCAATACGCTTCAACTATCAACAGTTTTCACGCATTGTGGCAATACTACGATTCAATGACTATTGACTATTATGCATTTCCAAAAAGGCTTCTAAAAGCAAAACTTCCGGCCCTGAAGACGGCCAAGCAGGAAGGAAAAGCTGATAAATGGAAAGAAGCGGATCACATTTCGCGCTGTTAGCTTCACTCACTGTTCGAAGTTCGAAAAAAAGGGGCAAGCAATGCAAGCATCACAGTGTCGATCGGTCGGTCGGGTGAGGTGTCATGGCTTAAGCTGGGCCGGGAGGTGGGTTGTTGGAGGCAGTCGGGAGTGTGTGGTCAAAATATGATTCGACTGGGCGCCCGAGGGCCTGCCTCATCGCAACGTCGAGTCTGAATGCTTTTTCGAGAGTGCTAGTCTATCTGGAGAGAGCGAGGAGATGACCAGGAGGCGTAGGACCGACAAAAATTAACCAAAAAAGTAAGGGAGTTGAGCTTTTTCGCATTGTTAGTGTGGTCCTACAAAAACGATGGAAGAAGCACGAAACAAACGATCGGAAAGCAATCCAGAACATCCCGGGAGTGACTTGGCGATCATAATGGAAACAACCATGGTTGTTGAACAATGCAATTGTTATTGAGAGCTTTCCTGGTTGACAGGGATGGATTCTTTGGGGTTTGATTGCATGGTGACATGGTCATTCGACCTTGTGTTTAAAACACGGAAGACTGGTTTATAATGGTCACAAGCAAGTGTCAAACTAATCGCAACCATTTGACCAACTCAAATGACCGATTGTGCGTCGAACGCCTTCTGTAACCAACCACTTGACGCTTTTCGAGAGGACACAAAACTAAAGAGGTGCACTCACAAACGACAGCGACAACCTAAGCGTTCTTAAGCCTAAGTAATTTGGGCTCTGTCAAAAGTAGTGAACTTATTAGGCGCAATCAGCAAACTACAAAGCCATCAGGCGCTTATGTAAGAACAAATGTGACGATAAAACTATTGGTTTAACTTTATTTCAAAACTCATGAGTGTAATAAATATCTCGATGTGATAAAACTGACACTGAATCAACATTAGTCAAGCAAGCGATGGATGAAGTTGGCAACAGTTGCGATGAGAGCCATAGCGGTAACTTCGATGAGTTTGATTCCAGCAGCGCCACACGGTTTTCCATTAACTTCACAATGGTAAGTCCAAGAATCAGCGATGACAACGAGAATAACGAATAGAAAAACCTTGAAAAGGAACATCGTCGAAGGACGGAGAAGAATTACGGCAGAATCGATGGACAAATGACTCTACCCTGTCGCTTCCGGTCCCTTTTATACCCCAAACAACAATTTGTGTGAATCCGATGCAAATATCCATAAGCACACATATGTAAAGTTTGACCGACCAGATACATCTTATCTTTATTTATGCCTATGAAAACTGACACTGAATCAACATTAGTCAAGCAAGCGATGGATGAAGTTGGCAACAGTTGCGATGAGAGCCATAGCGGTAACTTCGATGAGTTTGATTCCAGCAGCGCCACACGGTTTTCCATTCCGTGTGCAATAAGTAGAGTAAGTCCAAGAATCAGCGATGACAACGAGAATAACGAATAGAAAAACCTTGAAAAGGAACATCGTCGAAGGGCGGAGAAGAATTACGGCAGAATCGATGGACAAATGACTCTACCCTGTCGCTTCCGGTCCCTTTTATACCCCAAACAACAATTTGTGTGAATCCGATGCAAATATCCATAAGCAAACATATGGAAAGTTCGACCGACCGCTCCTTTCCTGCTCGACATTTTTGATAATTAAGAGATGCCGATTTATGTTAGGAACACAAGGGTGAGCTCGACACACAGTTTTGAAATGTAATCGGTTAAGCATGTTGATTCATTAAAACACAGGTTTCGATTAGTTCTTTCTAAAACCTTTTTTTGAGATACGGCATCTGGAAGTTTCGAACTTTGGGACGCTGTAGTGAGTTCCGTTGGAAAGTCGAAGTTCTTGTTTTCCGGCACTAAGCGTATTTTGAAAAAAATGTGTCCCTTGAACCGGCCAGACTCCAGAACCCATATCACATATTCCATAAAAAGGTTTGTATATCAATCGATTCTCCACATCAAGCCGCTGCATCGGCCGACGCACATCGACAGCCATTTAAACGCAATTGATACATCTTATCTTTATTTATGCCTATGATGCTGTAGAACATACAAGGTAAGACACATTTTGGTTCACTTTTACTCATACACAAACGGTCGAAAACAGCATAAGGAAGTCTTCAAAAATTAAATTGAATTTTCTGTGCGTGCTTGAGGGGACATTGCAGATTAGTTGAGAAAGCGTTGAACGAAGTTGGCGGCAGACGCGATACAAGCCATGGCGACGAGCTGAACGAGGTCAATTCCGGGAGCACTGCAGGGTCGACCGCGCCTTGAGCAATCTTCTACAAATAATTATCAAATTAGAACTGCGTGAATTAAAAATTGTCATACTTTTAGCTTGAGTCTCCGTTTCGGCATCGATGATGACAGCGATGATGACCAGGAACAAGACAAGTTTGTGAACGAGCCTGGTTGAGACGGGCGGCATGTTAAACGGCCACCGGAAACGCGGATGAATCCGATGGAAGACTGCCGTTCTGGCATCTGCCAAGAAGGATAGGGGCTTTTTGAAATTAGCATTACTGTTTTAGCACGGTATGCATAAAATGCCTTTAAAGAATTTCAAATTTAAAAAAGTGAAGTAAAAATTTTTGTGTATTTTCATCAGTTGACAGTATTGTGTCAATTTGTTCATCATTTTTCGAAAAAGTTTCAACTCCTCGGATAGCGAATCGAAACGAGATCAACATTGCTTGTTGTCCACGCAACGCGCTTGTTGACATGTTAGCTTTTTGAGCAATTTTCGCTCGTGTTCACAGTGACAAACTCAAGTCCAGAAATGTCTTGACCAATTCATTCCTTACAGAGTGGCGAAGCCTGCGCAAGAAACAAAAGCTGAAAATTGCGCGACGGGGCTGTTTATTCTGGAAGTCTAAACAAATAGACGGACCAAATGTTATGTGAAGCACGCACGTCTTTCCTGAAAACTATATTTAGGGGATTCCTTAAACAAAGAATAAGAAAAATCGAAATGCAATAAAAAAATGCCAATTGACTTGCCTCATCGTATATTAGGATCCTGCCGAAAACGACAGCCCCAAATGCGCGCAACCGTTTCCATGACGACGGCAACTTTCGAAAATCGTGAGCACTGCTCTGGCCGTGCCAACAAGATATCGCAGCCGTTTCGGCACAAGCTCAAACCAGATAGTCTTTCATGGGTTCCCCGGCTGAATGGTATTCAAAGTTTCTCGCGAATCGCTGCCTTCCACCAGTTAATCGTCCCGAAAATGTTTCCAATGGCACAGAATGTTTTGCCTTGACATTAAAAGTTGTAGAATTCAAACAGGTGAGTAAAATTTGTTTCATCTAATGGCCATTGGTGGTTTTTTGCTTTCAGCTTCCTACGGGAGACAATTATCGACTGAAAGCATGTTTCTTCGACACAAAATATAGAGTTTTCTTTGGCCGAAACTTTACGACAAAGTTATTCATTGGAAATAATAATTCCATTGTCATTGATGAGGTTTGATAAAGATACCACTTAAATAAAACTATGAACATTCTGATGGTTTGCAGGCACTCTTTTTTCACAGTCCTATCAAAGAAGAATCTATTGTGGTAGTTCTTGAACTTATCGAATACGACAGCGGGCAAGTTATTATATAAAACTTTTCAAATTGACTAACAAAACGTTTCAGCGGACAGGAATGGACCATCGGCTGGACTGTCATCCCCATTTTCAACAACATAAACGACCGAACAGATTATAGTGCCACTGTTTCTCTTAATTTGCAGTATCCAAAGTAAGTTTATTATGGCAAACCAATACAATTATAACTTTTGCCCCGGTCGGACATAACAGACTATGTCATCTTTGACGCCAACTTTTGTGTAGAGAAGCTGAGCGCGATGGTTAAACGATTCCGTGTGCCAATACACCTTCGGCACGTTGTGTTTGTCTGCTTCGGCGTAGACGTGTTCAATCAGTTTTCGGCCGACGCCTGCATTTCGGGATTCGAAGTCGACGAACAAGTCATGAAGGTAGATTATGTCATTGACGAACCAAGTTGATCGATGGGATACCCATGTGACAAATCCAATCAACTTATCATATTGTTGGGTGTCATTGATGGCTACAACGGCATTGACGGGCTCAGTGGTATCGAAAAATCGGTCCCAAGTAGTGTCAAGAGCAATATCGGGTAGTTTAGTCGTTTCCAAATAGGTTATAAAGAGGGCACGGAATTGGGTTTTGTCGGAAGGGACGACGGGTCTGATGGTGATTGGCATTGCGTACAATTAGATATGGTTGTTTATTTGAAGCTTTTCACCTTTTATATCACAATGTGTGTCGGGATTGCACAACGTTGAGTAAGCCAGGGGGCATGCAATTGGGTTTTGTCGGAAGGGACCACGGGTCTAACAGATTGCACAATGCTAAGTAACAGTGGTCAAGAAGAACAATAAACCAGCCAGCTAACCATTGAATGACTGTGGTTTGTGTGCATTGTCTGTCTAACGTCATCGTTTAGACCCATTCTGATAAAACATCACTGCCAATTGAACGTAAAACTAAAACAGTGCACAATTCAATATTTGATTTTATATGATTTCCGATTCAAAAAGTTTTCAGATACCAACTCTACACAGGCACCCCAAAAGTCTTATTCTACATCGATTCCATTGATAAATGTGTTCCACCATTGAAAAAGCTATCAGCAACGCTGTCAGGCATCCTTCAAAGTCACGAGAATCTTCGTGTCGCGTTGACTTACATCCCGGAGTTTGTAATCCTGGCCCAAGATGAACACATTCCCGGTCTTCGATCTTCCCTTGAAGGTACTTTCTTGCACGCACTTCGCAAAGGTAGTTCAGAGCCACTTTCAACACTGCGTCAAACAGATTTTATATATCAAATACCGACTTTCGGGCATACTTTTATGTTTATAGGTTTGCCAGCTCTTGCTTTTCCCGAAGAAGAACCCCAATTTTCCGCTGCATTGGATAACATTTCTGTCAGTTTCGGTGTTTTGCCAGAAAAGATTGAAGAAAACTTTCTCAAACTATTGAATGAAGAAAGAAATTACCGGTTTAATCGACCTGGAAATGATAAAAGTCATGGCGAACTGCATGTGTTAGAACGACGGTTAAGGATTGGCATGCACAATGGCTATACTTTCATTGATGAACCTCTTGTTGTCATGCTGTCATCGAAGGACGAGATCGACAGTGGTCAACACAGTTTGCGGAAGAGATCGAGATCATTGTCGAGAATGAGTAATTTTATCAAGTATGGATTACACCTTGAATGAAATTTGCTCAATTTTGATTGAGTTTCAGGTCGGAAAGCAATACATTCCAAGCCAAAAATGGTGCAAGATTGACGCAATTGGTAGCAGATCCCGGTGTTGCGCTCGTCTTTTCGATTGATTATGTTGTTGGCATTCCGTTGACACATGTATGTTTTATAGCATTAGTTGGTTATGTTAAAAGCCACGTTTTTAGGAAACCATTCATGACAGCCAAACCGTAATGCTCTGTTGGGGTGCATGGTGTCCCTTCGGTGACGGAGCGTTTACCTTGTCTGATACGGTCACAGTACCCTTGATAGGTGGCCCACGTCCGAATCCGGATGGAATTCTATGCTTTAAGAATTTGCTCCGACTTCGAGAGCATGAGGAAGACCCTTTCAGTGATGGAAAGCCGCGAATTAGTCTTTCTTTCAACTTTGCTATGATTGGGGCTGGAACGGTAAACATCTATGCAACTTTGAGATATATAAAGTTGCAGTTTTTAGGATTCCCAAGCATTGCTTACTATTCCTTCACGTCTTCGCCGACCCGAAACGCTTGAAACACCGCAACCCCGACCTGATTTCCCGGTCCGTCCAGCGCCGTCAGTCATGGAAGATGCGCCGGTGCCAAAGCCACAGAAACCTGCCGAAAAGGTTGTCAGTGATAAGCCGACTGTCGAAGATCTCCAACCAGCCACTGTTGTGCCACCAGCATCTCGACGTGTTACGTATGACCCTCAAACAGCTCCACCAACACAGGATGAACTTATTTTCGACGCCCAAACAACGTATAAGCCAGTGGCAATTCCGAGGAATGTTCAAATCCGACTGAACAAACTTCCTTTCCCGGAAATTCACGATCGACACGGTAATTCACCGAACGTTATCGACATAAGTGCAGCGAAACCCGTCGATCTTGAAGCAATGTCACGTGATTCATTGGATGTTGATGAAATTATTTTTCAGTTTATGGCGATTCAAAAGTATGTTTTTATGTTTTATGCTGTTAGAGAATCCAATGAAACATGTTTAAGCCTGCAAAACCAACTGTTCTCCCACAATCCACGCGGTGCTCGATGTTTCTTCACCTTGAGCTTTTATCGCTTTCCAGAAGTTGCAACGGAACGGTAAGATTGCAAAATAAGATCAAATCAAAATGCTACGTTTATGTGTTATAGCTTACTAGCCTACCCCGGGACTGATTGGAAGCCATCTCATCCATTAACATTGCGACGTGTAAATGATAACAATACACTTATTGATGATACAGGGCACGGTTTCATGGTTAGTAGGACTTTTAAACTGTAATCCACAACACGCCTGCATCCATTGCCATCGTTTTTAGATAAAATACACAGTCAACCGCCTATCATTAACCCCGAAAAACGAAACCGATTTCTCCAAATATCTCGCATCCTCTTCTCTTACAATCAATGTTTGGGACGGTGATTCACTCTTGCATCGCGGCTCAGCTCAACTACCCCTAAAGGTAAACAAAAAAGCAAAAATTGAGCTCTGACAGTACGAATACAAAATTGATTATCGTTCACGATTTCTCCGAACAGACCGTTGTGTCTCTTCATAGCATAATGAAAACTGCGCTGCACCGGGTTCGAACCATCGGTGTGTGCGGAAGTCTTGCGCCTTAACCAACTGCGCCATAGACGTTGAAATGAAAAAGGGCTGGAGCCGCGTGGTAATCGAACGAATTAATGTACAAACTTTTCAGTTTTTGTGCCGACATGGCGCTGAAGCCATTCAATTAACCCTACAATGTCCAATTGTACAGACTGGATTGTCAGGAGAAGATGTTGTAACGGGAATGCTTTATTTGAGAGTAGCCAATATCGGTATGAAGTCAAATGCAACGTTAGGTATGTTTTGCAAGCCATTGTTCTTGTAGTATTCAACGGTCTTCCAGATGTGTCAGAATCCTCGAAAAACGATGCCATTGTGAGTCATAGGTTGTACAGACTCGGAGAAAGTCGCTTCACATCGATGAAGATTCGCGCAAAACCGTTGAGTGCGATTCATGATAATGCTTTACAGCGGTTTTTGACGGCACAACGGTGAGTATTTATTGAAAAAATGTAATGTTATAATATTGTGTTTATAGAATTGACATACACCAGCGTAAAAATGAATTATTCGGATCTGAAAACTTTGCAAAGATGCAGACCTGGTCCAACATTCAAAAAACTGTGCCATCTGCAAACTCAATGACCAAGGTTTGTGTACATATTTGCAAATTGTAATCGACCGCGACTATATTTTATCGACCTGTTGCATTTCAGGCGAATTTGAAACGCTTTGTCTTTGAAGAGCAGCTAGAAGCTTACAAACTGCTCCGAAATGAGTCAAAAGCTACAAAATTGCTCAAAGCCGTCTTCGATCACATCACCGTTCACCACATTGTACAAATTACCCAAGGACAAGTGTACTTCTTTGAATGCCGTCTCAATAACACGTTTCCCGAAAATATTACATGTGCCATTGACATGTCAGATATTCGGATTCAACCCATTACAAACTCCGACGAATGGAAGTATTTGAAAGTGGCAAATGGCTTAAAAACGCCTCTGGAGCGTGATGTTTTCAATATATCAAAGGGTGAAGGCCATCAACGGGTTACAGTCGATCTATCAGGAATGGAAAGCATCTTTTTGCCTTTCAAGTTTAACGCGTGTAACTCAACAGCGATAGAAGACGGTGGTGAACTTGTTCAAACAAAGATGGTTTTCAAAAGGGATGATAATGGCGAACCGTTGTTGATCTTAGATTTGAACGTAGAAGTCAGGAATCCGGCAATTAGCAGTGAGTTCCGGTGGTTCGCGGAGGAATGGACCAAGCTGACTAAAGTTGTCACGGTTGTTGGTTATTGTGAGTTTTTATCAATCCAATGGGGTTACTGTAACTGTTTGAAAAATTCAAATGATGATTATTTGTAGCTGAAAACATCGCAGCACTTCGAACCAATGATCCAACAGTGCTTACTCAACTACGCTATGGACCTGGAGGTCGTCAAGAAATTCAATTTACCGTAAGTTCTTACAATTTTTGGCAAGTCATAACTAAACCTATTGCATTACAGTGCCACACGTTACCATGCCCCCAGGTCAAATCATGCCTAATATTTTTATATTCTGACGTCTACTGTTCCAACATTGTCGCCGTATGGCGGATAAGCGTTCACTCTGTCCAGAAAGCTTACATTGAAGGCATCCAAAATCAATCAACCAGAGTTCCATTGATGCTAAAGTAAACTTTTTTCCAAGGTAAACCATTTCAATGGAACTCATATGTTTCAGAATGCCATCCGAAACTGACCAACTCATCCATTTCCACACAACTGCCGAAACCGTTACATTTACCCCCGAACAGCCATTTGTCGCTTCTCCGAGCGCGTTGAGCAGAACTGCCATGATCTTCACCCCAAATTTTACTGGTAAACGCACCATTTTCGTGACAGCGACGAATGTCAACTCGCATCAGTTGATATCAGCATGGATGTTTGTGGCAACCGTATCGACACCAAATATTGTCAAAACATATGAGTTAAAGATGGCCTTGGGCGAGAAAGGCATTGTCCAAAAGGTGAGCAATATAACTTTTACAGTTGTGGAAAAGTGAAAATATGAAATTTCAGCGAATCGCTCTGGAAAATCAATACACAATACCAAGAACCTACCACGTGCAAACGTCAAAGCCCGATTTAGTAACAATCGAGCAGGCTTATTACAACCTTGAGCCCAAAGAGATAGTCATGATGGATCTCCAGTTTCTGCCGACGACGTCAGATCGTCCTTTTTCGACCGACGTTTTGATATTTGTCGAAAACGAGGACATGCATCAACAGGAAGAAGTTTACGAAATCCGGTTAAGCTACATCTAATTGACTGCCTCTATACGCTAAACAAAACAATCACATCTTTTGAGTTGTTTGTATTATGATTTCAGTTGTTTAACGTAATTTTCAAGATTCAAAATATTCAAATATGTAAATAAAACAGTTTTTTAAACACTCAATGAACTCTATCACCGATTCAAGGACCTCTAACCCCCAGGCAAATGCATCTCGTCAATATTCTTGTACTTACTACTGTTATATTGCCAATAGTAGACTGCTATACAGCACTGAATCACTACATAGACGAAAAGGACGCCGTTGCTTCTCAATTTTTTTGTTTGGAAACGGCCGACTGTCGAAACAGGAAATGCTACTGTTCCGACCCCGAAATGCCGGACATTGCAAAAGTCGAGGAGTATAAATATGAAAAATCTCTATATACCGAAGTACTTTGTACCGATGAATTAAGTTGTCGTTGCGTTGGTTTTATGTGTATGTGTATGTATTATTGCAAGTTAAAATAAATACGTTTATGTGCTTTGTTGGAAATGTAGTACTTTTCAAGAAGCCAAATTGTGTTAACATAATAAAGTTATGGTTAACGTTTGATTCCAAAACTTGTAAAAAGTTAGTAAATAACGCTACGGTAATTGGCAAAGCGTGTACAATGAAAAAGTGACAAAATTGAGTTTGCGTTGCTAGGTGGTCGTTTTCGTTGCTACCTATATCTCGACGGTTTCTTCACGAACTTTGAGCCTTATCAGTGCTCTTTTCATTCAGTTTTGCATGATTACGGGTATCTGGCGTGACTTTGATTCAGTTTGTGTCAAAACTTACCCCTTTGCAGTGCCACGATGCTTCAATTGTTGATGCGATGGACAGGTGCCACAGGTAATGAATCCTCGTTGCTGGAGTGGCTTCGAGCCGCCGGCCAGGAAAACATTATCGTTTTCTTTTCGCAAGTTATGATTCTCGCAGGCATTGGCGTGTTTCTTGCTTTGACGATTTGGCGTGCCAGCTACGGAAGATATTGGAATGAAGCCTGGTTTTCTGAGGTACAGTTCTTCGGTTTGACTTTGACGGGGTGCCATTGCCTTAATCTACTCCTTTTGCAGTATGCCATCAATGCTCGTGTTGCCTGGTTCTTCCAAGAACTTCCTTCCCTCGTCGTTGCGATGCTCGCTTTATATCTTTACGGGAGCGAATTGACAGTCCCCCGTTTCATTGCGTTTATCATGTTTGCTGGGCATTACTATCAAAGGTAGATAAACAATCGGATGTTTATCCCTTTTTAAACCTTACTATATCCGTTTCCAGATCCATGATCTACCCGTTTCTGATCAACGGAGGAAAGCGAACCGCACCCCATCTGTTTCTGGCCGCCCTTGCGTTTTGCTCGTACAATGGATATATCCAGGCCTTCTATCACGTCAAATTCGCTGACTTTGACGTTGCCCATCCCTTTAACATCCTGAGCCAAGTTGGTGTTGTTCTCTTCCTTACCGGTCTGATCATCAACATTCACTCTGATTCGATTTTGCGGAATCTGCGACAACCCGGTGAAACTGGATATAAGATCCCATATGGTAGGTCCTATCTCACAAAACCTTCGTTCAATAAGCTTATTACCTGTTAAGGCGGTATGTTCGAATATGTCAGCGCAGCAAACTTCTTCGGAGAGATCCTTGAATGGTTCGGCTATGCTCTTTACTGCCGTACATGGCCAGCCGTGGCATTTGCCATCTTCACGCTCTGCAATCTTGGGCCTCGAGCTAAACACCATCATGAGTATGTTTTGGGTTACTTCTACTGCCCGTTTTACATTCCATTTACAGATACTACGTCAAGAAGTTTGACAACTACCCCAAAGACCGACGTGTTCTTATCCCGTTGGTCTACTAAACTTCTCAATTCCCGTCCGTCACAAATGCGTGTTATTTCGATCATCAACTCATTTTCTTGCCCGTATTCTATTTATTTTATTATTAATTCTGCATTTTTGGTTACCAATAATCAATAAGCACACATAAACACGACATTCGACACGTTTCTATCAACATAACAGTAATCATCCAATCACGGGTTGTCATTTTACTTTTTGGTGCTCTTCTTTAAAGTTTCATTTTCCAAATTGTGATCTTTTGACGGTGACCTGCGAAACAACCTCGAAAAGAAGCCTTTTGCTGCTTTCGGGCTTAGAATGGGCTCCTTGTCGGATGATCTCGCTGATTCGGCAGGTCTTGTATGAATTGGTGGAGGTACAACTTCATCATTTTCGACGTCAACAGAATGTTCTTTGATGAATTGTCTCGCATCCTTTTCGGCTTGAATTACTTGATCACGGGTCTTTTTGAATTCTTCCACAAAATTGGGATACTGATATGAAGCGAGAGACGTATCCGCGGACGGCATGTTTTCACATTCTTTTACAATCTGAAATTCTGTTTTTCAATCTTTACAGCCCTTCATGATGATTGCCAAAGATATAGTTACCTTTTTGAGAGCCATCGAATCCAAAGATGTCGCAGATTCCCGGTTACTGTCGACATCGAGGCCTTCGTTCACGTAAGCACCGCCGAGTTGTTTCGTTTGTTGTTCGGCTCGGGCCAACAGTTGAATGGCTTCATCGGGGAGGTCCACATCGCTATCCATGTCTTCGTCGTCCATGATAAACTGAAAAGAAGGGCTAATGTGTATAAATAGCATGGAGAAAAGTAGCTTACCTTTCTCGGATTACGAATTTCTTCAACAGGGACACCTCGAAGCCGTGCCAATCGTTCTTCAATCTCGTTGTCCGTGATCGTAGCCGTCGACTTCGGATGACGACCAGGGGCCGGAATAGGGTTGTCGTCGACGATGAAAGAAGCGAGAACACCACGGCCTGTTGGAACTTCGCCGTTGTCAGTTTTACCGGTGATCGCCTGAAAAATGACAATGAAATAAACTATAAAAAGCAAGAATGACGTACGATTCTTGGATTGGCAATTTCATCGACATGTTGACCCTTTAGCTTTGCCAATCGGGCTTCAATTTCATCGACTTCTGCGTTTCGTGGATCAGATCTGACTGTAGTTGGAACCCGTTGACCACCACCTCCTCCTCCGCTTCCAGATGGTCTCATCGGTGGCGGTTGCTGCTTTTTGTAGTCCCTTCGCATTGACGGCGGCGGAAGTTCATCATCGCCCCACCATTGCTTCTGATTCGCATTCGACATACCGCGATCCCGAACGTCTTTTAGCCGTGGCCCCGGCACATGAGCATTGCCATTTGCAGCGGCGTAACAACTGTTACAAACGGTGACGGGTTTTGACGACAGTTTTGGGATAACCATTTTATTCGAACAGCATCTGGGACAAAATCCATATGTGCATTTGGAACAGCCTACTTCCTTTCGGAAAACGGTGTAGGGTTCCATACAATTTGAACAGGGCATTGTTCTGCAAACCATTAATAATTGAATACGCGTCAAAACTACAAAGTAATAACAAATATATAACCGTTTATTTACGGGTTCAATCATCTTCGACGCTTTTATCTTTAAAACGATTTATCAAAACAAACAAACATCCTAACACTATCAACAACCATCAAGAATCAAAATACTATCAAAACCCTTGATTATAGACAAACTTCTCCAACAACTTTCGCGGTGCCCCCTTAACTTTGATCAATCCCTTGAGCTCGTCAACATACGTCGCCACCGGATGCCCGAGTTCAGCTTCCAGAAAGCTCTTCAAATCGACGTCACATGCAAAGACGTCTCCGCTGATTTCACGCAGCGTCACGAGTTCCACATATTCGAAATCCATTGTCAAAGGATTCAGCTCATCACGGCGACGTTCCAAGAAAAGCGGTGGCAAGTGATAGCGCGTTCGGCCGATGAAGTACGGCAGTGCCGGCGGCGGATCCTGAGGTGCTTGCCAACCCGACGGGAAAGGGCCACCAGTGGATTTTGGCATCGGTGGTATCGTGGATCGCGGGAGAAGTCGTTCAATGTTGGCCCAGTTCACGGGGGATTCAGTGAAGGTTGTGACGGTTTCAGCTGGAATTGGAAAATGGATGTAAGTGCCGAAAATTGACATTATTAACTTACTTTGTTTCGGCAAAGCATGCTCCCACGGATTCTCCCAGGGCTTTTCTGTGCTGAAGCGACGAACATTCAAGTTTTGGACGGCCTGACAGCGAGACAGAGCCGCCGGTAAGCGCTTTGTGATCATCTGAATCAACAAACATGGCTTTGAATCAGAAAGGTCAATGAAAGATATTCAAACAGCAAATGAACTGTATCGAAGAACACAAAGTGAATGAAAAGATGTAAAATTTACAGCCATCCCGTTTATAACGTTATTAATAACAACCAAAACTATACAAACTACAAATAGGAAAGACAGGTCAATGTGATACAAAAATACAAACAAACTTAAAAACAAAATAAAAATCGTAACAAAAAGGCATCAAATATACAAAAAAAGCAAATTGAAGAGACACATTTCGGAAATAAGTTAACTTCGAATGTCTAACATCACAAATTAAGGTTAAAAGGCACCATGAAGGCAGACAAAAGGTAAAAATGAATTAAATTCAATAATTCAAAACCATTTAGGCAGATGACGGATTTGAAAACGGCGACTTCATTTCTCACTGCGTGAAGACGTACCTCGGTCAGCTTTTGCCTTAAAGTGGCCCCGCATACGACGGGTCTGACGCATTCGACCCGGACTAGACGACGTTGGATATGCGAAAAGGCTAGTAATGGACGGTGGTATGACAGATGTACTGGGGGCTGGAGCTTCTTCAACCCTGAAATACAACACTATTATAGTCACAAAAGGGATCGAAAATGACAATGAATCATGTATAATGGGGTTTTGAAATCGGGTAGTCGCGCAACCGAGAGTTTGACTATACATAAAAATAGTGTAATGGGATGGTGTCGATGAATCATCGAACAGGTGAGGGTACGACAAACTGTGACTTACTGGCTGATACCACTAGTGCTCGGGAAGCTGACCAATGGTTGATTGCGTTCTTGTGGAGACGTGCCAATACTCGCTACAGCTATGCGTGTTTGTTCTTGGAAGTACTGACTAAGCTCATTGACCTTCATTGCATGGTCTTCCTTCAATCGCTCGGCTTGCTTCACAGTCTGAAAGAGTGGTAATTAAAATATGGACGCAAAAGTAATATCAACCTACTTCTTCGATAAACTCATTGAATCGGGTAACGAGTATCTCGTACTCGGTGATATCGTATCTTGTAAGTCGTTCGTTATGATACAAGTTGGTAAGAAGAGGCGCCCAGGAATCGAGGGAATTTGCAATGTTCTAAAACGTACATTTTACAATGAAATACAAAACGATAAATCCAACCTGGTAAAGAATCGAAGTAGCAGATGTATCAGTACTAATCTTAGCCTCAAGAGCATCTTGTACAGTCTGCAGTCGGTGAACACCCTCAGAAATAAATTTGTCCTTCATATCAGGTGTAGCTACTTCATCGTACGCGATGAGTTTGTGATGTGGGTGATGCTTGATGCCACATGTTCCACATGCAAGCTTCTGAAAATCAAAAACTTCATCATCAACATGAAAAGTAAGATAAAACGCATTTTCTGGTACAGGGTGCGGCAAAAGTTCGGAAACAAATTTTGAAGCCCTCTAGCACAAAAGTGGCTTGCCGTAGCCGAACGGCGTTGGTGCTATTCGATTCAGCGTCTTTTTCTACCCCCGAAGACATTGCTTGAGTCCATTATTGCGCAAACTACTGGTGTTCTGTGAAGTCAAATGCGCACACCTCTGTTTTTCCCCTTAATAGTCAACAACCGGGATAGGAAGGGTCACTTTGGGTTTGCGATGACAGCCGATCGAGCTTTCCCGAGACGATCTTGTGCTTCAAGGATCTTGGCCATGATGTTCTCTATCCCGGGATATAGAGAAAGCGCGGCGCCTGTTCATCCAGGATAAGCTGTGCCACCAAACGTGTACGATGCCCAAATTTCGTATTTTTCGTGAAAAATCGATCGTTTAGTCCGTAGGAGCGACTTATCAGTACGACAAAATGCCTGTAGTAGAGTAAGATAGTGCCCTACATGCTCCAAAAAGTTGAGCTTCTAGCGGGGAAAAGCAAGCGCGCACGGTGTCAATGATTGCTTCGGCCTGGTGTGCGCGCCGCAGGGTCACCTCCAGGACCAAAAGTCAACATCAAAATTTTTTTCTGAACCCAGGGAGTGACCAGTAACCATTAATTCAGTAAAGCAATGTTCTTTGAAGTCCCTAGTATGCGTGTGATTTTTGGTAACCTCCGGTAGCCACGTTTGGCTATGATGCATCGAGGATTCTGAAACCATCACGATCACCCCGTTTTTGGCATTTAAAGGCGAAATTCGAGGCGCATCGCACATCTTTGTGCCATATTCGATGTGATGGTGTTTCTAGGATATTAGCAGTACTAGATTAATGCATATTCGATAATACAGCGAAGCTTTGCCGCGCGTAGGGGGTGAAATTGGCAAAAGCCGGGCAAAGGGGTATTTGGGCTGTGTGCAAACATCCTTCAGAATCGGCACCATACTCCCGTAGCTGAATCAAATAAAATCTGGTCTGTGCTCGATTTTGGAGCCAAGGATCCATGCTAAACAACCACACAGACTAGGGTCGCTGAAAAAAATCCGGGCGCGAGGAGCGCCACCAAACGTCTTCTAACTACCTGCGGCGCAGAGGCGTTTTTTGCAAGATGCGTTTTGGCATCTGGAGCGGCGCTAAGAGAAGCTACCTTGATGCCGCTTGGACTCATCGTTAGTAACTAATCATGTTATTGTTAGCCATGACCAGTTTGGGTAAAGACGCACTTTTCCGGTAGTTATGACTAAAAACATTTGTTTCCGAACTTTTGCCGCACCCTGTAAAACCAAAAGCCCCCCGGACACTCGAGATTTCAAAATCGTTTAATTTTGCTGAAAACAACTAATCCGACTAACTTTGGGGCGTAGATGACGAATTCACTTGAAATTTTTCGATCTGACGCCTTCTGAATCCGTTAGGCTCCAGAATCCGTCTCGCAGAATCCGTGAATCGGAATCATATCATGAGCTATATCAATCGATTGCCCACATTGAGACAATTATTTTGATAATACATGAGAGTATGGCTAAAATGCCGTTGAAAAAAGTTATGGGGTGCCAAAGTCGAAAAAAACGACGAGATAGCCTTTTTCGGCATCTAGCATCTCGGGGAGCATACAATAAACAACAGTCTGCTGATTATTTGGATAGAACTACTAAAAAGGAACACTTTACTCTCTGAAACCATATTGATCGAGATAGTGCAAAGATGCCAAAATGGCATAAAACACTATTGATAAAAATTCAATTACTAATAAATCGTTCAGTTTTACCAGAAATTTAATTCTGTCTTGGCAATAAGTTTGTATTAGCTGAGGTTAACCTATGTTAAAGATTTGTTAATATTCCGGTAAATTCAGCGAAGAAATATATAAATGTGTGGTATAATCTGTAAAAATTCGAAAACATCAATATTTACGTGCAATTGTAACGAAAATGTATTAAAACATTAATAAATCACATTATATTTGATTACCAATTGCTTAAAAACAAAATAGCCTCAGCGGACTCGAACCATCTGTTTTTCGGTTACCAGACCAGACCGGACCTGGTCTGCCACACTTGCACATAAGGAGCATAAGGGGCGACTTTTAATTATAAATAGGCTAACCAATACAAGAGATATTACGCTATACTTTTCAAATCGTAAAGCCTTAGCTAATACAAACTTATTGCCAAGACAGAATTAAATTTCTGGTAAAACTGAACGATTTATTAATAATTGAATTATTATCAATAGTGTTTTATGCCATTTTGGCATCTTTGCACTATCTCGATCAGGATGATTTCAGAAAGTAAAATGTTCCTTTTTAGTAGCTCTATCCAAATAACCAGCAGACTGTTGTTTATTGTATGCTCCCCGAGATGCTAGATGCCGAAAAAGGCTATCTCGTCGTTTTTTTCGACTTTGGCACCCCATAACTTTTTTCAACGGCATTTTAGCCATACTCTCATGTATTATCAAAATGATTGTCTCAATGTGGGCAATCGATTGATATAGCTCATGATATGATTCCGATTCACGGATTCTGCGAGACGGATTCTGGAGCCTAACGGATTCAGAAGGCGTCAGATCGAAAAATTTTAAGTGAATTCGTCATCTACGCCCCAAAATTAGTCGGATTAGTTGTTTTTAGCAAAATTAAACGATTTTGAAATCTCGAGTGTCCCAGATGGCCCGTATTTGCCCGGTTTACCCAGAAAATGCGTTATAAACGTTACCAAAGATGGAAGGCCATGGCTACATACAACACAGAAGAACGTGTGCTTGGCCGTAAACATCTCGTTGCAATCGTTGCAGACCAAATTGCGTTCTTCTTCTTTAGCGGCTGGGGTTGGCGATTGATTGTTGTTTTCAAGTTTGACAATTTCGACCTGGGCTGTTAACGCCTGAACAGCGACGACAACGTCTGCAAAAGTAGGCTCAATTATATATTGTAATATACATTAGACGCAACTCACCAGAAAGCCGGTAATTTTTAATCCAATGCGATTCCGTAGCCCGCGTTGGCTTCCGACACTCGGGACACAGCACAACATGTCTTCCCATGAGGTCGTCATGCTCGCTCGTTCTAGCTAACTGTTGTATGCATTCCAGACAGAAGGTATGACCGCATTGAAGAAGTCTTGGATCTTTAAACACGTCGCAACAGATGGAACATTCAATGGTTGATAAGTTCTTTGAAGGCGACATCATTGGTTTGTTGTCGGCGGCGTTGGAACCAGGGGTTTGATTCTGCCGCCCAGCCATAACTGACGACGTCAGTTGTAGAACGGTTTATTATCCCAATCGAGCTGAAAAGAATCGATCATGAATCATGTGAAACCAAAGCAGAAGCGTAAAAAACAGTGTATTCGGAAGTTTGATCTTTTTAAAGTGGAAACATAAAAGGCAAGATTACCTTAATAAACTAATAGGGCTAAATAACAAATAAACACGGCGAATGGCAACTTTGTGAATCTCGAATAAAAAGATATATCCATCAGAAGGAACCGCGATGCGGATGCAAAGAAAATTTCACAACGGTAATAAAGCGTCGCGCGGGTCCCCTGGATTTGAAATGTTTATCCAATAAATATGGGACAAACACGTAAATAAAACAAAATTGTATTTAGCAAGTTTTACTTATCGTGTCGATTGTTAAACTAGGAAAAGGAAACTAATTGTCGCTTAGAATTGATCGAGATTCTGTTAAATGAAGGCTCCGATATCGGTTTACACGAAGGACGTCGAAAGCTTACACTGGAAAGAAGCGTTCTCGCCACGAAGAGTCGTTGCTGGTTCGACTGCGCGCAAGTCATGTGTGTCCGGAAAAGCACGACACTCCGCCAGCGGCCGCCAGCAGGCAGGCAACCATCACCTCAACGTTGATGTTTTTGCTTCGCGAGTTTTTCGTTGAGAAGGGGCCTGGTGCGTTCAACGACTTTCTGAATCAACAACGATCGATAATAATTATAGCTTTGTTCGAAGGGATGCAATGCAATGCTGCCCTATGGAAATGTTTCGAACCAACTTCAACTTGAAGGCGGTCCGATTCCGAACTTTGCTTATGTTACTCTTTGATGACCATTTCACGTTTTCTTTTTAATATTAGCCTATCCCTTACATCCCATTACCTTTGATTGTTATGATAACCAGCTTCCTTGTATGATGAGAATGCTTTTCCCCGGATTTTCACTCTAAGCTTATTTTATCCATTGCATTTTGTATCTTTGCGAGTGTCGAGCCAGCCGTGAGTCATCCTATGGCACGCACGATGACAACCATCGATCTGTTTTCTGACTCTCTTTGCTCAAAATTGACCTATCGTCATCGTTTGAGTGTTTCCATTGTGCGATGCGTTTCAAAGTCACTAAAATCAGGAGATTATACGTCTTCCGTCGTTTTATGGGTGCGTAGTTTTGGCAACCATGTTTCACTTCCCTTTTTTGGCTATAAACTTTCTCGTTTGATCTTTGCGCGTTTTTACTTTCTTTTGCCAAAATTTAGTGACTTCCTTTCAGCCGAGTATGTCAACCCCTCCTATTCAGTTTAAGCTTGGCGTTGGTCCAATTCTTTCGCATGCTTTCAATGCGGATCGAACTCGTAAGTTGAAGCTCTTTCCATTTTGCTTGCTATAAAAGTCATTACTTTACAGAGGTTGCCGTAGCTTCGGACAACTGCAATCTTTACATTTTTGAGCGTAAAAACAACAAATGGGAGATTGCACACACTCTCTGTGAACATGACCAGCCCTTGACCGGTGTTGACTGGTGTCCGAAGACAAATCGCATTGTTACCTGTGCCGATGATAAGAATGCCTACGTTTGGACCTTTGAAAATGGCAAATGGAACGCCTGTTTGGTGCTATTGCGGGTAAAGTGCAGTGCTACCTGCGTAAAGTGGTCTCCGAATGGTATGTTCTTCATCAAACGAGTGACCACCACTTATGTTAACATTTGACATCATCCTTTCATGCTATTAATATATATGGCATGTTTCAGAAAACAAGTTTGCTGTCGGTACCGCACAAAAACTTGTCGCCGTCTGTTACTACGAGAAAGAACATAATTGGTGGGTCGCCAAGCACATCAAAACCGACATCAACTCGACAGTTCGTACCATTGCCTGGCATCCCGGAAACGTCCTCATTGCCGTTGGCTCTTTCGATCGTTATGCCCGTGTGTTCTCGGCTTACATCAAAGAAGTCGAGGAGAAGCCGTCACCGTTGCCCTGGGGCGCGAAGATGTCATTCGGTGCGACCATGGCCAGCTATCCTGTGAGTGGATTTGTGAAAGCCGTTGCCTTCAGTCCCTCTGGGCATCGCCTTGTCATCGTGACCCATGATTCTACGTGTAACGTTGTTGATGCCAACGAGGATCTGCACCGTGTTGTCACTTATTATGGCAAGGAATTGACGATGCGATCGGTGATGTGGATCAATGAAAATGAGTTTATTGCGGGGGTGAGTTGTTTGGCACACAGTGACCAACATCAGGGTTAAAATGTCATCGTATTTCAGGGTGATGACCAATACCCAGTCCTCTACGAATACACTGGCAAAGCCGTAAACGTAAAGAAGGCCTTTGACGTCTTCAGCATAAAGCCAAAGAACAAAACGCTGAGTGCATTTACAAAGTTCCGCAATTTGGATGATCTCAATACGGAGAATCCGGATGATGGTGTTCCACAGCCATTGCATTCCTTTGCTATTACGTAAGTTTTCATCATTTTTCAAATTCCTGGGCCACCAAATTTGCACCACTTCCGACCCTTACACCTTTTTTGAATAGTTTCATTGATTGAATACCCTCGGGTCGACCACCCAAAACAGTTTTGTTCAACGCCCCACTGCGCTTTAACGATTTTTGCTATCATTTCCGTGCAAAAAAGAAAGTACTTTCACGTGGTTCGTGTTACATGAGCGAGTAAAGTACGCTTAGGGGTTATTTGGTTACAGCAGATTACCTTTTTCGTTCCATTTCTTGATCCCGGATAATTTTGTAAACAGAATTTTAACCACTAGCTTAAACGGGGGCGGGTAAATAGCTTTTTTAACCACTTTTCGTAACTGTTTATGAAAAGTATTTGAAGAAAAGTACAACAATGTATTATTTATAAGCTCTATTTGTAGGGACATAATTCCCTTCAAGGGTTCGGCATCGGCGCGGACTGGTGTGACTGATATTTCGAGCGTGAGCCACGATGGTCAGTTGATTGTTTGGCCGATTCAGGTTGGTTTTTACGCGGTTTCTTTTTGTACTTTCTTCCTTTTCTCAAAATTACTATTATCGATTCTATTTACGGTCTTATACGTGATTACGTATGTTGTATTCAATTCAATTTTTCTCCAATCCAATGTTCAAAAATTACACCTCACTTTGCACCTGGTCTATTGCGGCTAGACATGCATGCTTCTATCCAAGCTTAATTCAAAGTTTTGTTCGAAAAGCTTACTTTACCTTCGCTATAAATTGCATCACCATCGCATTGTTCGGGCACACTTTTGTTTTATCTCTATCGCCACGGCAAAAATTTCTGTATTTCCACTTCCCTGACCGCTAAAGATTAGCAAATGCTTTGCACGGAACATGATTCTCATTTCAGGCAACACTTGATTACCTAAACGGCTTGTTGGTGAGACATTATCTTCGGCGCAAGAAACAGCGCCAACTCGCCTTTTTCGAGACTAACCCTAGTCATAAATGTGTACACGTGACGTAATTACCTCTGCCTTTGCTTATTCACACTGTTTACAGTTTTGTCGTTGCCACTAGTGCTCGTTTGCGTTTGCCCCTGTGCTTTTCCATTGACTTCTTTTCTGGGGAGGAAACTATACTCGGCACTACCAACAATACTTTTAACATCGCTTGCGTGCTTTTATTAGTCATTTGAAGGCATGTTTGTTAAAGTACATGTACAAAGCTTATGCCACTTTCATGCACTACGTTACCCGCTTACTTCCCCTAACACTATAGTTTAACCTTCGTTTATTGTCATGTTATTTTACTCATTTTGGTGCGATTTGTGGTCATTTAATCGTGTACGGACCGGAGAGTCATGGTTTGCTGTGCACTTTTGTCACTGTTATTACCATCTTTGTCATATCAAGTTAGCACTTACATACAGAGATGCCTAATATAATCATCGGTTTCCCTACATACATAGTTCTTGTTTTTGTGTGTTGAAATTTATGAAAACTGTCTGCCGAAGCTTTCACACTTTGGCACACGACTCGATTTTAATATTAATGATTGGTTTTTACCATTAAATCTGTGTTTTCGTAACCTGCATCGTTTTCTCTGTTATTTTAAACAACAAATTACGTCCTCATAACCCTATTCTGTCTCTGGCGTGCTTTGTCTTGAAACCGTTGTTATAATACGCCACACAACCTTTACTGGATTCATTGGTTTCCTTTTTCAGGCAAACTGACCTGGGCAATACTGTTCTGGCAGCTACATTGGGCTAACCATTGGTTCCTTATGGTTTCGAATCTTCCCACTTCACTCATTTCCTGTTATTGTCGATTTTTTCGACATAATTCCGCTGCCTTATGTTTTTATTGCAAGTTTAATTTATAACAATTGTAACAGTTGAATTTTTCGCAAGCTTTGAATGTATAAACATGTTTGTATTTTGGATTTTGAGTGGATGGAGTTTCAGTGGTTCACGTCCGCTGCTTGCTTATTTTGATTGTTGTAACAATGAACTTGTGCTTTAACTTTCTGTGCCCATTTAGAATGATTATAAGGCCATGGGTGGTGGTGTTCTGGGCCACGATCTCATTTCCGTTGGTCTTGTGTAATGTCTTCATCCCACCGGAGCATCGTCCTGGTATCATCGATGATTTGCGGCAGATTATGTCAAAGTATCAGAGTCGTAAGTGTTTGTTTTCCATCTTGATGATTAAAAAGTCTTTATTAGACGGCTTGATTCCAGATATCGAAGGAGCACCGTTGAAGGATGATGATCTCTTCTGCAAGTGCAATGAAAAAGGCTGCGACACTGAGATCATTGACGTCGCTGGAACCAACTTCAGTGGCATTTGTCGCGTCGCCAAGGGCGGTCAATGCCGAACTGTCGAGGGTTTCAATGAGAATGGACAACTTCACGAAGTTCACTTTGAATGTCTCGACTATGAACGTCTTATCCCGTTGAATCAGCCACTTCTGTGTGTTTCCAAAGATGACCATCCCCGACTACGGCAGTATTGTTGTGATAATGCATCCCTCTGCAATGATGCCATCATCCCGCCCCTAGGGCCTCGCCGAGTCAATAATCACAGCTTCAGCATGACTGTCCTCATTATTTTTGCCATCGTTGTCGTTGTATTGGTCTGTTGTATCGGAATGTTCGTTTGTCTGTTGTGGCTTTGCAACAACAAGGCCAAGAACGCGATGCGACGGTTTTTAACGCGGTTGCCGTTCCTCAACCATGCACCGATGTCGCCCCTGCAACCCGTTTCAAGTGGCAGTAACCATGGCGGAATCGAAGACAACTTATTAGACTTTGGTGATAGCAGTGGCCACGGGCTTGTTGCCCTGACAAAGAGAACGATGGCCCGCCAGATCACCGTGAGCGATACTGTCGTTGCTCGAGGGCGTTTCGGTGAAGTCAGACTTGGCGACTGGAAGGGTGAGCAGGTCGCTGTGAAGATCTTCAATTCAAGGGATGAGGCTTCTTTCTGGCGGGAATCACGTATCTACATGACGAATGCACTCAAGCATCCTTGTTTGTTGCGGTACATTGCGAGTGATAACAAAGGTAACGTTTTTGACTTACATTTGTACTCCTCTGACGACAGTTTTTTAGATGCTGGCATTCAAACGCAGCTTTTGATCGTCACTGAATACATCCCTAATGGTTCCCTCTACGATTACCTTGGTTCCGTGACTGTCGACAAACTCACTGGACTCAAGATGATGCAAAGCATTATCCATGGTCTTGCTTACCTTCATGTCGAAATTCCCGGCATCCAGAACGACTGCCATAAGCCTGCCATTGCACATCGGGATATGAAGTCAAAGAATGTCCTAGTCAAAAAGGATTTGACTTGCGTCCTCGCTGATCTTGGTATGGCCGCCATCAACTCGCCGGATGATGCCACCAGTGAGAAGAAGTTTGGCACAATTGTAAGACTTTTATATATTTTGCGCCTCAATCCATTTCACGTTTCAGCGTTACATGGCCCCCGAACTGTTCTCCACAGAACCCATCACCTTCGCTCAATACATTTGCGCCGATGTCTACGCTAATGCTCTTATTTTCTGGGAGATTGCTCGCCGCATGAACTATCGACCTGGTGGCAGCTTCCCTTATGAATTACCGTTTTTCGAGACTTGTGACCGGGACCCTACGTTTGATGAAATGCGTGATATCGTTGTGACGCAGGAAAAGCGACCGATTATGGTTGAAGCTTGGGAGAAGGATGAGGTAAGCTTTGACTGTTTGTATGACACAGATTAACAGTAATCTTTTCAGACCATGAAAATCCTAACCCGTGTGATGACTGAATGCTGGTCCGGGCGTCCGACGAGCCGTCTCACTGCTCTCAACGTCCGCATCCAGGTGGATCGCCTCGTCAATGCCGAGGAAGAACGTCTCGAGCAACTGCGACAACAAGAACTTCGCGCAAAATTGAATGAACGCCCGAAATCATCGAATGAACCGACGGTCGCGTTCTCTGACAACGTTTCGTACTACACGGCTCGCTCAAACTCGGCGGTACCTGATACCAGTGAATCAGTTTATATCAGTCACAGTAACACCTCCGACGACATCCAGCCCCTCATCCCCGATGTAGCTGATGGCAACGACGCGGCTCAGAATCCTGGTCCACCCAATGTGATTATCGCAGGACCCGGACCCTCAAATCCGCCCGCGGCAGCACCCAGAGCCCGTTCCGGCAGCCGCGCGTCCAACCGAGCTCCAAGCCGGAATGCGAGGCCCCTGAGTCCGCTCTCCGAAAGAGATTAACTGATTTCAATGGCTTCAAAAAGGTTTACCTCATGTCTTTCACTATTCTGATTATGTAGTGTTACTATTTATTTATTTACACCCGCCCGTCCCTGTCCGCCAAAGTTATTCATTCACCATGCTGCCGTTTTTCCCTGTGAATATGTATTGTATCGATTGATTTTGTGTGTTCTTATACCCAAATACGTGATCCAACTAGTGTCTTTTGATCTCAGCAAACATTGTTTTTATTTTGGTTAAATTAAACATCGGTACCTCGTGAATAAATATATGCTTACTTCTTGTAAAAGTTGTGAAATGCCGCAAAATATACAGTAACTGCGATGATGGCGATACATCCGACAAAGTAGACGACGGTAATGTAGATGGCACAGGCGTGAAATTCGGGTCTAAAAAGGACGGTCAAGATTGATTAGTGGGTTAATGGTGTGGATTACCTAGCTTGTTTCATACGTCTTTCCTTGATCAAAGTCCAAAAAGGTGTCTTATCAGCTTCCTTGCCTTGCTGCTGTCCGAATTTCTCAGGTGGATACTGTCGTCGGACTTCATTCAAACTCATTCTTGTCTTTGTTGTTATCGTTGCCGCAGGGGGCGTCGTTGCCGGTGTATCGGCCGCTGTGCTAGCAGGCTTTTCGACGGGTTTCGGCTTCTTCTTGGTTGCCTTTTTCGCCTTTTGAACAACCTTTTTCGGGGGTGGAGCGATTACAGTTTTTGGTGGGGGTGGTGTTTGGGGTTCTGTACGCTCGGGAGCTACCGGACGGACTGAGCGATGCCCGCGTTGCTGAAGACACAAAACCATCACAATGAAAAACAACATTACAGTTCAGCCTAAACATACCGACTTGTTGTTCGAAACAGACAACTTCGGTCGTTCTTCTCTTCGGCTGGTGCTACTTTCCTTTGAAGCCTTTATGACGATGGCCGATTCCGGAAACATCAGCTTGCCGGGGTGACTTTTGAAAGGGTCACTGTCTTTCTTTGATGACTGAAGAACCTTTTCTTATTTTTATTTTTGGTTAAACTGTACTTACATTACTCTGTTCTTCACCATAGAGCGCGATATTAGCGAAGTCGATTCGTCTGCTCTTGGCTTCGACGGCTTCTTTCGTTGATATCGAAAGGTCTTCAGTTTTTTCTTCCCTCGAATCTGGTGTTTTCGCTGACTTTGGCATCTTTTTCTTCGGTCTACTCGACGATGATTTTGGTGATTTTGCTTGCCGCGTACTCTCAGATGGCTTTTCTTCTGATTTCGGCGATTTCGCTTTCACTTCTCTTCGCTTAACTTTCACTGTTTTTTCCTCTGACTTTGATGATTTCGCATCCCTTTGCGATGGTTCGGCAGGCTTTTCTTCGGATTTCGGTGACTTTGGTGGTGATTCTGTCGTCGTTTCAGTTCTTCTTTCTTCGCTATTTGCTTCCGGAACTTCTATGGAGGATTTCTTTGACTTGACCTCCTCACGTGACGACATTGATAACCTCATCCGTGGAGGAAAATCTTTGAATGAGGAATCAGCTTCTTTCTCGGATTTCGCTCTACTTGAAGGATGATTTTTCATCGAATCAACGCGACTTTTATCAACATCAGGGTCGATTTGGGGTTCGATGTAGCCTTGCTGAAAGAATTTTAATGTTTTGCAATTTCAATTTCCTTCAAATAAGTTACCATAATGTTGCCCTTGGCACTTTTAACACTCATTCGACTCTTCGGTGAACCCTTTCGCACCCTTGTGCCTTTGTCATTTTGCATGCTTGGCAGTGATTGCAAATTCGGCTAACGTTGCCAAACAAAGTTCTCAAAGACGATCCTCGTGGTCGCAAAGTATCACAGGCGCCGTGGGTTCGTGATGCCTCGGGGCAAGGCCACCCAACGACTTCGCCCATACGCCATTCCCACCGGTTAATTGTATTTGCCTAACCCTTATAAGATCCTGCAATCGTTTTTTTCTTCTTTTTGTACCTCCAATAACTGAAAATTCACTATTTTCGAATCAAATAAGGAGTGTTTATGGCACCCGACCACACCTCATGCGCTGTAAACGCCCGACATCATTGAGAATGCATCGTTGCAACATTGTTTACTCGACGCCCCCAACGACACGATGTCACTAGCTTTAAATGAAAATTTTCCATGATCAAAGTGAAATTTCTTCGTTTCATTCAGTTTCATTTTGCTTCACTCCGTTGAAATTGCACTAGTGCCAGTTATTTCGTTGTTATCAGCCTCACAATGTTATCAACATCCCGTGATCAGAATACCGGCAACAATCGAGTAATGGTAACCGTCCGCAAGTCGACCATGACTCCCGAAATGGAACAACAAGTAATCCGTGTTGCCGTGAATGCCCTCAATCACACCAACCTCGAAAAGGATGCCGCCCACGAAATCAAGGCCTATTTTGACTCAAACTACGAATGCCGTTGGCACTGTATTGTTGGAAAAAAGTTCGGGTGCTATGTGAGCCACTTTGACACTGATTTTATCTATTTCTATGCAAACACCGTTGCTGTGTTGTTGTTCCGGACGGCTGAGCACCCTGATGTCGTTCTACGTGGCAGTCGTGCTTGAACCCCCAAAATCCGATCAACTTTCTCCATTCATTCCAATTTGTAAAAACTTTCCAACACGCTACACATTAATTGCACTTTTTTATATTCTAACATCTTTGATTACATCGAAATAAAAGCAAATACCCTGGAAAAACCGATTTGTGTTGTGATATGGCTACAAAAAAGTTATAAACAGTAAACATAAAACAAGTAGCAGTACATTGATATGGCAAACCACCTTAAAGTTAAGCTCAAACGCTAAGAATAGATTCTCTTTCACTATCCTCCAAGGAATATATTCTCTTCGAAGTGACTTTCCTGGGGGCAAAATACTTTGTGACCCCGCCACCGACAAAGGCAACATTTTTCGTTGGAGATTTAGCGTCGATATCGATGCCCTTGTAAACAGTGACTTCGGATTCGCCGAGATGGTGTCGGAAATGTTTGAACTCGGCTGTCTTGAGCTGACGAGTTGTTGGTTTACTAAAATTGAATGAAATTTAGTTGAAAAGAGTTTTAAAAAAGTTTAAACTGACCGGAAGTTCTTCAAAAACAAGGAAGACGAAACAACTGAAACACTGCTCATAGCCATAGCAGCGGCAGCCATCCACGGTTGCAAGGAGAATCCTAACGGTTGGAACACGCCAGCGGCAATCGGGATGCCGATAGAGTTGTAAACCATAGCGAAGAACAAGTTGATCCGAATGCGATTGACGGTTGACTTTGACAACAAAACTGCTCCAACGACGTCAAGCAAGTTGTTCTTGACGAGAACGACGCCCGCAGATTCGATCGCGACATCTGAACCCTTTGCAATAGCAATACCGACATCGGCTTGGGCTAGGGCTGGAGAATCGTTGACGCCGTCACCGACCATTGCGACTTTGGCACCGAAAGTCTACAATAAAAAAAGTTAGATTATAAAAACATAAAGATGAAGCTAACCTGGAGTTGTTTGATCTTATCTTTCTTCTGGTTCGGCAAAACTTCAGCAAACACTTCGCTGATTCCAACTTTCTTCGCCGTCGCTTCTGCCGTCTTGGCATTATCGCCAGTCAGCAGAACCACGTGCATGCCCATCTTTCGCAGCGTGTAGACAGCCAATAATGCTTCCGGTTTGACTTGATCCGCGATTGAAACCACAGCTGCGACATGCCCATTGACAGCGACCAAAATGCTGATGTTACCGGCGTGGCGTTCCATCGAAAGGACATTGTGAACGGTCGAATGGATAGTGACGCCACTCTGGACCAAGAACTTTTCGGTTCCAATGACAACGTTTAGGTTCTTCACATCGAACGCATCCAAAAATTTCACCGATTCCTCAACGAGTGGACTGAATTCCACTTCATTCGATTCCAACTTCAAGGTCCCTGGGCGTAGATCCGATGCATCGATGAGATTCAAGTTGTTCAAGCTGCTCACCACACTCGTCGATAGCACATTAGACAAATTTGAAACAGTTCCACTGACACCACTACCCGCAGATACGACAAAGTTCGAAACCGGTGCCCATTGCGTGTTGCCAAGAAGCTCTTTCGCAAATGAAACAATTGCTGATCCGATTGGATGTTCCGAATTCGATTCCACACTTCCAGCAATAGCCACAATGCTCTTAAAGGACAGAATGGATTGAGGCAAGGTAGCGTAAATTTTGACGACTCTCGGTCGGCCTTCGGTGATGGTGCCAGTTTTATCGAAGACGATTGTCTTAATCTTCTGGGTAATCTCCAGGGGTTCGCCTCCTTTGATCAGGATACCATTTCGTGCGCCGACACCAGTGCCAACCATGATGGCGGTAGGAGTTGCGAGGCCCAAAGAACATGGACATGCAATGGCTAGCACAGTGATGGCATACTCAAAAGCAGTTCGAATGGTGTATTCCCAGGATGATCGCTCTTCATGGAACTTTTCCGTCTTTCCCCAGATACCAATGCACAGCCAAACAATCAACGTGATCGAAGAGATGAGAACGACGGCGGGGACAAAGTATCCGGCGACCTTATCCGCGTACTGTTGTAACGGCGCTTTCGAAGTTTGAGCTTCCTCGACGAGTCGAACAATTTGAGCGAGGGTTGAATCGGCACCAACATGAGTAGCTTCCACAATGAGCATGCCGGATTGGTTGATCGAGCCACCGATGACGGGTAAACCGGGCTTCTTCATCACAGGCATGGATTCACCGGTAATAAACGATTCATCGGCGCTTGATTTGCCTTCAATAACAATGCCATCGACGGCAATCTTTTCACCGGAGAGAATTTTGATCAAATCACCGCGCTGGACAAGTTCGATTTCGATTCCACGTTCGGTAAGAATATTGCCATCGGCATCACGAGTGACGAGACGCGCTTCTTTGGCCTGCATTGACATGAGTTTGGACAGTGCTTCGGAGGTTTTACCCTGTAAAAGGTTGATTGAAGCCATATCTAACGTACAAAAAGTAAACTCACTTTAGCCTTGTATTCCAACCATCGCCCCAGGGCAATAAACACAAGCAACATTGGTGGAACATCGAAGAAAGTCATCGGGCTCGATGGCCAACCAAGAAGAATCGCAATCACCAAAATGGTTACAGAATACAAGTAAGCGATAGTCGTGGCAAGGACCACAAGAACATCCATATTCGCCGTACCATGTTTTAACGCTTTCCATGATTGAATGTAGAAGTTTCGGCCACCAAAGAACTGCACCGGGGTTGCCAACAAAAACAAGATGAAATTGTCGATGGATAAAGCTGGAAAAAAGATGGGATGCTGTCTTTCTGGATGCATCGGGGTGTGTAAGATCCAATGAAAGTAGATCATGGTTGCCATGACAGGAATACCAAAGATAAGGGAAATAAGAAATGCCGAGCGCCATCTGAAAGTGACAATACTTTATAAATGTATTCAAACTGTCAACCTTACTTGATAATATCCGATGTATGGCTAAGCTTTTTTAACCTGTCTTCATTGCTGGCCAGTTCCGCCGTGTAACCGAGATTCTAAAAACAACATTACATTAACTGTAGAATTCATATATCAAACTAACCTGAATAACATCAATAATATCCCTAGCACCGACAGCAGCAGGTACATATTCAACCAAAGCTGATCCCGTGGTTAGATTCACTTCGCAGCTATCAATACCCTTCATCGCCATGACGTGACTCTCGATTCGACGAGCACAAGTATCACTCGACATGCCACCAATGGTTAGATGAATCTTTGTATCACCATTGACAGCATCATCCAGCACAGTTGATGGGTATCCGAGCTTTGTGATAGCAGCACTGACTTCTTCAGCTGTGGTAATGGAAGCATCATATGTGACATCGGCCTTCAAAAACATCAACGAAACAACGATTGACTGAACTCCCGGCTTTTCGGCAATGTTTCGTTCGATGAAAGCTACACAGGAAGCACATGTCATGCCATCAACTGAGAGTGAACACTTTTTATAATCAGGTGTGCCGGATCGAATAACCACGGATTCAGGAGCTTCAGGTGATGGAGATCGGGTTTTTACCGGTGGAGAAGGTGTTTTCTGACCGGTTTCAAGATCAATGATTGTAAAATCGTCGGTTTTGGTAACACTGAGGCTGTCGTTGGGAGCTACGGAGTCAGTTATCAGCTTGCATTCGAAACCCATGTCGTCAATGGCGCTTGCGACTGCTTCACCGGTAAGTTTTGAGGGATCATATATAATGGTACCTACAAAGGATAGCTGTTGCCATTTAGTTAACGGGCGATCTAACCAACCTTGATTCCCCTTCAAATCAACTTTAATCGACAGGATCCCGGGTTGTTTGCCGATGTGATCCTGGATAGAGTTTACACAACTCATACATGACATGCCAATGATGCTAACGACTGCGATGCGGTTAGTCGAACCATTTTCGACGGAGCTACCCGGTATTGCACCGTCGGGGTCCATTCTGTAATATAACAATTGAATCAAGTCAATATTATGATACCGCAAGTTGTAAATAGATTGGAAACGCAAAAATTATATAAAAACAAAAAGGGAAGATAATTCGTATTGGAAACAATGTAGGAATAATTCCGTAAATTGAGTCTTTTCACAGATACGTTTTTTAGTTTCAACTTTTCCGCAATTCACGGACAAAGATAAGAACGGATTGCATCACACGAGTCAAAAAACAAACAAGCTGTACCAAAGGAAAATGCGATTCGACTACAAAGTGTAGACACTTGAAGAAAACGTGCAACTCGGCCAAGCATTCGTCTTCCAACGTTGACATTGAACCGTCAACGACGCACGATAAAAACAACCGGTTCAGCGATCAAATAAGAATCGAAACATAGGTATAGATCGGAGGGGAAAAGACATACTAATCGTGCCTGCCTCTGCAGATTGGCGAACAAGCTGTCATTGCCTCAGGGCCTGAACAGCAACGGTTCAGGGTCATCGTGGGGGTGCAAATGGCAGTTTGTCAACAGCTGGTAATGACGTAATCCATATTGGGCATGACGTCGGTGAAAAAACGAGGGCAAAAAAGGGGAATGCCGGGGGCAGTGAAAGCTGAAATGCACGCAGGCACGGGGAACAGCTTGTGTTGAGACGAGAGGGTTGTTGTGGTGCAAAATGTTCTCTGGCAAGTGTGGGGGCAAACTTGGGCATCGTTAAAGTCAAAGAAGTCTCTTTTATTCTGTTGGTTGTTTCATTGAAACTTGAAATCGACTAAACTTAAAATGGCCCTCTTTCATAGAAAGCGAAAATAGCCAGTTCCAATGTTTCGAAATAATATTTGACTACAAAATACAAACTACAGATTTTCGTTCCTGAAAGCTCATTCAAGCTTGTTTATATTGAACTAATCAAAGCAATATAAACATTCCAAGCATTCAGTTCGAAAAAAGTTCAACCCAAGCCCAACGCCTATACAGTTTGTCCATAAAAGCCCCATCCAGGAACAACGGCCCTAACCACTGACCATCTTTGGTTCTTTCTTCACAAAGAAAACGATTATCAGGAAATACGACAGACGCAATGATAAGACTCGAGTCATCCATTTTAAGTCTGTTGGGGAGTGCATTTTACACTGTCTTCAGGATGAGGACAAAAACCCCCTTCACCAATAACGTCTTCCTAATCGCCTCAACGTGCATGTTCAATGCATTGTGACCACCAAAAAAGAAATATGTATACGTGCAACTTGATGAAAGCCACTCAAACATTGAAATAAAGACACATTTTAACAGATTATTATTCGTCTCCTTTACGCAAATCACAGGCAAACATACATAAACACATGAAAGCAAGGCATCGACAATCTTCGAAGGCATCATGACAGACAAAATGTTCCAGTCCATGAAGTTCATCTTTCATTGATGGTATTTTTTGGTCGTGACTTAGTATTGTAGTAGCACAGTAACACGGCTTGTTTTGGCAGTCCAGTGTTTCGAAGCACACGTCCCATGAAGCAATAGCAACGTGGGGGGTATATGAATTCAGGCTGAAGTAAGCATAACTTAATAGGGGTAATAGTAACAGACAAATACATAACAGTTTCATCGTTGAATGAAATGTGTATCGGCAGCAATCATTCGGTAAGGATCTTACATACAGTATGACACCAACTTCCTTTGTTTTTAAAATTTACGTGTGTTTGTACTGATTGAAGGCATGTAAATTTGAAATCTGCTGGTAAAATCTGTGTTAAAATTGCAATTGAAATTACATGTTTGGTCTTGGATGTATCAAGGCCCTCTAAAGGGCAACGGACACACACATTTATGCTTCTCACTAGTCATATCGACGCTCTGAGGGCATTGCTCGACCTGGATGTCGATGCCTTTGAGCTACTCCGGCTTTCCATAGATGTAACAAGGCCCTCTAAAGGGCAACAGGCACAAACATTTATGCTTCTCACAGGTCACATCGCCGCTCTAAGGGCATTGTTCGACCTAGATGTCCATGCTTTTATACCACCAACATCTTTCTGGCTTGGATATTCTTATTACTGGCCTCATTGGTGATCCCAAAAGGGGGAAAATGCCTTCCAGGGCATACCACTGTAGCTAATACGGCCACGCCCATCCTGCGCAGCTTCGATGGCCCCGCGCCAATCGGCATAATGTCAGTTGTGCCCCTTACCCCGACTAGGGGAAGGGTGAATAAAGATGATCCACCACAGGACCGTGTACCTTGGAAGAGAAAGAACTACACCGGCAACACCACCAACATCTTTCTAGCTTGAATATTCCTTTTGCTGACTTCATAAGTCCTCCCAAAAGTGGATAAATGCGTTCCAGGGCAGGCCCATATATTTATGCTTCTCACAGGTCATCGCGACGTTCTGATGGCATTGTCCGTCCTGAATATCGATGCTTTTGAGCTACTTCGGCTTCTAATGAATGTATCAAAGCCCTCTAAAGGGCAACGAACCCCCACATTTATGCTTTTCAGAGGTCATATCCACGCTCTGAGGGCGTTGTTTGACCTGGATATCGATGCTTTTGAGCTACTAGGGCTTCTAATGAATATATCAAGGCTCTCTAAAGGGCAACAGACACACACATTTATGCTTCTCACAGGTTATATCCACGCTCTGAGGGCACACAATGCCCCAAACAGTAATGACTGTTCCAACCATTATTGCGGTTACATTATCTTGCAGGGCCATATTGAGACCACTAACACTGTGCCTCTGGGACCACTTTCCACCTACGTTGGGAATCCAGGTCAGATACCTACCTTGGTGCGCCGACGCCCACCACAGAGTCTAACGAAAGCTGCTTTAAAAAACAGGACCGCTTTTTTACCATCGTTTGTGGCAGAATAACATTCGATATTGTGTGTTTAGCCATCTCAATCCTAAATTGTGCATATATTCTGCGGGTATTGCTATTCTCTAATCTTTCTGTTTCGTTCTTCAACCATGCCGTACCCTTTGACCAAATTGCCCTACGGCTTTCGCCACCGTCTCAGCAAGCTTGCCACTGCTGCCGAACGGTATCAACTTCAAATTGCCGCTGCTGACACTAACATCTGTCCACCAAAGCTACAAATTGCTCGGAAGATTACGCACTTGGACTCGGCGGTGATCTCCACATTTCCTGATGGGGAGGATGATTTACTACTTTGTACCAATGAAATATCTTTTGGCGCCCCATATCTGACCGATGACATTATTAATCGTACAATTATGGAACCGTATAGTGCTGATATATGTTACACAAACATGACAATCAATGAAATGATACCGTCAAACTTGTTACTAAGCAGTGTGAAACGTCTTAAGGTCACATATTCACTATCAAGTTTCATCCGCCACACTATTGATTTTTCCGGCATTTTTGACATTTTTCCATGTGTAACCGATTTGTTGATTTGTAATCCTATAAGTGATTGCTGGATAACCGATATTGTAAAATATCAAAAAGAAAAACTATCCATTTTAGGACTTATTTTTTCCCATCATCAGTGTGATCTAAATGGTTGGGACGTCGATGAACTCATCGTTTTTTTCATGGTAAAACATTTTCGGTTTTTTTTTCACAAATTTAAAACAAATATTGTAGGCACAAGAATATGATTTTTCGCTTCGCCTTACTTTTAATTATAACATGGAGTTTTACGTAATGTCTTGGGCGAAAAAAACCATAATTCCCAAGATGAATTTGCAACGTTGGGAGTTCGATTACAGCCCACTATTTCGTCATATTACTTTAAATTTCATCGGAAGTGGCACTTCTTATTGCTATTTAATGCCAACCGAAAACACTGCAGTTGACTTTATACAATAACTTTTGATAAGACCCCGTTAAAATAAAAGAATACAGAAACATTTGTAAAATCGGCTGAAATGCCATCATTGAAAAATAATCTATGCATAAATTTGACTTAAGGAACCAAAACAACAAACATCTTCTCTTCATTTAACAAAAACGTCAACCAACGTATTGATTAAAACGGCGTTGTACGACAAAAAACGCCTATCACTTGTCCACTTTTTTGTCATTCCAGTCTCAGCCTTCCCCTTGTGCCATTCCACCAGTAAGCTTCTTCCAATTTTATGAGGAGTAGCCAAAGGCTGTTGTCCCCGGCCTCTGGGGTCAATCGATGGCATGACCAGCGGGGATGAAACTCGATTACCAAGTGTACTGCACGGACGCGTGTTCCTTCGTTTTGGTCCTCTTGTTCATCCCTACTTCTTGGTGTCCCCTTTTGGCTTTATGCCGTTCGCTACCAACCGTATTGATGACTCCATTGTAAAGGACGGAAAAACTAACTAATGCCAGCATCATTGTCCTTTCTGGGTTTGTTCTCTTGCTGTTAGTTTAATCAGTACGTTTCTGGAAACTCTGATGAAAGTACGTTTCCAAGACTTTTGATTTCGGAATCAATATTGCACCATTTAAACTTTGTTGTTTCTACCGGCTAGATGCGTCATTACACTAAAAAAATACTTTTGAGTCAACTTCCGGAAAATATGGGCGACATAGTGTGACTCCTTTGCTTTTTGTGAGTAACCATCGTTAAAACGTCATTTTGTTTTATATTTTTAGTTATTCATTTTTGTTTGTACAGACTAGTAATCACTTTAAAGTTTTGTCGTTCTTTGTAGTATAGCACCATAACGATTTATCATTTTTGCAAAGATAGTTTTATGATTAATGCATATTTACAGCAATTATTGCACTTTCCATGAGCCTTCTAATGTGTCGTTGCGTGCACCCCTAGCCCGCACACTTCTCTGTCTTGCTAGGACCGCCGCTGGCGGTACAGCGCAGTGTCCTCTGGGTTGTGTCCATCGAAGTGTGTTGTTTTCCAATTCGTGTTTTCCCAATTAACTACGCAAAACTACATCATAACAATCCACTACTTTCCTTGTAGATTGAAACGATCTAATAGCGACCGATGTGCTGAGGACAGAAGGCTAACTTCATCGCCGCCGTCGGTTATCTCCGAACACATTTATCTTATCTAATTTATCCCGTATTGTTTCATCGTGTTTTCCAATCTAGCAGTCATGGAGCAATCCAACTCTCTTCTCCTCAATGAAGAAGCTCTTCGACAATGTGCCGACTTGACAAAACCGTTCTTTATTTATGAATGGCTACGGTACTTGGATCGGATTTTGCCGGTCACTCAGAAAGTACGTTTTTATATATTTTAATTAATTCTATGTGTGTTTTGCTATTGTGCAGATTGGTTTTACAGTTTTCATATAACCTTTCCAGGCGGACATCAAGACCTGTCAAACCAAGCTAGTCGCACAGCTAACCGATCAAATTCAAAAAGGTTGGGGTGCTCCTACCCGACAACTTTTGGCTCGTTGTCTGGCACAAGTTTTCACCATTGCCGATGCATATGACATGTTTCAAACGATCAATCTTTGCACAGATGTCATGAAAGCCAAAGAAGACGCGTCTAGTACGTTGGCAGTCAAACTGTAAGCTTTCACTTGTGTTTTCTTACTGGAATATAAATTATTTCATTGCAGAACAGCATTGACCATCCTCGGTGCCGTCTATGAATCCATTGGTCGTATGGTTGGTCGCAGTTATGAAGAAGCCTTTCAACTTATGATTAAATGGCTGAAGTCGGCAGATTCCAGTACGAGGACTGAAATCTTGAACACCATCTCAAAGATGATCCATGGCCTTGGCAATGCTGCATTCAGTGTCCATAAAGATTTGTACAAACAGTTATCAAAGTCGTATTTGACTGATCGAGTCATGTCTGTACGAGCTGCGGCAGTTGGGGTCGGTTGTGTTCGATTCAAAGTTTTATTTTATAAAAAACTTTTTAGTGCCTCTATGATCTGGTTTCTGACCCCCAATCTCCTGTCTACACAAACGATCTGGATGCCATATCGACGCTTTGTTTGAAATCTCTTGAGGGTGCCAACTATGAAGTTCGATTAGCTGTGGCACGGGTCTTCGCTAAACTTGCCGCAACATCTGTTTCTCCGAAGCCGCTTCCGGGTGCTAACAATCCAATGACGAGTTCTTCCACCATCAAATTGTCGTCAGTCGAGGACGTTTTTGCATGTCTAGGAACAGACTTCTTGCGAGGTGGCATCGGTGGATTCTTGAAAAGCAGCAGCAATGGCGCCACCGCTGGCGGTCATAAGGAAATTCGTGTTGGATTGGCTTACGCCTACGTTGAAGTCATTCGAGAGCTGGGGCCAAGCTGGTTGGAACGGAATCTCGCTTTCTTTATTCGTCATTTGTTGGATGTGATCAGCAAGTGTGGGCCACTCGCATTTTCAAAGTAAGATTGCCACGGTTTTCAAAGCTTTTGTTATCATTTGTCTTACAGTAACCCTGCCCAATCAGCTGAAGTCGTCCACATGCGCCGTTGTGTGTCCTTTATCTTCCGCCATACCCTGGGGCAAATCCTGAGTGAACCATCTCAACTGACGGCCTGCAAGTTCTTCGGTGAATTTCTCAATGACTACATCAACTCATTCGACTGTCTCCCCGATTCTGATACCGAACGACTTCTATCCGCCGAGATTTACTCATCAGCTCAGGCCACCGTCGTCGCACTTCTTGAAATCAGTGCCCTGGTTCGTCAGATTGGAACAGCAGTGACTCCACTTTTTGTTGAAGCCTCTGGCATTATGGAACCTGTGTTTGCAAGCCTTCAACATCCTGTCATTGGCGCTCGACTCGCAGCAGCTTGGTGCCTTCGTTGTGTGACTTCAAGTGTGCCATCTCAACGGACACCACTGATCGATAGATGTATCAACCGATTGTCGAAGTTGGAACATTTGAAGAAAAGCCCCGAGGCCATAAGTGGATATTCATTGGCATTGGCTGCATTGCTGGCTGGCGCAGCTGATTGTAAGATGGGTATTCCGTTTGGAAAGGCTAAACAAGTTTTTGCTATTGCTGAAGACATGATCAAAACGGCTTCCCAAACGTGTAAACTGGCACTGCAGAAACGCCGCAGTGGATGGTTGCTGATTTCGGCTGTGACAACGATGAGTACGTTAATTGATTGATTGAATGGGTTATAATATTGATTAATGTTAATTTCAGAAACCCCTTTTGTCCGACACAATCTGAGCCGTCTCTTACTACTTTGGAAGTACTCCTTCCCGAAGCTGGTCGAAGAAGCCAACAACGAAAAGGGTCGCGGTGATGTATTCACATGGGAATGCACATTGGAATCTCGTGCCGGTGCCCTCGCATCAATGTGTAGCTTTGTAACACATTGTCAAGAGCTGTTGACGGAAGACGTTGTCAAGCTGATTGTCAATTTGATTCAATCAAGTTTAGCGACGATGGCACTGTATGTCTTTGAACTTCTTTTCCCTCTTTCAAAGTACAGTTTTTCAGTGTCGCTGACCTTTTGTTCACGTACGGCGTCAAACTCCGTCATTCCATCTACACATTCCGGATTCGTTTGTACACCCTGCTGAGCCGACTTCAGCTAAAGCTCTACGAACATCTCTTCAGTGTGTTGTTGCGTGAACTCGTCGCTGATATCACACTGTCCGACAATTCGCAGGCCATTACGACATCTTCTCTCACGGCATCACTGTGTTCGTCGATGGAGCATACACTTCTTGCCGGATGGGTTCGGGACACGACGCAATCATCGTTGGAAGGCGATTTACATGTTAGCAGTACTGCTCCGATTGATATTGCCATCGAGCATGATCCGTATACCCTTATCACGGCAGACAGTAAGGTACAGTGGCCCGAGCCGTTACCCGTTCATGTTGCTTCGATCGACCTTGCTATTGATCTCTTTGGACGAGTGTACCCCCTGGCTCCAGCAAAACACAAGCTCCAACTGACGAACCACTTTTTGAATGCTTTTAAAGGCATCAAGAATGCAAATCGCCTGGTATCCATTCAAGCGAATGTTCTCGGTGCAGTTTTATGTGCTATGCGATCGATGGGCGAAACGAGAACTCCAAAATTGGAAGGAGAGGAGTTGCACAAAGCCAATGTCAACCTTGTTTTGCCGTTGTTGAATCACGAAAGAGTCCTGCTACGGTGCCTTGCCATCGAAACCTTGGGACACTTGACTCAGGCTGTTGGTGAAGCTGTCTTCGTTGCCGGCAATGCTCAATATTGCTTTGATCAACTCCGAAGCACGAATGACCAAAAGAGCCGGAGTGGATATGCCCTTGCTCTCGGCTGCCTCCACAATCACGTCGGATCACTTGGAAGCGGACAACATTTAAACACTGGTGTTTCTGTTTTGATCGCTTTGGCCCAGGAATGGAGTTCTCCGATGGTTCAGTCATGGGCAATCTTGTCTTTGTCGCTCGTAGCTGCAACTGGTGGTGGAATGTTTCAAGGCTATCGAGATCCGAGTTTATCACTGTGCTTGCGTCTGCTTGCCCAAGTTTCGCCATCAAACTCAGAAGTTATCATGTCTGTCGGCAGACTTGTGTCCGCATTGATTACAAGCGTTGGTCCCGAGCTGTCCATGACACTTGGAACTATGGACAACGCAAGATCGAGTTTCTTGATCGCAAGTTCCATGATGTTTGAGCATCCGGATCCCCTTGTCAAGGCTGAAGCCCTCGGATGTTGGCAACAACTACATTTGTTTGCGCCGAGGTTTGTGCAGTTGGATCGATTGGTTACAAACATTTGTGTAAGTTTGGTCGTTGTTCTTTTGCGACTTCACCAATCAAAATCCGTTTTAGCACCTCTTGTACAATCCTCATCTTGTCCTTCGGAAAGCCGCCGTCGCCTGTCTGCGTCAACTACTCCAACGTGAAGTCAAGGAGGTTCGTGAGCATGCACAATCACTTATACCTGTCGGAATGATGGACAAGTCCAAGGCTGAAGCATGCCCGCTTCCTGAAACCGGTCTCGAAGGCGCTTTATTCGAGTTGCTGGATACGGAAACTGATCCCGAGCTTCGAGCACACATCAAGGAAGCCCTCAACTTTTTGGTCCAAGCCACGTCTGGTGAATTGCTTTCACATTGGTTGACAATGTGCAAAGACATTTTGGCATCGACTTCTGGCGCTGATGTCAGCCGATCCACTATTGTCATCGATGAGAAGGGCCTTCCAGCGGCTTCAAATACCTCTGGCGGTGGACTTGCTGGTGGCGGTGACGATGATGAGGGCGCTGCCGGTGGTGACGACGATGACAGTTTGGCCATTGCATCGGCTCAAGATTCTCGATCACGTGAAAAAGTACTTCCCCGATGGCCATCCAGAGTTTTTGCATTCGAAATTGTGCGGAAGCTCATGGGCGTTTGCGACACTGAACGTGCTCACCTTGATTTTGCTTTGGCAAAAGAGCTCCAAACAACTGGTGCCGGACGCCCGGATTATCTCGTTCTTCACCTCGCTGATCTCGTACGAATGAGCTTCATGGGTGCCACTTCGGACAATGTCGAACTTCGGTTAGCTGGTCTAGCAAGTCTTCAAGATGTGATAGACCGATTTGCTACCGTTCCTGATCCCGGTTTTCCTGGTGACGTCATTTTGAAGCAGTTCCAAGCTCAAGTCGGTGCTGCACTCCGGCCGGCTTTTGACCCTGAAACACCGTCTCACGTCACGGCAGCGGCCTGTCAAGTTTGCAGTACATGGATTGGGTCTGGAGTGGCTCGTGATCTCAATGACCTTCGCCGAGTCAATCAATTGCTGGTGTCCAGTCTGGCGAAGCTCAAACACGGCAGTATCAACACCCAACTTTACAATGAATCCGCTGCCACACTTGAGAAGCTTGCCATTCTGAAGGCTTGGGCTGAGGTGTACATTGTAGCGGTGAAGGAACAAGAAAGTGGACCGAAGAACAACGACGCTGCCGCCACGGGTTTGGACGATGAAGGATCTCACCATGAAAACCTGTTGACACTTGTGAATCCCGAGCTGAATTCACTTGTTGGTCACTGGTTGGCTGTGCTCCGGGATTCGGCAATGTTGACACTTCCTGTTGAGTTTGCTAATCAACTTCCCGAAAACGGCGGAGCTTTCTTTACACCTGAAAGTGCCGAGGTGAGTCTTATCGCCATAACTTTTTCCAATTTATCGAAATCTTATTTCAGTCGTGCAAAGATTACTATCACGCATCATGGCCCCCAATTCTTCTAGCAACGTCCATCTGGCTGAATCGAAACAACTTTGAAGTGAGCCTCCCAGAATCATCAACTGGTAATGCACCTATTGAACCGTGGCTCCATGAACGTCGGGAAACTCGATTCGCTTTGTTGCTTGGCATGTGCTGTGAATCGCTTTGTAGCAACCGATCATACATTGATTCCGATCGCGTCGTTCAACTGTGCTTATCGACATTGCGTAATCTTATCGATTGTCAGTGGGCCAGATTAGAGTTGATGCGCGATGTGAGGGTAGCCGTTGAAATGCTGAACATTCTTCATCGCCTGGTTTTGACGCGGGACAACTTGGCGACCCAAAAGCTGTGTGCCGATGTTGTGCTTGCTGTTTTGGCAGCCGCAAGGACGGCGATTGACACTGTATCCGCGGTCGACGTCGTCAACGGTAATGTCGATGCTGACACGGCCGTTTATCAAGGCTATCCCGGTGGAGAGGGCATTGATGGCTTCGATTCGTCGACATCGCTGACGTTTGCTACGCTTGAGATTGCTCTTTGCTTGTTGGTACGCCAGATACCCCAGATCAACTCAGCCTTGATGAAGTCAAAATCATCGGCACCTTTGCATTTCCGCAAGTATGCCAGATTACCGTCTGAAGCATGTGAACTCGTCCGTCTCGGAGTTCAATTGCTGGTCCAAATCCCGGAGCTGTGCAGTCCAGAAGGTTCAATCGTCCTGCTTCCGACCGTGTTTTACTTGGTTTTGGGCGTCTTGCGAGAATCCAGTCGAATCGATGTGGATACCTCCGGTGATTTGAGCACAGGTCATGTTTCTGCTGGTGCAGCTGCAGCGATGGTGGTAAGTTATTTGAATGCTTTATTAACTTTGCCATCTAACATTACTGTGCTTTAGGCAATCCGCCAACTCGTTAGCAACCCACCTACCACAGCATCTCCCGAAACATATGACAATTGGGCGTCTGTTGTTCGTTCTTCCCTTCTCAGCATGCTCAACATGGTCGAAGGCTCAGATGCACGTGTTGATAAGTCAGTTGTCATGTTGGCAGCTACCGTAATGACGACGACGTTGCCGAGTTCATTCCCCATCGGTGCCCCGCTATTCCACAAGCATTGCCGTCTTCTGAAACAATGCATTCAACACCCGGTGGCTGCGATTCGTCTGAAGGCACTGCAATCTTTGAACTCCATTTTCGGCAAAAAGGACATCTGTGCTCCCTACATTCGTGAACTGGCTCCTCTTGTCTTCGATAAGATTCGTCCCTTCATCATGCCGACAGCCGAAGCGACCGAACCACCGTCACCAACGTTGGAAACTGATTTGCCGGTCTTGGTCGACATTAGCGAGATTGATGCTGCCGCTGTTCAAGAGGCAATCAAGGCAATTGAAACCATTCTGCGCGTGTCACCAACCCCCGAGAAACAAATTATGTTTATCAATTTGCTGCTTCGCTGTCTTGTTCGCTTCTTAGTGCCGAATCCAGCCCGAGATTTTCTTGATGCGTCTGGACCGACTGTGAAACGCCTCCATGATTTCGCCTTCCAACGAATCAACACCCTTGCACCGGCATATCCGGAGGCTTTCAAGACTGTGATATCGTCATGCCCAGCAATCAAGCAAAGGATCGAGCATACGGCTCAACTCATATCGAGATCGAGTCAATTGAGCCAACAAGCCGCGATTCTACAGAACCAGCAGAAGGCAGCCGCTGTCGCGAGGGAAGCCGCAGCGGCAACGGCAAAACCGACTATTGAGCTTAAAATGGATTTTGCGGCTAAGTTTGCATCGTAAATGGTGTTTTTATCATTGTAAACCGTTTTGCTTCTCGCTGAACGAGATTGCTTTACATTTTATGTTGTAAAAAGTGCACACATGTTGGCATAATAATATTAACTGAACTTAATTGACTGCTTTATGTAGTTTTATATTAATTGTGTAATGTACAGTGAACGGAAGAAAGATATGAATAAAGATATTGCTTGTTTACACTTGGTTAATTTTGATACAAAGTTTGTTAACTTTAAAAATATCTTCGATTTGAACTACTGTTGGATTTGAATTCGCTCATTTTGCTACCGTTTCAGAATCATGGTTCGCAAACGTAAGAATCCGGCGGCGCCGAAGGTCGACGAGTACACCATCAAGTCGAACGACGGCCATGTCGAGGTGATTTCCGCTGGTGTTATGCGTCAGAGTAATACGCTCAATCATTGTCGTAAGTTTTTGTTGATATTTGTGTAATGCTACCATTCACAATCCTCAGAGATTAATGTTGTCTTTTTAGTGAAACTTACCCAGGAGAATGGCGTTATTCCTCTCCCGTGCGCATCTGGAGCAGTACTCAAAGTCGTCTTCGCTTTCTGCCGCCTTCACGAATCGGATCCACCATATGTTCGAAATGAAGTTGGACCCTCCGCTCTGTCGTTCGTTGACGCCGTTTTCCTGCGTCAGCACGAAAAGGTGTTCAACGAACTGATCCAAGTCGGCGACTATCTCGACATCCCACGACTCGTTGATGCCGTTCTGCTGTACATTCGTGACAATTATGTTGCTGGTCAATCCTTTGACATCATCGCCAAACATCTCGGGGTGCCGCCACGAACGAACTTTGGTGCTGGTTTTGATGAGGCCGTTCAAGAGTATTCCTCGCTGTTGCGTTAAATGATTTCGTGCCCAGATACTTGTATGTACACAGTGATCATTGGTTTTTGTTTTGCCGTTTTACTTGTTTCTCATTGTAAAATAAAGTGACCTTACAAAAAGTCTATGAACATTTAAAGCACACTTAAAATGTAGGAGGACCAGCTGTAGCACTGTTTTGCTCCTTTGAAGATATAAAGGACCGTTTTGTGGTCATGCCGTTGGGCATACAGCAAGCCAAGGCAGTAAGCCCGCCCGACGGCTATACTCATGTTTATTCATGTGGTCTTTTTTGTCTATCACCCTCAAGTAGTTTTTCTCGCAACAGCATAGTATTCACAATTTTCTTTTCCTTCTTTTTATCGTTGGTTTTTTTTCATTTAGAATGTCCGCGACGATGGTGGTGCTGTCACTAATATGAAAAATGTCAATTTAATGCTTCTGTAGTATGTACGTAATCTTACACAGCCATAGTTCCTTGTCGTCATCCAGCTTGCTTGAAGTGACATGATAGACGTGTCACACCATTCGTGGAGGCATGTTGGATTCTTTGGTCTTCGGGCAGGCTTTAAAAGTTGCCTGTTTTTTACATTGGTCTTTGATAATGAATTTAAAATTTAAAGTTTTGCCGTGTCCGGTGATGGATGGCATCTAAGATGGTTCCACGACAAAGTGCATTCCAATATTGCTATGTGAATCCGACTTTAACAAAAGCATGAAATACCGCCTTTAACAATGCATTTGCTCTTTGATGCTATCACTCATGTTGTTAGACGCATATAAGCCGCATTTCACGTATGCCAAGCCCATGTTAGCCCCCGGGAAGGGTCATAACAACAAGCAACTTCTACTTTACATTAGTGTACCCCCGTCCGGAAGAAAAGTACGCATACGACTAAAGAAGGCGCGCCCCTCTCATAACTGCGGACCCTTCACAATGCCCTCCTTCCTATCCATCCAGCGAGGCACCATCAACATGTCGTGCCTAAAGGCACAAAAACATGAGTGCCACCGGCGGTCGTACTATGAGAGTAATACGACAGGGGACACGTATAATACTCTTTGAGTTGAGCTGAGTCCGTCCTTTTTTATCATTCGTGTGACCCTGAGACCCTTTGAAGTCGGACATAGCCATAACCCCGACCAATTCGATTATAAATTTATTGAAATTACATACTTTTATTTCACTTTAACCATGGCCCATAAGGATATCGAATTAGGCTTTGTTTTAAACGTTCACAAAGTCCAAAAACCAAGTCGGACATTTTCGGCCACAAATTTTCATTCTATTACCTTTTTTATGGCCATCTCGTTTATGTATTTTTCGCTTCTGAAAAGCGGCATCTTCTCAGTGCGTCATTACAACGGACGGGGGCCTGAGCCGGCCTGGCCACTTTCACTGCTTCTCGCTCTCGTGTCTTCAGCATCGGACGACGTGCTTAATGTTTTTGCGGTGTCCCAGACGGCTACGTCGTCATTGTTGGCCCCTTTTTTTTCGGTTGGTAGAAACAACGAGAAGCGTTGATGCATGCACGTAATCACGCAGTGGACATACCTGGACTTTGTATTCTTGAAAATTTTTCTGTTTTTTAACAAAAACGACGGCATTACTTGAAGAGTGCCAACAAATCCCGTCCTAATTTGCAACACTTTTCATCCATGGCTGTTGCTGTTGCTGCTGGCTGTTGAAAAGCCGCCCCCATGGCTCTCGTTCCCTGTGCAAAGAGTCAATTTGTAACCCTTCAAAGTGCTTCGGCTCGGCATCCACTTTTTTGGGACAGCTCTCGATTGGGGGCTACCCCCCACACATTTCCTTCCACCCTCCTCTCCTCCTTGCTTTTGCCGTCATGGCATTTTTGTTATTTGAGTGTACATAGGTTGTATAGCGCATCCGTGTCCACAAGCCAAAATGCCAAAGCGGCTAACAAACAACTAATGTAAGCTTTCATATTTGGATGTCGTGTTGTCTTTCGGGAGCATCTCTCTCTCTGCCTCTCGACGACGGTACCGATATTAAAGCCCGGTGTAGCTGCTTCATCGTTTCGTTTCCCCCCATGTCCCATGTTTGCCGGCCAGGGGCCACCATAAATGCGACTGCGCTCCTCTCCTTTCTGAAGTCTCAAGCCCATAGGCCATACATGGGGCAGAGGAGGCGACCTCGTTAGTAACCCCGGCCAAGAGAAACGAGACATCTCGGGCGTGTTTTTTTTTAGCAGCGCCATGGCTGCTTCTGAGAGACGCCTCGATAGCATGTCAGGCGCCAGGCGGCAATCAAGGGGCCGTTTTTGCATCTATGCTCAATTTCATTTCATCGTGACCAAGTGCAAATGTGACCATTTTTTGGCATTCCGGAGAGCTCGAGCTGACCAAAAGTCAGTTTCTATCTATCAAAAATAACCGTTTTTGAAAATTTTTGTGACTTGTTTTCTTACCCGACTTCCATAAATGAATTCACTCACAAAAGTCACCCACCACAACAAAGTTATGCGTGTTAGTACCGTTAGTATTCAGCAAAATATGCCATATCACTCTCCATTCACATTATACTTATTTCGATTCCGCGTAGAAGCTTGTCGTGTTTTTTCGCATTTTTCAAAACAAATTCAACCTTTCAGATGTCAGCGGTGAAGAAAAAGGAGGATGACAAAGAAAAAAAGTTTCTTGGTCGCTTATCCTATAAACTTGACTACGATTTCGATAAAAATGCTGTAAGACTTTCCAGAAATTCAGATTTTGAATTCGATTATGGTTTCTTGTCCAATTGCAGCTCACAGCCGTCATAATCAGTGCCGAGGAGTTGCCTGCCATGGATTTGGGCGGCACATCCGATCCCTATGTCAAGCTATTCCTAATGCCTGACAAAAAGAAAAAGTTTCAGACTAAAGTGCAACGAAAAAGTTTGAATCCAGTCTTCAATGAATCATTTACCTTCAAAGTGAGTGATATTGTTTGAAGTGATCCAAAATCTGATAAAGAAAGTGTTTGCAGATTCCATTTAGTGAAATCGGTGGTCAAACATTGGTATTCAATGTATTCGATTTCGATCGTTTCGGGAAACATGATCAAATCGGACAGATTTCTATACCCCTGGGAAAGATTGATCTGGCAACAACGATTGAAAAGACCGCAAATATTGAAGCACCACCGGAAAATAGGTTGGGTGAAGTGTGTTTAGCGCTGCGATACGTCCCTAATAAGAATAAGTTGACGGTCGTCGTTATGGAATGCAAAAATTTGAAGAAGATGGACGTTTTGGGATTGTCTGGTGAGATCCATCTTTAAAGTTTTGTAAAAACAACAACTTTTGCAGATCCATATGTCAAAATCTACCTAATGATGCAGAACAAACGATTGGAGAAGAAAAAGACAACCATCAAAATGAAAACACTTAACCCATATTATAACGAAAGCTTTAGCTATGACGTGACACCAGAAAAGATGCAGGTAAACAGTTTGGATATAAGATTTACGCAAAACACATTTCAACAAACCTCTGATTGCAGCGCGTCCATTTACATGTTATTGTGAGTGACTACGATCGTGTCGGCTCAAATGAACGCATTGGCCAGGTCATCATCGGGCCCACGAGCAATGGCCCCGGGAATAAACATTGGAATGACATGCTTCAAACCCCGAGAAGATCCGTCGCGCAATGGCACACACTTGAACCTTTCAACGACGATTAATTGAATTCTTGAACAAACTTATTTGTATAATATTATTATTTCAAACACAATTCCGTCTATCATCGACTGCTGCCCCATGACATTGTAATCATTATCTGTGTCTCTATGTAATTGTATCGAGTGAAAATTGTAATAGCAACTTTTTAGAGCGAGTAGCAACCAGCAGAGTCTATGCAATTTGCAATTTGATTCCACATTGGATTTTGTTTTTGTTTCCGTTGCTCCATCATCTAACGCATAAACACAACGTTCAATATATCCCTTCTTGAAATGATCCATTTTCCAATGCTTCCAACTTTGAACAAAATAGCGTTATTCCCATATCAATGGTTGTTAATCGATTTTCTTATCTTAATAAGCTCAAAACGTTAATCCTAACTTCAAAAGTCGTTTACATTGTATACTTTCTTCTGTATCAGATGGCCGTCTGTATTCTAGGTGTTTTTGACGTTGATGCTGCAACTTTTTTGTACATTTTGTACAGTTATTGTCCATTTTGATATCCTGATTTTGAAAAATAAGTGTTTTATAAAACTGCGTTGTAGTACCTGTTTTCAACTTTTAGACGAAACATGGCCACAGGCAATACAAGAAAATGCTTTTTTATTATGGTCGTTTTATCACTGATATCGATAGCATCAACAACTATCAGCTCACAACCCGCTAAATACATCTGGAAACCGTCGACAAAGATGGATGAACCACGGAATTGGGCCGGAAAAGCTATTCCTTGTTCGGATGACATCATTGACTTTGATAAGGGCAAAGTGGTTGCCACTTATATTCCAAGTGGTTTACGAGTCGGTCCCCTATACTCTTATTCCACAACAACAAACAATACAGTATTTCAGGCGAGTGAAGTCATGTTGCCAGATGATGGTGTTCTTTTCTTCGACAACTATGCCATTCTCGGCGAAAAAGCCGATTGGCAATGTTCTGCGCGTAAAGATCGTATGTATTACACACAAAGTTCTTTCACATGTGATGATCATACGCTTTTGTAGCCATCGAAGCCAGCTTTACGCCAGTCGATGCCCTGCCAAACATCTATGACTATCGAAATTGGAATGTAGAAGGCCCAGGTGCTTCCCACAGACCGCTACTCCACAGTGAGCGCATTCCAAGCAAAGTTGTACGCGTTTCTCGATCACTTTGCAGTCTTCATCAAAAAGTTTTAGGATGAAGCCGTTTTTCCGGCCGATACCGCTTCCCGCGTCGAGATCAACACACCTCTACTCGTCGGAATGCTAAATATGTCAAACACGGTCAGTTTACATTTTCCATCTATACAGTCATCAAAAACTTGGTCATTTTTATAATGATAAGCTCGTCAATGCGTTACACTTTTTTAACAACGGTATTCACAAGACACATAGTATACTGTAAATGAGCTATTTGATACATAACAAACAATGTAAGGTCACATGTAAACCCAGGTAGACTAACAACATATTACGTATTATTGATTAACAAGTTTATCTAAAACGTTTGAGACATAATTGGATGTTTTGGCCAAAAAATGTAAACCCGTTAGTTACAAACAATTTGGTATTCTAAAAGGCGATGTGAGAGAAGAGTCATGTTATTTGAAAAAGTTTATGTACATTATGACTGTCGGCGACGCTCATGATTATCCACTGATGATACTGGCGGCTGCATTGTGATAACTGTTAGTGTGGTTGACACTGGTCACGCCACAGATACCCATTTTCATCTCCCGGATAATGACGGATAGGAAGGAGCTCCACGCATCGAGGGTTTCTTTTCGTTCCTGGAAATAGGGAGATAGATGATGGCATTATGCCTAAAATGAGGTACTTACAATCTCAGTAGCAAATTCACACTCCTCGATGATTGAAAGAGTACTGTATTTGAATTCTTTCCACGCCGACGATGTAAAAGTGATGCCGAGTTTGTGATGGTGGGCTCCGGTGTTTCGTATTCTCATAATGATATCCTAAAACTTTACTTTTCATAAATGTAGTCCGAATGTATGCCACTCACATGATCGGGTTTAGCCATCCTCATTGCGTCAATCAATTCCCCCATAAAAGTCATAATCCTATCACCGATAGTGTGAAATGCCGAGTTTCCGAGCAAATCCAAGGACCTCTTTTTGATGTGCGGCATTGCGGCGACAACTTCAGCTGTTCGAGCATTCACCGCCGCAGGACATCCATGTCCAGCGTTTTCGGACCCAGTAATCGGACAAGATCGAATGTGTCCATTCACGTTGGGCACCATGATAACAGGACTAACATGGCACAATTCCGAATCAGAGGATTCCTCTTCCACTGTTTCAGTTTTGACGAAATGCCGAAACCGCGTCGCCGCAGGCACTGTTGTAGCAGCTGGCGTTGGAGGTGGTCCCGCCGGTGGGGGTGGTGTATCAGAGCCGACATCGGCACTTGATTGATTGAAAAACACAGCGAGACTCGGGTTTTTGATCAGCATAGAATAAAGGACTCGAACGCCGAGCTGGTGATTTGTCATGAAAAGTGCCTTTTTGTATGACTTGAAGAGTAGATTGACGCGATGCAATGATTGCAAGCTAAAATTCCATGACTTTATTGATCAATCATATCCAATTGGTGGTCGCGACTAACCTTTCAATGCACAGCTGCTTTCTTCGCTTCATCGTATTACGAGCTGTCAGCTTATTTTGCAGCCAACTATTCGCACACATGAAGATTAAACTATTGGTGGCAGAGTTTAAGATTACCTGGAAAGACAATGCTCATGATGGCACATCGAGTTCTACGAACAAAGTCAACTCACACAAAAATTACTAACATCCATTGCGTAAATGTAATCATGGAAATTACCAAACCCGGAAATAAGCTCCGTCAAGTCAAGCTGGAAACAAAACATTAGTTCAATTAGCATTGTATATCAAACCGAATTAACTCACAAAGAACGATAAGCTTCTGAGAAGCAGGAATTTAGTAACCAACAAAATGGAAATTGTTGTCTGGGTCGTTTCCTTGGACGAATACCGATCCAACAGTGAGTCCGACATTTGGAATAACTGTCGGCGATTGCGATTTGACCCTTTGAGGAAGAATATTGTGATTCCCGTGATTGCTGAAACGAAAAGATCCATCATAGGGTCTGCCTAGTGATAAGTGATAACTTACTAAAAATGAAGATGTTCGGTCCACAGGACGTCACAATCATTCGGAAAATAAGTTTATACACAAGTTTGTAATGATGGTTTAACCGTAACCAGGTTATTGCGAGCTAAAAGTGGTTTGATTGATTACAAAAAGATATTATCAGTATTGGTTTGACTTACCATGTAACCGACTTTGCCCTCAGGCATGCGTAAACACAATTTTGTAGTAATTTCAAAGAATGCTGTTAGATTGACGACAATTGCAACTATACTGATGATAAGTGGCACTTTAAAGTATCTTCGATATACAAAACAATACATCAGACTGAATGATGTCTTTCTTCGTTCGCCACGAAAGGATTGAGCAATAAGACGCGAATGTCTGCAAAACAGTGAATAAGTTTCACTTTTTTACAATTAGGGAAACACCAATCACTCAAAATCCGTTATCAGTCACCCAACTAACCTCGTAGTCCGAAAAGGATCCCGCGTAGCCATATATCTTTGAATGGTGATAAAAATGACACACCAAGTGGATGCCGTATTAGCGACCTGTAGACAACCGTGAAAAAAAGGTGTGATAAGGTTGATGCCATTATTGCGATGAAGCTTGAATGCACCCTTGACGCCATAGTAGAAAAAGGCACTTCCGAGAAGGATTGTGTCCCAAACTGCTAATGCCAGAATCGATACAGCCAGGACGACGCCACGATTTTTGTCGAAATTAGACAAATGAATGTTTCTGATGGCATTGATGTTGAACAGGACCCCGAATATGACCACAAATACGGTGGCACATCCGAGAATTTGGTTGAAGGCGGCATAGGTTGGTGACCATTTGTCTTCGCTGTCCGTGCAGAGGGTATAGTTGTGATGCGCCAAGACGGTCGTACCTGACATGACGACTTTTTTGAACTTTGGGGGATTGGTTGAGTTGATTACGGACAGTAGGAATGTGGTAACATTGCCGGACAGCTGGAAAGATGGCATTTTGTTTGGGGACGCAAAAACAACGCGCGTGGAAGCTCGGATGAATATGTTATAATCGTAATGGACAAAAGATTATATTATGCGTTATTTTTTTTTTGTTTTTCCAGTCGCATGGGATGATATTCAATATCCGGGAGGGAACGGAACAAAAACAAGTGACAACAGCTTAACTAATAGTCAAACTGGAAAAAAGGGGTTAACATAATCAATAAAAAACAACAATGAAAACCAGGAGTTTGCAGTCTGCAGGTTGTGCAATTAACGGACACCTTGGAATGGAGGATTGATAGCCTGAGGGGACAAAAGGTTCAAAAGCAAAAAGTGGACAAACTGAACGGCCGAGTGCAATGGTGGCCCGATTGGAAGAACCAACTTCAAGGCAGGCGAGAACAGGCGCACCCTTTGCCACGTAGGTATATAACTTGAGGGAATTCAAAATTTGCGGTTACGTACCTAAGCTTAGGTCAGTGGTGTAACCAAAGGTTAACTTTTTAGCCGGCCTAATGGATATCTAGTCACTTGGGATGTTAAATATAACAGCTTTCAGCTCAAAAACTTCAAAATTATAGTTTACTTCCTTCTTTTTAACCTTTACCCGACCCTGCTGAACCCCCATTAATGCCGAAAAATACCGAGAACAAGCCCTTATTTCACAGCTTTCAGTCATATTTGATTATGCCAGGTCGGCATTCTATTGAGATAGGTGACACCAGCCCCCGGCACCTTTTGCAACAAAAACAGGCCTTGACAAAGATCATCGCTTGGCTGCACTTTCGAATAATATACGCCACTTTTTGGAGGGCAAAATGCATTGATTGTCAGTTTTTTGACAACAATATTCGACGCATTGAACTTTCGGACCAACAGAATACGTTACGTTATCTCTGGTCCCGACACATATACGTGGTTGGCACTTTTTGCAATTTCAAATCAGAACCAAAAAGTGCATAATCCTATAAATGGTAATGGCATTGTTTGGCTGGAGGCATACTTTCAAACCCTTGTGTGTACAATGGTTTGATCACTTTTATGCTTTTTATATTTAAAGCATGTTTGCATTTTTTACTGAAAACAATTGCGCTGACGACGACACATGCCTGCCCCCCTCCGGCAAATGAGGATAACGTGTCAGGCACATACGCCCTGTCCTGCGAGAGCGAGAGGGGATGATAGCTTGGCGCATCTGTGCTTTAAGCAAGCTTAAAATGCTTTTTTGCAACGAAAAAGATAAAAGAAGTGGCGTCATTTGCGTTAAACGTTGAAAGTTCTAATGGCAATGGAATGCACGGCAGATGTATGTAGGATACATGGATACATGTAGGATACACGTATCTTCAGGACTTCGGACAGGGTTCGAGGGGTACGGTAATTCAAAGGTTTTTAAAGAACAGATTATAAAAAGCGTGCACATAGAAACATTGTTACTTGCACAAACAGAAAAAAAAGAGAATTGGTAGGGTGTCCAATGAGTTTGTTTGGGGTTGTAATCAAATTTAAGGTCGACGACCAAGACTCGGCGGTCGAGACGAGCAAAACTTTTTTTTTAAGTTGCAAAAAGGTTGGGTACATGGATGCAAGTGCACGCAATAGTTACGCGCGTAGAATTAGGATGAACGAGGGTAGCTTGATGGGTTTTGGCTTGAAAAAGTATATCAAACTTTTAGGTTCACATCATAATGATAACATCAGACAGATATGCTGTAGCTGAAGATTAGTGCCAAACTTCATATTGCCACCGAAACATAGTGAACAGACGTATCCTGTCGCTCTCCAACCTTCCTTTTTACCCCCCAAGAGATGAAAATCCGTTGGTTTAGACTACTTAATTCAAAGGACAAATACAACTCGACTGCTCCATTTCACCATGTTGGCGCGTCTCTGGAAGGTTTTCCCCTTGGTCCTTTGTCTTTACGAACAGGAGGGATTCGGTCAAATATGTATTTTCTTTCTTTGCTAACGAAACGAAACATCCAACATCCATCGTCGTCGGCTTTGCCATATCCGATTCACAGATTTGTTAGAATTGCTCTTCCATCGCTTACTTAGGAGATCTTTGTTGACTGAAGCATAGTGCCGAACTTTTTGAAACCCCTGGAATTCTGGAAGCGAACGGTGCTACCCGGTGCCAACACGGCCATGAAATTTGCACATGAAAAAAGGATGGAAAAACGAAACCCGAACTCGAATCGAGACGCTTAACGACTGAAATGCCAGATTTGAGGATGTGGATGTGGATTGAAAACTGTGTTGTTACAAACTTGGAATTGGAATTGGGATTGGGATTGCGGAAGTGTGTTTTGTGCCGTTTAGGATATTCTCAGACAATGGGTACCAAAAATGTAAAAATGCGTGTGAACGGGGGGCAAAGCACACTTTTGATATTTGAAATTGGAAAGAAACTGTCAAGATGCCAAGATTTTAGTGCCACGATGACAGTGAAACAGTGAAACGCGCTGGCTAATAACAGGGGTAAACCATGTGATGCCGACCGAAAACGGCAGAGGCCATGAACGGCAATGTCCAAAAACGGCCAATGAATGAACCCATGTTGGACCCATGGCATTTTCGACAATTAAGAAAGTCATTCATGGATTCCCTGAGGGGTATACACGTTGAAAAACGTCTAGGCAAACAAAAAGCGGAAAGATTTGAACCAGTTTTGAAAGCAAAATACAACGAAATATCAAAGATAACACCTAATTTCAAAGATCGCAAAAAAGAAGACTTTAAAAAGTGCAAAATTAATGAAAAATGTTATCCATTTTTAACAAATGTTCCGGTTTGTCGGTTTGCACGTGCAAAAAAGGGAAACAACCAAGTGTTGATGATTCAAGAGAGGGGTTCTTACATGTTTGAAGACGCGCCGCTCAACACTTAACCTTTCTAGCATTGCATGTTGATCACACATTTTTCTAACAAGGGTATATCGTGCACTTCTGGTAACACAGTAGAGGTGCATTGCATAGGAAAATACATGCAATATGCGTTTTGCAATTTTATAATCGAAAATTGCTCACCAATCAAAAAAAGATCGCCCATACAACGCAACAAAGGGCAAAAAGACATTGTTATCGAAAAAATCGTAGTGTTCACTCTTCTGCGCAATTGCAATTGGGATCCTTCCAGACACATGCAACCATGGCCCATGGGTATTGTACAGACGCACAGGCTTCAAGAGGTCCTTGAACTGAGTGTTTTAGTGATTTGTGGTTCGATAGTATCGAAAAAAAGGTGTATTTAAAAGAGGATTGCTCGTTAAACATGTTAAACAATCACGGTTACCGATGGATTGAAGATCCAACGGCACCTGTATTGAAGGCCGATGTTTAATCAGCCGGGATAAAATGTACATCTGACCCGGAAACGTGAGCTTCGACAATTCAAACAATGGCCAGAATCATATTAAAACAATAAGCAAAGACGGACCTTTGATGACGAACATACTTCAGGGGGGAAGTGAGGGGTCGACGGTTTGCATATTTCGTTTTAACGTTCGCCCAGAGGAACGCAAATAAAAACTATAAAGTTAGCAATTGCTCAAATTTCCTATCACTTGTTGGAGAAATTTTATCAGAGGAACGCAAATGCAGTGCGGGCAATAAAAATTATACGTGCAAAAAACTGTCTGGAGATGGGGTTTTGAAGTGTTATTTTTTATTTTGGCTATGATGAGCATTATTTTTTCAATTTTCAAAAACAATAGCTTTTTCTCACCAAATCTATTCCCGTCGGGGTGGTATCTCCATGAAATAAAAACCAGTTCCGCCCGGGCGTTGCAAATGCTTGTTGCATCAGGGTAGCCTCAAGTTTCCGTCTTTCTCATTTCAAAGCAAGCTAGGAATTGGCAAAGCTTCTTCCTAATCGGATAAAAACCGTTTTCATAACTCCTTTTTGCATCACTTGCAACGTGATGTCTTTTTTGGCAATTGGAAAGATCCAGATCCAGGATGCTAATCGTCTTGAGAATGTCGCCCTTTGACAGAGCTTCGGTTTCACGGGGAGACAATGTGGTTTGGCTTATCACCAATGCCATGAGCCATGACTTTTTAAAAGAGGAACATGTGGTGTATGCATGCGCGCGCGGAAATGGTTGGTGGGATGATGGGATTCAAAGCGGAAGTTTGAAGCCACTTTGGAGCGCCCACAAAGCAGAGGGGATCTAGCACCACAGCACATGATTCACTGATAGAGTAAGAACAAATACAAAACTTATCTCTTACGTCGAAACCAAAGTGACAACGCTTGGAAACTGGAAGGAAGAAAAGAGCCCCATACTTCCTGAATGGTTCCCTCGCGATTAAATTTGGGGGTCCGGACTTGCTTGGAGGAGAGATTCGCCTTGCCCTTTGTAGGCTAAACTGTTTCTTCAAGTTTTTACTTTCCCGATGTCTGTCCCCTGCCAACAGATGCCATTGGACTTGACGCAGCGGGGCTTCTTAGTTCGTGGGTACACGCATAATACGACGACGACCGGAAGAGGGATGCTGTTCCCCCTTTTTTTGAGAGAAGTGCTTTGCCATTTTTATCAAAAAGTCAAAAATGACAGACAGTAGGAGATGGATGGTTTTCGCACCTAACAAAATACAAAATAGTATTATAACAGATTACATTTTCCCAGTGGGATGAGAATATGAAATCATCGTCTGGATGCTTTACTATGCGGTTTGGGGTTACATCCGTCACTTGTATCTTCAATACAGACAAAAATATAGATAACGTGCATAAATGTAAACAAAAATATAGACTAAAGATTCATGGAAGACATATATTATGACTGTGACTTGATTTAGTATGTAGTTGCAAATATTAGAACAAAATTACATAAATACTACATTTTATAGTCATTTTTTAAATGGAAAATTGCTGTAATACATAAACCGCTTTTTGGTGATCTTTGGAACAGAAAAAGTTAGTCTAAAAAGACAGTTCACACACAAAGGCCCCGGATAAATGGAAACACCCGTCAATGCATTTCAAACACGTAGGATCCACCGAAAGAACTTTTTCAATGCAATTTCGACAAAAAGTAACAAAACATCCCCTAACAATATCAATAACAGTAATTGATACCCAGTTCAAACTCCAAATATCGAGGATGTGACAGTTCCATGCAACCCCCTAACCCCGCCCTACATTAGTGACACTTATCGCCCATCTATTTATAACCAACGGATACAGTAACTGAATCAAAAGGCAACCACTCTAACCGTGATAACAGCTGTCTTTGACACACATCGGCCAAGTGCTTGCTTGCCAAAGGAATGAAGGAAAAAAAGTTTCATCGAAAAGTGTTTGCGTAACTGTGCCCTTCAACATGGCTACTGACTAACTGCCAATGATGGCACTCCATCCTCCATCCATGCCGATGCCGCGTGGGAGGGGGGAAAGGTTGGAATGAAATAAAAAGTAGCATGTATTGGCAGACGAAAGAACACAAAAAGTATGCGCCTCGAAAGGCAACTTTTAAGGGGCACCACGGCCACCCTCCTCCAGACGCAGGGGGTCTGCCAAATCCGATGGATGAGTAAGTACGCCTTCAGGGCTTGACTTATGTTTCACCATTTCACAATGGTTGAAACATTAAATTAGTTGACCTACTTATCGCAGTTATGGTTTCCAAAAGGATAACTAACGTCAAAGCAAAAAAAAAAACAAAGTAATAGTTGGGCACGTAAGTGGGCTTTGATGTTGCATTGCGACAATTAGTAACGTCAAATCAACTCAAAAGACGATTTAAATGAAATCATTTGTTTTTTGTCGGGCACAATTAGTCTTTTTATAGAAATAGAAACAGAAATTCCGATACGCGAATCTTTAGTCTCAAAGTTAAAAACATTGTTGTTAATAATTTATTTCGTTTTAATTGCGAGTCCGTGAGTTTCCTGCGGTTTTGGTGCCGGCGTCGCATGGCGGAAGTGTTTTTTTGTCGTTCACTCGTGTTTTTTAGGGATGGCTTAGCTATATCCTTAACTACATCATAGCTAAACAAGTCATGTAGCTCAATGTCGTGACAATTGTGAAATGGCAGAAAAATGAAAGGGATAGGAAGTACAAAGGCTAAAGTTAAGGCAAAACACGACTCAAAACATGGATGTTTTACTTTTTATCAGAATAGAAATGTGGCATAAACAACTTTTTATAAATCCGTTATTTTTGGCTTAACTTTTTTTAGTACACGAGGATTTGCCTAGCTTATCGGATCTATAGTTTCCTGGATTACTGGAGATTGAAAAAAGTAGGGTTTATAAATACTTTTTAATGATTATAAGTTACTTTAAACTCGTGTAATTCAAAGGATGAAGATACAAACAAAAATACAAAGCACAAAAATCTGCAAAAACCTCTCTGAATCCAAGATTCATCATTCAAAATGAACGAATTAAACAGAGCAATCCACCGGTGGGAAATGCTTTACACCACATTAACTAGATCTCAAGTATCACGTAAACAGTTAAACCATCACTTACTGTTGAAACCCTGGGACGATGTGTCTCAACAACGTCGGGTGTACTACATCCGTGAACGCTGTTGACATGGTGCTTGTGAAAAAGAAGTGAGCAGAAAAAAACGAACGAGACAAAGAGCAAAAAAACGAAGACCTCCTGGATAAACATCCATCCCCTTTTCACATTTCAACAGGGAGATGAGGCTAGGGCCATCAGGAAGGCAATCGACAATCGACGTCAATGAGCTAGGGCAAATCAGTCAGAAATCTCGACACTGCGTGAAACATTCAAAGTTTCTTCGACTTTGGAAGAGCACCGCTTGTCGTTTTCGCGCACTCAATCGGTCGTCGGCGTCGCTACTTCAAAGTTTTCCGAAGCAAAGGACCCACTTATTAATAGCACACGGGTTCTCACAGATGTTAGGACATGACATGACATGGACAACACGGGGATGATCGGGAATGGTTAGAGATGATAAGTGAGGCATTAGTAGATGGCTGGAAATGTGCTTATTGTCTCCTACCGTAACCATGATATGTACTTTGTAACACATGTAACTCAATGTTACACACCTATACGCCAAGTTAAAGGAAATATAAAAGCAGATGAAACGTGATCCGTTAAGGTAAAGCACCGCGCAACACATTTTTTTCCCTTTCGATAGTATTGTTCCGCGCACTCGTATTTCCGTGAATCAAATGGCCATCATCACGCCTAGGCATAATGGTTTCCGCACAGTCAACATCACCCGCTCAGATTTATATACATACTGATCACAGTGAATTGGTACCGTACGTAAAAACGTTCTCACAAGAAACAATGGAGGGAAGGTGATAGGCATGTGAAAAAAAAGTTTGGCTAAAAGACACGTCGGACGACAGGATCATGTGACAGACAGCTCGATCGTGTACAGGCTGAAGATTAAGCTCAAAGTATAAGCGTTCAATTTGACGCAATGGGCCAGCAGAGACTAAAGAACCGTTTCAACAGGGATAGGGATAAGTTAAAGTCCAATATACATACATATAATGGACTTCGCAAATATGTCAAACGTTCAATGAGTCAGGAAACTGTCGTCGTTTTTATCGTTCTTTGTTATTTGGACAAAAAAATTGCATTGAAAGAGGAAAAAAGTGTTGCGGATCAAAGAAATCAAAGCTTGGATAAACTTGAGTTTGCAGTCTTTGTGCTGTGTGATACAGTTCGGGAAATACGATCACATTGTTTACAATAAACGTAACTGTCACTTTCCTAGGATTCAAAATAAAGAAATTTGTTTCGAAATGATGTCATCTGTGAAAATATTTCAGTACATGGTCAATTGTAACTTCATTTTGACTATTGAAGGCCAACTTTTGTTTTCAATCGGACCAAATTTGATGGAAAAGCACAACATCGACGATATTGAATACCAGTTGCCATTGAAGCAAGTTCTTCAAACCTCTCCCGGGCCGATTGCGTCAAAACGTGGAACACGGAACAGTAATTGTGAAATTGACGTATGTTTAGCATTTTTGACGATAAAAGTTTTACGATAGCTCAATTTCAGCAACAAAATGAACTTTGTTCCTTCGTTCAATGCCTCCCGACTGAAAACTATTGTACCAATCCGGTCAAACCTGTCGGCCACTGTTGCCATGTCTGCGGCGTCATTATGCAATTTGTTGATGAAGATTTTGATATCTATGCCACTTCAAAAGCCTCCGCCGAGTCAATGCTTCTACCCAGCGCAGGTGTTAGCATTTCAAGAATTGATAAGAACAGTCTCGCCCCAAAATATGAAATTGCTGTTTTCACAGACGATCCCGCAACGTTTGATGAAAATGCGTACTATCGCGCTGCTAAAGCAATGCTTGAGCAATGCATTGACATTGGTTTGTGTGCTTAAACTTTGTTTATCCGAGATTTGAGAGATAACAATACATTTGCAGCCGAAAACAGTGAGTACAGTTCGGATTCAAAAGAACTCACTGCACGACGTCATTTGAGCGGATTTTCGGAGACGTATTCTTTGGAGACTGGGAAGATTCGATTGCGTGGGTTTTTTTGTGTTTTTTCACGTCAGTTTAAAAAAAACTGTTTTTCAGGCCCGACATTGGAATGGCTTGCACTGATTTCATTCATTGTTGGTGTTCTTAATCTGTACTTCCGAAATCTATACAAGACCAGCCCACGGTAAAAAGAAATGCCTAAAGTAATTAAAACTGTAAAAAACTGTTTCAGATTCCGTATGTGGCTTGCCAATCACCAAAGAAACATAACAACCAACGCTATCGTCACCTGGAGCAACTTAAAATCAAGCGAAAACGTCGAAATTGTTGCCAAAACAGAACCAGAAGAAAGCCAACAGTTTGATCCTCCATATTCACCCCGAACTACGGCATTAGAGCAATCCGTCTACTATCAAGAATTTAAGAATCCAATATTTGGAGCCGATGATGACATTTTTGCATCGGCATCGTTGATTAAAAAGGAAGAACCCCTTTGAGCTATCACACACTAAACTTTGTAAAATAAAATTTTGCAACCTTTGAAAACACTGTCTAGCCACATTGTCTGTTTTGTATTTTGTCCATCAGCAACGTTCTGGGCCCTTCTCCCAAGCAGTTAGTTCATTTTGCATCACATCGCTGAGCTTGATGCAACCCTTTGATTGGTACATGATAACAAGTATGTCTCGCCCTCCGCGAGCGGCTATATAAATAAGATTACCCCGACAATAGCCCCATTGTGGTACCTGTACCTAAAATGCACGTAATCACAGCTTTGTTGCTTCTCGGAACAGCTTCCGTGGCATCGGCTGCCTGTGGCGATGTAAACAAGTTCCGTTTGTGCTATAATACCTATCTTGAATCATTTGATCTTGCTTCATCGCCATGGCCCGAATATCGCGCATTCAAGATGGTTCGTGAAATGCTTCTCGTGGAGAAGGGCCCAGCAGGTCAGACGATTGAATGTAACTACCAGAACGCATTGATCTCGTGTTTGGGTGATCTGGCTGATGCGTGTGTCACTACTGACAACTTTAAAACCGTGTTTTCTGTTAGTGATTCTGATGCGGCCAACTATGTGGAGGACTACTTTATGATGCAATATACTTGTACGACTGGATTCCAAGGTTGGTTTCATCATTACGGTAGTCATTTAAAGCGATAGAAACATTCAGATGCCATCAAATACTTCTATTGCATGGAGCAAGTCGGTCTCTATTACGCTTCTAAACTTGAAAAGTGCACGCAAACTAAGCAAGATGCCCTATCCGGAAGCAATCCCGACACTTGCAAGTAAGATTCTAACTCCCAATCGACCCTCCTATCAATCAGTGCCACCTTTCAGAGCCTACAACGACTTCGTGACATGCCTTGTCGCCGTTTTCGTCGAACATTGCGGACAGGACATCACAACTTACATGTGCAATTTAGAAGTTGACGGCGCCGTAGCTGCGGTACCCCAATGCAAAGACCAGATTCAAACATGCCCCGCGCCATCGAGTTTCATTTCAGCAGTTTTCCAGCCTAAATATACCCGCCGTGAAGCCATGCGTGCCGCTTTTGAACTCCACAAACGTGGTTCAAATGTTTACCCATAAACATATCAATTAAATAAACTATTTATCCGTTCAATACAAAATAACACATATAGGATTCAGTAGTTCTTCAACGAAAAACCGAAACAATCTTCGGTGAAAAACTTGTCAATTTCATCTGGGACATGGCCGCTTCGACTGGCGCCATGATCCTTATTGGAGTAAACCTGCAAAATCATGACTTACGAGGGACGCCAAGTTGTATTGAACTTACGTCTTGACGGAAATGAATCCCCTTGTTCTGCAGCGCTTCTGACAGCAGAGCATGATGCTGGAAATGAACATTGTCATCAGCCAAGCCGTGGAGCATTTGCAGTTTGACGTGTCCCAGCGCGGTGACGGCATCGTCCCGGAGCAATGATGCCTGCTCATACGCAGTATCGTTCCAGTGCATGTAGCGTTCCGTGTAGGCACTATCTGCAATAATCACTTTGTCATTGATACGAAACATGCTAAAGACATACCATAGAGCCGGAAATCAGTAACAGGTGCACCCATGCTGACACACTTGATGGTTTTTCCCATGTCTTTGGCCCCGATATGGCCACTGGTAAAGCCACCGTAGCTCCAACCAAACACGCCGACCCGATCAGTATCTACATTACCCTTTAGATTGTCCATTATTGCCTGTGTTGTCGCGATGGCATCCTCAATCTCAAAGTGACCCATGCCCATGGAAATCGGATTCGAATGCTTCCAGCCACGACCACCAGTGCCTCTGCCGTTGAGCAATACAATGATGTAACCGCGATAGGCCGCGAAAAAGGATGCCAGTGGCGGTGGATATAAAAGCATGTTAGTATTCGGACCACTGTAGACATTCAACAGAAGCGGGTGCTTCGTGACTTTATCACGGGTAAAGTTTTTCGGGTAGATTGTCGTGGTTTTGATGGCTAAAAGTGAGATGGTTTGTATATATAAAAGATTGCCGGTTTATCCTTACTGATATCATTAACGACAAGTTCCTGTTCTTCAATTTTCGGCAGTAGCGCACCATCACGAAATCCGCCTTGGACCTTTTTCACGACAAACTCATCAGTGCGGTAGTTCTTAATAATGGCAATACCAGGGCTATACAAGTCTCTTTGGCAAGCAGCGAAGAGATAATCACCGACAAATGTGGCCTTTCGGACAAACTTGCAATCAGTGTCTTCATATAGGATTGGCTGAGCAGGGCCACCGGGAATGGCTTTTCGATAGAGATTTTGCTGGTGCTGATTGCCGCCGTTTGAAAGGAAATAGCTGAAAGTTTATCCATGTGAGATTGTTGAAAATAAACCGTTCTTACAATTCGCCGGACTTGTCGTCGCAGAAAAGTGGCAACTCTTCCTCAAAAAGTACCGCGGTAGATTGAACAATCGGATTATCAGTTCGACGGAGATCAATACGCGTAACAGCATTGTAAACGTTATCACCAACGGGTGATGGGGTCAGTATGTAATAGCCGGTTTCACTGACACAAGTAGGCCTGAACCAGTTTGGCTCGGCCCAGTGGACAAAGCCGTTGACTGTCATTGAGAACCGAAGTGGTTCCTGTAATCGTAGTCATTTGAAAGATAAGAAACCACTGTGAACTCACATGAATGTCTGGATATCCGGCAGTTAGTCGATTCGTTTTGACAATGACAACATCTTGGTCACGCCGTGCCCAGACGGAAACAATATAGTCCGGACCGAGGGCGACATTGAAGAGGTAATGATCCCTAAAAGTGCGTATATATGCGAGTTTATCAGTCCTAAACTCACTTATTGGCAAATTCGTCTGGCACTTTAATCTGCACCGCGCCGCCTTCTTGAACTTTAGCAACCCACAACTTCACCGTCGGATTGGTATCCTTGACTTTTGGATAGGAGAAATAGGTCATATTCGGACGTCTTTGATTGCTGTAATAATAAGGCACTTCAAAAACTGGCACCAGACTGTCATCGAATTCAACGTAGGCAAAATCATTGCCATTGGGTGAAACAAAAACGGCATTATCGGACAAAAACACCTCTTCTGAAAAACACAAATTGAAATTTGATGATCGTTGTAAAATACAACGACTAAACAAACCTTCATAGACCCAATCACAGATACCAAAATAATGCAAAGCAGATTTCGAATCCGTGAGACGGTTACCATTCAAATACACATCATTGTTAAGCACAAATATCTAAATAATAATGTATTAAACAGTAAAAGCATAATTAATTTGCGTCTTACAAAGTTTTCAATTCCAGTGGCACTCATGCTTGACAACCATTGGAATATACGAATATTTTTGTATACCGTAGGCGTACTTTGCTTCGTTTCATTGAGCTTTATAATGGTGACGTCATAGAATGCTCCGTGTCGAAATTCCTAAAGTGAATCTATGAAAAATGCCAAATAAGAATGGTGTTCATACCGTTTTTCCTTTGACTAAAATGGCCAATGCTTTGGCGGAGGGCGAAAACTGATATTGTGACGCATCCAACTTTTCGCCGGTGTAAAGTATTTCATCGTGATCATGGATGTCGTGAATGTAATAGGTGACTGGAGACGTCTGAAATGAGAGTAATGATCTAAACTTATACAATGGGGACTAACATAGATATGGGTCGCATTTTTGAGAAGAACTCTGTCATCTTTCCATGGAGTCGGCATTTCAAGAAGGTTGTTTAAGCCGTATTCGGCAGCGTGACTTGATGCTGAGTTGTTAGTGTATGGCTTGAAAAAGGGCGTTGACGGATAATCAGAGGCGTTTAGATTCTGAAGATATCCCTCATTTAGCTGAAAAGTGCCAACAAAGACATACCAGTTTTGCTTGAATAGCCTCAATCATACTGCTCCCAATGAACCCGAAGGCCACCATGACAACCACGACAACTCCGATGAAAAACATGTAATGTTTATCAGGGTATGTCGAGGCGGGTGGCAATGTCGGGCGACGATTCGGTTCAATGGGAATCGAAACCGGAGCACCGCCAAGACGCCCACGGAAGGGGTTCACGGTGGACCGTGACTCACAGTGCACCCCACGGCAACATGGATGACGCTGGGAACCGAGCAGACAAGCGCCTCCAAGACAACAGTGCTGGTTATCAGACGGGAATACCTCATCGTTGGTGGCAGCTTCAACGGCTCGAGCGACAGCACAGTCGGTTCCTCGACAGCATCGATGAGAATCAGCCCCACGGGCACAGTTTTCCCCGGCACAACATGGGTGATTCGAGTGGTTGCAGGCAGCACCGAACACACATGGTTCGACGTTTTTGATGCAGGCGTCAAAGCATTTCTCTAAAAAACGTAAAAAATACAAGTGTAAAAGGCTGTTTTAAAATTAAAAATACCGTGGAAACTGCCGCAATGAGCTCGATGAGCCGAGTTTGACGTTGTCTCACACGCACCACAATGTAAGCATTCCCGTTCGCACCCGATTCGGCCGGCACAGTTTACACAGATTTGGTGACATGCAGTGCCATCAGGAGCTCGATTGCCGCATCCAGAACATCGAACAACATTCTCAATGGAGTTCTCGGCACCACAACGCTGACATGCTATGATGGCAGTTGGTGGTGGTGGGTCAGGGGTCGCCATGGCACGTTTGGCGAGGGGTGAAACGAACCAAGTTGAAGGTAATTAGAACCTATTTTAAACAAATTTGTATAAATGAGGTCTTTAATGTTTTCACAGACTGTATCACAGGCAACGAAAGGAAGAAGACGTTAACGAAATGTGTGCCACAACAGTATGCATTCGTGTAGTAGCCAATGATAATCCACGGCGTGCCGTTTGACATCGTGGAATGCCTCGCATACCTTTTGATCCGTGATAGAAAAGCAACAACAACACAGTTATTGTCAAGATTAAACGTTTGTCATAAGCGTCACGGCGGCGAGATCAAACAGTTTTTTTACTAGTCGCTCCAAAAAAATGATGTATTTGTTCAGACAACAGATGAAAGTAGCAGACAAAAATTTCAGAGAGCAAAATTGTCCAAAGTGAAAATTAAAGTTTAAAGTGGGAAAGATTGGACATGGCTATAACAAAATTAGGTCAATTGAAACTATTGATACATGATGTTGGTCCAGGTGACCCAACAGAGATACTACCACCCTCACAGATACTAACGGAAACACATGCTTGTTGGGCAACTTTGCACGTAAAACTAGTTAGAGTTGGAAACATGATCAAAAAGAGTTCCCTTTGGAGCGAAAACGAGGCCAAAATGACGAAGTGACCATGAGACAGACAGCAACCCAGCGATCACATCATTATGCACCCCATCAATCCATAATACGTACCTCATAAATTTGTTTTTATTACTAATTAAATATTACATCAAATGGCTATTCGTGATTTAATGGGGTGTTTTCATCGTTCATATTGACTTGTGTATCTGTTACCGTTCTTTTACCAGCAAGTTTTTCAATAATCTTATCAATCGGCAATCCTTTTGTTTCTGGTAAATTTTTGCAAACGTAACAAAAGAAAAACACCAATCCCATGAGTTGGGGGATAAAGTAATAAGCACCAAAGAAAGCGACTCCAGTTGGATAAGTACTTACAGATAAGATTGCAAACATTGTTGGGATTATTTGAATCATCTGAAACAGCAAATGTTACGTGGTTCAGTAAGTTATGCAACGATTTACCTGAGTGATAGTGCCTCTCGCTGCATGTGGACACAGTTCACTAACTAGAATCGGAGCCATGCTGTTAAGGCCCAAGTTGATAGCAACTGTGCCAAGTACGACTGCAATCACGCCAAAAGTGGAGGAAACAGTTGGTCGAGGACTGTTGTGGGTGATAATTTCTCGGCTTCGTATTCATCAAAAACGGTGACTGAAAACGATCTTTTTTGCTCTTTTTGTCAATAGCATCTATAAATTACCAATATCAGCGTTATCACCGTGATAAAACTTTACAGCTTTTGCTGCTGCTACTTTGTCCTGTGTGCCGAGATAAAGATGTTTCGGTGATTCTGGCATAAATGCACTTCCAAGTATGTCAACAACAGCCATGCAGACACAAATTGCTGGTAATACCCACCACAATTCACGTGTGCCAAGAATCGACGGCAAACAAAGCGGAGTAACTGCCATCATAATGATCGATGTTCCGCCACCAACCGCCATGGATGCCACGCCACGTCGGTGATCTGGAGCACACTCGGCAGTATAGACAACAAGGACATACTTGCCAATGACAACAAGTCCTGCCAAGAAGTTTCCCACAATGAAAAACTCAAAATAAGGCGTGAAATGGCTCAAAATCATGGCAATTCCACTCAAAATAGCGAGAGTCCCCCGGAAAAACACAGATGTTGCTCGTCTACCGAGGTGATCCATAAGGGGGCCATTGATAAAGCCGCCGAAAAAAATACCTGCAAAAACGGAAGCTGCGGTAATTGAATAAACTAAATCAAAAGTTTTTTCAGTCATTTGAGGAGCATATCGCTGAGTCAAGCTTTCATTGAACATTGGACGAATGCTTGCACTCATGAAGTTGAAAATACTCATTTGTATTTCGCCATAGCACGAAATAATAGAGTGAAATAAAATTATCCATATAAACCGATCAGTACCTAAAACACGTTTGGCTTAAATGAACTTTTTAAACCATTACTTACACAAGTCCCGAAACTGCTGAGCATACGACACAACCATGATTCCGCAGCATGTAATCTGTGCACTGACTGAACTTTTTAAACACATGCACTCGATTATTTAAAACAACTTTGTGTGTTGCTGATCGATGTAGTCAAGATTAGATAAAGCAGCCGACAATGTTGTTATAAGTAAAAAGTGATGACATCCGGTGTATCAAAAATAGGTAAAGTTGTGGAACTTGGATTGTTATTTCCAACATTGTACTGAAATCCCCGTTGCAACAAAACAAAAAGCTTCCTACTCTTATGGTTATAGTTTATTTAGATATTACATCAAACGTCTATTCATGATTCAATGGAGTATTTTCATCATCAATTTCAAGTTGTGCCTCGGCAACCGTTCTTTTACCAGCAAGTTTTTCAATAATCTTATCAATCGGCAAGCCTTTTGTTTCTGGTAGATTTTTGTAAATGTAGAAGTAAAATAATACTAATCCCGTGAGTTGTGGAATGAAATATGATGCGCCAAAGTAGGCAACTCCTGTTGGATAAGTGCCGACAGATATGATGGCAAAAATAATCGGAATTATTTGAATCAGCTAAAACAACAAAATTTTCATACATTTGCATTTTAATCAATGCTTTACCTGAGTAATAGTGCCTCTCGCTGCATGTGGACACAGTTCGCTCACCAAAATCGGAGCCATGCTCAAGTGTCCCAAGTTGATGGCAACCGTTCCAGCTACTACTGCCATCACACCGAAAGTGGAGGATGCCATTGGTTGAGGGCTGTTATCAGCGATGAACTGACCAGCGGCAAGAAATACGACTTCGGCACATGAGAGGATGGCATTGGTTAATGTAATCGGCCGTCTTCCAAGTTTTTCAATGATAACGGGTGCAATGAACACCAAAGGAAAAGTGGCATAAGTCACAAATACCATGGCTTTGACCGCGGCAACATGACTGAGCCCGTACTTCTGTAGAACTTGCATCTGATACTGGCAACGAATGTTGATGCCACTGAAAGTCACGAGAAGACAGGTAGCAAAAATGATGAAGAAAGCTTTGCGATAAACGGGATTACGAAGCACTTGGGAAATGCTGAGAGTCTCGGACAGTTGGGCTTCTTTCTCGGCTTCGTATTCATCGAAAACGGCATCTGAAAGCAATCACTATCGGTTTTTTTGCTTCAAATTGCTTAAATTTACCAATATCAGCGCTATCACCATGAAAAAACCTCACAGCTTTCGCAGCCGCTACTTTATCCTGTGTCCCAAGATACAGATGTTTCGGTGATTCCGGCATAAATGCACTTCCAAATATGTCAACAATGGCCATGCAGACACAGATTGCCGGTAGCCCCCACCACAATTCACGTGTGCCAAGGACCGACGGCAAGCAAAGTGGCGTCGCAATCATCATGATGATCGAAGCTCCACCACCGACAACCAAACTTGCAACACCGCGTCGGCTGTCTGGAGCACATTCGGCTGTATAGACCACAAGGACGTATTTGCCGGTTACAACAAGTCCGGCCAAAATGTGGCCAACAATGAAAAACTCAAAGTACGGCGTGAAATGGCTCAAAATCATGGCAATTCCACTCAAAATAGCGAGAGTCCCTCGGAAAAACACAGATGTTGCCCGTCTACCGAGATAGTCCATGAGGGGGCCATTGATAAGGCCTCCGAACAGAATACCTCCAAAAACGGCAGACGCAGAGATCGAATAAATCAAGTTAAACGTTTGTTCGGTCATTTGAGGATCATATCGTTGAACCAAACTTTCATTAAACATTGGTCGAATGCTACCACTCATGAAATTGAAAATATTGATTTGAATTTCGCCATAGCATGAAAATATTGAGTGGAATAAAGTTATCCAGACAAATCGATCAGTACCTATAAACAAGACAGCTGTAACCTCATTTTTCAAACCAGTAATCACTTACACAACTTCCGAAACTGCTGAACATACGACAAACCCATGATTGTCTGATTTCAGAGCTCATACACGTGCACTGAATGCGATGAACTCTTAAGCACTCAATAAATTGAAGCTACTTCATGTGTGGCTAGCTGGGCTGATTGACAGGTAGTCGAGATTAGATAAAGAAGCCGACAATGTTGTTATAAGTGCATGGACGATGTCTCGTCCCTCTGAAGTTTAAGGGTATCAAAAATGACAATGAGATAAGGTTCTACTGTCGATGAAAGCGTAAATTTATGCGTTATTAAAAAATGAATGACGAACGGGTGGCGCTGAGGCTGTCAATAGCATCCGAGTGATCGATGTGGTCGCCGCCGAGCGAGCAGGTAGCAGTCATTGCATAGGCTTATCTTGGGGACTATTTTTTTAACCACATGGTATCACAGATTACATTTAGGCATAATTATTCTCATAAGCAGATTGATTTTGGTAAAAAGTAGCACATAATCGGTTATGTCTATCATGCATACTGTGCGTTGCAGAATTGTTCCACTCGCCCAAACGTCGAATCCAAGCATAAATACAATGTTTATTCATCACAAACTACATTTACATCACATTCATATCAGTATCTACCATCCAGCCAACACTGTCACCAAACCAGCAACGACAACATAGTAAAGGTTTCCGATCTGGACGGCGCCGCTCTTCTTATCGTCATCCTTGACCAACTCCGGCTCAGCAACGTCGAGCGACTTGAAATGATGAGAGACTGGACGCTGCGGCTGGTGGGCCTTCTTCGGCACATACTTCTTGATCACCTTGGTGGTGGGCTTACGCGTCGAAGAGGTCGTCGTGGTCGTCGTCGTGGTGGTGGGGGGATCGGTGGCGACTTCTTCGGTGGTCGAATCGACATCAGCGATCTCAATGGGCTCGGCAACGGGGACATCGGGCTTTTCGATTTCGTTGTGGCTGGCATTGTCATGCTCGACGACATCGGCGGCATCGGTGGTAGCGTCGGAGGGAACGGCATCAGGGGCAATGCTGCTGCTCAAGATTTCACCAAGGTTGGGCAGCTTAGTTTCAGTTCCGTTTGAGACGCTGTTATCACCGTCAGATTCGACAACGTTGTTCGTGGCATCATCGGCAGCCGGCGGCTTAGTGGTTTCATCGTTGGCTTCGGGGGCATCGCTGGTTCCTTCGACTTTGGCTTCGGGGTCAGGGCTGGATTCGGCATTGGCGTTGGGATCCGGGCTGCTAGCTTCAGCATTGGCGTCGGCGGGAGCCACGCTAGATCCTTCGGCATTGGCTTCGGCAGGAACTTCACTGGTTCCTTCGGCATTGGCTTCAGCGGGAGCGTTGCTGCTTCCGTCGGCATTGGCATCACCGGGAGCATTGCTACTTCCTTCGGCATTGGCTTCGGCGGGAGCCACACTAGATGCTTCGGCGTTGGCTTCGGCAGGAGCGTTGCTGCTTCCTTCGGCATTGGCTTCAGCGGGAACATTGCTACTTCCTTCGGCATTGGCTTCGGCGGGAGCCACACTAGATGCTTCGGCGTTGGCTTCGGCGGGAATTTCACTGGTTCCTTCGACTTTAGCTTCAGCATCCGGACTGGTACCTTCGGCATTGGCCTCAGCAGGAACCGCGCCAGATCCTAAGGCATTAGCATCAGCGGGAACATTGCTACTTCCTTCGGCATTGGCTTCGGCAGGAGCCACGCTAGATGCTTCGGCGTTGACCTCGGCAGGAACTTCACTGGTTCCTTCAGCCTTTTCCACGGTAACCTCCGGAGCATCAGATTCTTGGGCAGTCACTGAAATCGAACGTTGCAACCAACGTCAAATCACGATCCTGTAACTCACCAAGGCCAACAAGGCACAATGCCACCAAGGCAAAGCTCAAGGAAAAACGCATGGTGCCAGATGGGAGAAGTCAGTCCAGTAGGGGGATCAGTCAGTCAGAAGGAGGGATAAGACAACCGTCCAGGGAGGCTGCCTTTGTGTCTGAGTGCCAACAGAACGGATTCTGGACGGCTTATTAATCGATATTTGGTGTACGGCACTTCTCACGGTGCGCTTCCATTCTCAAATTTACATAATCTCATGAAAAACAGGCATGCCAATGGCCACAATACGTGCATTTTTGCAATTTAGAAGTTGTTTATTGATTTCCGCAATGTTTACAAAAAAATATTCATCAACGGAAACAAAAGGGCAAAGTAAAAATTACAGTTAAACCATTAACTTATCTTCCACCACTGAAACAAAAAATTATTACTCATTATCTGATGATATCAACCTACTTTTGACCTTATCATGATCGTAACTAAGTTCGGAGAGTATAACTATTTGTAAGATTAAGGTGACAATGCCAATGACATAAACAAGTAGTTCGGCTACGACATGTCCGTGGGAAATATGTTCAACCATCTGAAAACAAGCGTAGAACCTTGAATGGCAATCTGTGTAAAAACAACAATCCAATACAATTGGCATGAACAACCAAGTTAATCAACTTTTAAATCACAAGGAAACAAAAGGAACAAGTTTATCAGTTTATGCAATCACTAGCCCTCATACGATTTATACGCATCCAAGCCTAATTTCACTTGATCTTGAAGCCACTTTGAGTAGTGCAGATTAACAGCCGCAAAAATTAAATTCAAGATGAACAATATGCCTGAAACCACAAGGAGGCGGTTGTAGGAACTGTAGACGCAGCGTTGATGATGTAGGCTCATCTTGAAAGCCTGAAAGTCTATGTTAGTATCCGTGAAAACGTAGATAATACATGGGTCAGTTTGTCGAAAGTTTAATGAAGTGTTGAATGTATTGCTGTTTCACTATTTATACTGACTGCCCCCTGTGGCTTACTTCGCTATATCAGTGTAACTCAGTTTCTTGATAGGTGCGCCAAAGGTTTATGAAGGAGTGTCAAGTTTTTATGAGTGTGTGAATGTGATAACACAGATAAACCCACACCTTGATTTCACTGTCAAACTTGAGGTCATCGATGTTTAAGCTGTGTTAAGCTATTAGTCACTCTGCTTTTCAGAACAATAAATGATACAGTCCGGGTCGCAATGTTATGTAGGCAAACATGTTTTGACTACGTCATCATCGATTTCACTATTTTAATATTTCAAAACTTCCTTGTTTGTTTACACTGACGCAAGACAATGTGAATTCGAGTTGCATCATTGTTTTATTACTGTCTGTACTACCAGACTGTGATAAAAGGCTTCACAAAAGTGCGTTGGAATGTAACATCAAAAGATGTCCTCACAGACATTAACTCATAAAACTGTGACATAAGTGCTAACAGTTGGTAACACAATGGTTTTATTGTCCCGGCAACAGTCACAACCACATCAATAACCAAGTCAAGTAAGTTTAACTTATAATAGAGAAATCTAATAGTTTGAGTTATCAAAGTCAGTCGAATATTGTTTGTAGAGAAATACACAATTGGCCGGTAATTGGACATTTATTTGTTTTCAACAGCCTCTGAAACAGTTTTCAATCGTTTATCACCTCTGTAAATTTGACTGACCTTCCCAACCTTGAAGTTTTCCATGATCAACGGTTACCTGATACAAAACGACTAAATGCAGTACAAGAGCACTAATTCCAATAAAGTAAGCAAAAACTTCGATCCCGATCTTGCGACGTGATACGTGTTGGGTCATCTAAATTGTTCCGTTGTATTGAAAACTCAAAATTGAAGAACCGTAGCCCACATTTAAACAATCTTAACAGTTTCAAATCAATAAAGTTGTGTCAGAGCCTGGTTACTCTCTTGGGTCATTAAATGCTGACAAAACAAACGAATGTAGCCACCTTGAATGATAGAAACTAATGGCAGCTAAAATGAAGTTGAAGCTGAATAACAATGTAGAAATAAACAGAAGTCGATTATAAGAAGCACGTAGAGACCGATGGTGAGATGGAGTCATGTCTATCCGACGATTGTCAACTGTTTATTTAACAAAACCGAAACCTGGTCGAAAGGGGTTACCACCTCTTGAATACATTAATCAAGAATGATTGATTCGAACCCTGTGGGTGTGTTTCACTGTCTGTGGGTAACCACGCAGGTAATTGAATTATGAATGACATCAAGGGTAATCACTGTGACACTTGATTTACGCTGCAAAGAATGCTGAATGCAGTACATTTTTTTGCTATTGAACTTTAGTGTTCGACTGTTTTGAGCAAAGTTTTTGTCTCGTTTCGGCTAAAAACGGATGAAAAGCCCAATGATAACGACAATCGACAATAAAAATGACTAAATGTTTTGCATAAACAACCATGACAATAAATACAAACGGTTATGTAATGGGAAAATGAATTGTAAACTGTTTATGTGAATTTGAATTTAAAATCCAGAGGATCCTATATTACATTTCTAACAGTTCGACATTGTATGGTTAAAATTTAAAATCCTATTGCTATGAAACTTATTTTTGTTCTGGTTTTTGTAACATGTGTTTTGGCTCAAAACTGGTTACCTTATGAAAAGCAAGTTCATACATGCATAAACTTGTGATATTTTACTATTTGGTGTTTTAGAAAAATCATTCACCGTACTCCATCCTCATTACTTCATCGATTCTCCCGTGATACTACCATATTGAAAACGCTGACTATCAATGGGTCAGTTTTCCACGATATTATTATTGACCATCCTTATCGCGACGTTCGCTCCATTGACAATGTTAATAATAACGTGGAGACGTTGATAAAAGCAGAAGCAAAGGAGCTTGAGCTCCGGCAAAAGTTTAAACGTGGCGATGATCCTTTGTCCCTAGATCTTTGGCATCATCATGATTTGGCGGAAGTTATGAATTTCATCGATTCCGTCGCTGCAAGGTATCCCCAAATGGCAGAGAAGTTCACATTCGGGAAGTCGTTTGAAGGAAGAGAACTTGCGGGACTGAAGCTTTCCATAGCTAATCAAACAAAAAAGAAGTCTGTCGTCGTAGTTGCTGGTATCCACGCAAGAGAATGGGTTTCCGTGACATCTGCCATGGGCCTTGTTGTTGAAGTAGGTTTTTGTAAATCTAAACAACGCCAGCAATCGTTTCGTTTAGGTTCTCAAAGATCAAGATCTGATTCATCAATTCGACATCTATGTTATCCCTGTGCTCAACCCTGATGGCTACGTCTACTCTTGGGAAGTCGATCGCCTGTGGCGTAAAACACGTTCAAATGTCAACGGTGTGGATTGCCCCGGAAGCGGAGTAGATTTGAATCGTAATTTTGATTACAACTGGAGTAAGTTATCACCGTTTTACACACTATCAGATCACAACTTCATAGGTTCTCAATTTGGATTCTGCTACGACGAATACCCTGGTCAGAAACCCTTTTCCGAGCCTGAAAGTAGCAGTCTCGCTAAATTCCTCTCCAATCTTAATCAATCCTCAAACATTAGCGCTTTTTTCGATGTCCATTCCTACGGCAATGAAATCATATTACCCGGTGGCGACTGTAAACGGCAATCCAATGTCAGCCATGCCAACCGTGAAGCCAGCAAAGCTTTCCTCGCTGTAACTTTATCAAAATTCACGTCAGGTTCAGTCTGCGAACTAATTCCATACGTTGTACACGGATCCTCCATTGATTACATCCACCATGTGCTAAAAGTGCCAATTGTGATAACCCCGGAACTCGGGGCTTACACGAATGCCTTCATGCCGACATCCGCAGAAGTACACAGTTCTGTCATGGACTTTGTTCGTGGATTCTATGCAGTCGCAAAGTACGCACTCCGGAACAATATTTGAAAAGTTGCCAGACATTGCAACACTTGTACTTTTATGACTTCCTTATCACGCTTAACTTTAATGATCATAAACAATAAAATGTTGCGGTATTTCTTTGTCACCTGCTTCATTCATGTGATAATCGCTTATAAGCCAAAACACAGCCAATTTCATTTTCAATGCTTTTATTCAGTCTGTTTTTCAAAATACTAACAACAATCAATTCATTGAACTTATTACTTCTCAAACTTGAAACAGTTATTCCTGGTGTCATTAATGCTCTCGAACCTTATCAGTGGATAGACATACTAACAATGAGCACAAAGCCAGAGGCACTAGTTTTACATTTACCTAACTTGTAAAATACGCAGGATCAACATTGTAATTATGAATGACCCGTAAAAGTACAACCATGTTTAGTATTACAGAAATGAAACGAAAAGTAAGGAATGCTGATTATCGCCGGCTAAATGAGTAGTAAATATGCAATTGTAGTTGACAAAAAAAGGCATGAAGGAGGAACCCAATGTAGTATAGATAACTGTAATTGCAGGTGGTGTGTTATAACCATAACGAAGGTATTGGTAGATTAGCGCTTGGCAGAGTGAGCCTTTCCATTTTGGTGATGATGCACGCATTGCTTTTTGGATGCTTTGGGGATGTTTCGGAAGCCGTCTGGTACTTCGCCGAGGATGCTGTGCCATTGACCGACGGCACGAGGTAGCTGAAATCATCATAACTTTATGTTACATATGTGAGTCAAGTCATGCTTACAGTAGTGCCAGTTGGCTGTTCCGCTTCAGCTTCAACACCCGGACTCGATGGAACGACAGGATCTCCCGGGGTAGACCCGCCTCGAATCGAGCTAAACACTTGCTCCCATTGTTGACGGCCTTCTTTTGTTGGGGATTCTTTTCCGAGGACACAGCAGCCAAGGAGATCATCGCGACCGATTCTAAACACAAACATGTAAAAAAGCCGAACCCTATGGTGTCACCTTACCTATCCCAATCCATAACCTGAATCAAAATGTTAGTTTCATCAATCTGATCTGGTGCCAGATCAAATTCCAGACATTCATGATAAACAGGGTTAAGATTAGCCCGTTTGATGGATGTCCTGCGAAGCTTGATTCGTTTTCGTTGATAAATTTGCTCACATCGAACATATGGATCTACAAGTTTACATTTGCTTCAAAATGCTGCATCGAAATGTCGGTTCTCACCAGATGCTCCAGTTATATCCATTGGTCGAAGGTTATACGCTTTAGCTACCGTAATAAACAACTTCTGGTTGCTGACAGAATATGCGAGGTACAGCAAAAGATCACCAAAGTCATTTTTCTCCTGGCTTCCGACAATTTGCATCGTGTATTCCGTCCATTGTAAAAGATCAGATTTGTCGAACAGATCCCGCATGATAACATTGCCAATCAGGCCGTGGCGTGTGAATCGGTCAAAATCGTACACCGTGAACTGAAACAAACCATTGAAATGTGCCAAACAGCGGATCAAACTAACCTGGAGCATTCGATTAGCCAAATTATTATAGCTAACATCAAAGCTAAACATTTCATTAAACTCGGGATCGCCGCTCTTTTTAATCATCCTCGTTTTACAGTGATTACGTCTTTCCGGCAACAAATACATCTTGACATATGGATGCGGCGCCGCTGCTCGATCCTGGCCAAACAGATGATTTGCCCGCAACACGTGTAACATTAGCACTCGATGAATGAAGTCATATCGGAGACTAAATGTCAGCGTGCCACAGAAACAAGATGTCTTTGTCTTCTCATATGACCCAAGTTCGTAGTGTAAAACACTTCGATTATCAATTTCCCGATCATCATAGCCATTTTCAACGTTGAGCCGCATCAACGCACCGGCCGAATCATGTCCATGGCATCGGCCATGACCCGTCATGCGTTGCCAGAAGGAGGTCGGCGCCGGCCGGTCAACACCGAGAAGCGGCTCCATTCCGCCGAAACTGCCAAAACTGATGGGCGAGCCGGGTGTTTGGGGGGTGTGCACCAGTGAGTTCCGGCCTTCCATCCAGGGCGGGAGGATGGAGGAAGTCGTGCTGAGACCTGAAAGAAAGAAAACAATGAATAGATAAGTTTGATTTTGAGTCAGTCAAGGGATCACTGGTCGCGTCACTGGTTTCCGTTATCTTTGACTTTAACTTTGGCAAATGACAATAGAGATAATTTAAAAACTGTCGTAATTTCGGTTGAATCCGAATGCCCTTGCTTGCATCCGCTGTTTATTTTGACCACGCTTCCGGGGTTGCAATTGGGGTGTATTGCTAGCCTGACTGACTACGGCCCCATTTTAACATTAGCCACAAATGGCAATGTATTCAAAAGAACAGGGCAAAAGAAATTTCTGAGAAAGTGCACAATTAATGTATTGTCTAAGAAGTAAACGCGATGCAATGGGGTGTAAAAGCATAGAACGTGTAACATTTTTTTTCACTGGCATGTTTACGTCTACCAAAAAGAGCTAACATATTTTATTCAATTGTTGTTTTATCAATGTCTCCATCGTTATGACTATTGAAAAACATCAAGTGCCCATATTGGAAGAAATTTTAGGCTAGACGGAAGTTTAATTCAACATGTTTTTTTGTAAAACTGTTCTTTACCCCCACCGCATCTTGCAATCAGCTTCCATACAACGCCTGTCTAATTTGAAAAACTTAAAAATGCAGACAAAACATAAAACCATAAGACTATCCATGTCCCCCGAGACCAAAACACCGATTTTATTTTTTATCGTAGATGCCAAAAGACGCATGCATCAAAACATAAATAGACACGAGGCATCTTTTGGGGATCTTCTTTGGGGCCTATTTGTCATTTTGGGTCCAAATATGCGAGACTACACAATGCAATCTGTCTGTATCTGTAAATCTTGAGCAGACGGATAGCCATTGGAGGAGAGACTAATGCAATGATTATGTACATCCGCCAAGGATCCATGGAAACAAAGAGGTTGTTCGACTCGTTCCACACATTTGCCGTTTTCTTCGTATCTGTGCACTCATTGAGGGCAAAAGCTTATTAGCGGCAAGCAAAATGACTAATGTTTCATTGAAAAGAGTGAGATAAATAAAATACATACGCTTCATAAAAATGTAGGTTGTTTAGGGATTAGAAGATGACATATCGGAAATATTTGTTTCATTTGTTTGAAACTGTTTCTACGTGGCACAGATTCGTAGAATGCCTACGTAGAAGTGATAAAAATTTGCATTTATGGTATTACGTTTGTTTTAATTCGGCTAGGAAGCTTTGTACCTACAACCCTACATAAGTGGCACAGAGGGCGAAAGACAACGGCACAGCGTTGAAACAAAGAAGAAAAAGTGCATTTAGAGAAGACTAACGAGCCACAGACACGGATATTCCTGAAGCTAAAAAAGACAGCCGAATGCCAAGGTCCATCAAAGTTCAATTGTTTTTACTTCGACGGATCTCAGTCTGGCACCAAACGTTTTCCAATGATAACAAAAACCACCAAAAAAACTAATACGAGCACCCCTTCCAAAAGCAAGTTTTGTCTGCATGTAATTTTATAAGTTGAACACGCGAGAAAAAAGCTGAATTCAGTGAACTTGAGATACAGCTTTGTTGATTTAAGGGCGACAAAAAAATTTGTCATTTCATATGAACGGGGGTCGGTCGTCGAATCCTTTTCATCCCTTTTCATTGGTAGGCGAAAAACGCACAAACGGAAACGTTCAAAATTCGAAACAACGCGACCAACATGAAACACAATGCGGCTCACTTGATAAAAAGCCACAAATGAGAAGAATAAATTGTATAGCCATTTCAATTTCAATTTCAGTATTTTAGGAAACAAACATTTATCAACTTCATGTTTAGAAAGAACGCATGTTCTGTTTCCTCATGTCTGTGAAAACGAACGTAGCCAAAGCTTGTTGCGCCCAGGTGAAACAATTTTGACTCGATAAACTGTGGTCTGCAACTTGCAGAGCTCTAAAAATTGTCGATAATGTATTTATGTTGGGCCCCCTAGACTGCAATTGACGACACAAAAATCAAGGTGAAACATGACTGTGATGCAATTTGGGGTAGTTTAGGCATATGGGGCTCTAAAATTAGCAAACAAAATTATCGAGCAGGGCTATGGGCAATTCTATAGGAGGGATAAAATAAACTAGCAGTTTGATAGCGACCAAAATAAATAAGGTAATGAGCAAAGAATAGTGTTGTGGATTTAGTTTTGGATTTGGTCAGGAGGTAGTATAAGACGCGCGAAAAGTTTAAGCAAAAACTGTTTAATGAAGGCATTCAGTGTAGAACATGCCGGTTTTAACCACCAGGTACAAAGCTAGGATTTGTAGGGAACTTGAGGGGTAGCCTTTTTGAAACTTTTTATGAAAGTTAGCAAAGACAGCAGTTTACTGGACACATTGTAAAGTGCGAAATGTTAACAAAAAGCCCCTAGATTGACGCTCCTTTTCAGCCAACTTGGAACCGTGTGTCTTCGACACTCCTATCCCTGGCCTTTTGTCTCCATGTGGATGAGCAGATGTTTTATTTTGGCCTTTTCTTTTCGCTAGTTTAAAGATAAATCTAAACTATTCTAATGACTTTGTCATCCCTGAAGCCCCCAGAGAGACGTGGCACCGCACCACATAATATACAATCCTGTGTTGACATGTTGGACTGGGCACAAGAAGACCGCCGCCGCTTCCCACCAACTTTGTCGACCACCCTCTTGCCATTCGGAGTGATGGTTATGAAAAAATACAGTAACCAAAAGCAAAAAAAAGCCCCATAAATCTATAAATGAGCCCACTTGAAACGATCCACTTCCGCATCATAGAGGTTACCCTTCGTCTTGTTAGACACTCTCCGGGTTACTAAATGCCGAGCCCCAGCCTCAACAACCCTCTTCCAACGGCATAAATGAGCTTCCTTGGATATGGGCCTTACACTAAAGCTTGTAACGATGCCGATGCCGCTAAAGGTCCATCTAAATTGGCGCAATTTGACATCTTGATGCTTTGTAGCTCATGGCTACCAATGCCAATGCCGCCTTGACGGCTACACGGCTGCCACCAACAAAGTGGTACCCACCCCCACCGAGACAACTATAACGTGTAAGCAAAGACCCAACTAACCCGGTATTACTGAATACTAACGTCAACAGCAAGCAAGCACAACGTTAAGGACGTTTCACATTTAGTCAAACAGTTTTTGGAGGGGCGTTTGTCTTGTTGTTTCAAATGCAATGCATATAAATTTGACAAAATGTGACATTTTAGTTCTATATAGAGTCACGCACTGGACAGGCACAAAGGTTGAGCGAGGAAACAATGTTTTTCATTAGAGGATACAAAAAATCAAAGTTTGGAGTAGAAGGCTAGCGGCTATATATGTTTGCATTGCATTGTTCTTTCGCTGCATGCATGGGCCCTTTTAATAAGCAAGTCCTAAAAGGGTAACAACATTGCCCCTGGAAACTCGTCTATTTGCATACCCTTCAATTTGCACGGGTAAAAAAGAAGCGGAAAGATGAAATTTGATTATGTAAACGCGACGAGACTATTGGTTCCGGCGTTTATGTATCCATGTATCCTCCATGTCTAGATGAGCCATAAGCGCATTGGCAACATGTGAGATGGGCAATATGGGGTTTCTGCACTGAACTGGGCTGTTTAGGCTTAACTTTCATAAATAGAATGGACAATTGGGCACTTTTGGAAGAAAAACAATGATAATTACGACCTTACAATAAACCACGACTTCCAAAGTGTGAAAAATGTGTCTGGCACGCTCTTCCTGGTGCCAAAACACAAATCAACCCGGGTGGTGTAATTAGGCATTGTAGGCTGTAAATCACTTTCACAAGGAACCATTTAATGGTGCCATTTATTGTTTCCAGACTGAATCGACAGACAGAAACAAAGCATTACAATAAATTCCACCGCCTTTGAATTTTGAAAGGCCATAAAAACTTAACACAGCCCCAGGGCAACTGACAACACAGAATGGATGTTATTGACAAGACAAGTGTCACGGTGGCCCCCCTGTTCTCCCCCCCTTTCAAGATGAAGAATGTATGACCTTGTTAATGCATACATTTCCCGACTAATGCATCCATCCACGACGGCGAGAAACAAATCTCAATTGGCACATTATACTCGGAAAGTAATTACAATGCACGTTGTTCTACACGTCGAATCTTGGAAAAAGGCATGTTAAAGTTAAATCGGTGCCGAAAACATGCGACCGAAAAGGATTCATTCTGGTTGTACTAAGCTCTATCACGGCGTAGTAGTAGTTGAAAACAGGACAAACTCTCTTTTGTACGAGTAGAATGTTGCCATTTTCAAAGGATTGCCTTTTTGTTTCTAGCCTATTCATAGATGGCACTGGCACGCAAAAGGGGGTTTTTGTTTTTCGGCAATGTTGCGTGAAACCTGTTCCTTTTTGGTGACACGGTAACGGCATAGAGCAAGGAAAGAACGGAAATGACGGGCCCAAGGAATGCTAAAACTTGCTAAAACTCACGTGAGCGGTATCCATCAGAGACGGATGATTTGTGACCTGTGGCGCCACTGAAGCTGATACGGATTTGAGGGAGTTTGCCATTGAGCCCTGATTCTGAAAGTTTACAAGTTAAAAGTAGACGAAAGTTGGCATGGATGAGATTACCTCCAAGATCCTCTGTATAGATCCCCCGAACAGTCCGTGCACTCGATCTCGACGGCCTTCGGGATGCATTCCGACTTCCGAAGAAGCTAAACGGCCCAAAGGTACTCCTCCTTGAGTTCGCGGACGCCGGCGGCATCAAATCATCAATGGCAGTGCTAACGATAGACGTTTGAACGAGTGCCCTTCGGTGGGCTGCCGTGAGGGATTCCTTGTGATGTCGCCAACAATGAAGTATGCAATAGAATCCGACACAGGCTACCAGAATGACAGTACAAATAAGGCACACGGTCAAGATGACTACAGCGGATAGCTCATGCATCCGAACACCCCGAAGCAGCAGGTCTGCCGCTTTCAATGAAGTACGTTCAATCGGATCAACGACGGCAGCAGCACCTGCCGATGATCCATGGGATGTTTCGGAGGCAGTTGGCATGGTAGATCTAATCATCGAGGGCAAGGGCGGAAAGCTGTGAGTGATGGTGGTACTTATTGCGGGCATATTTCACGACACGTAATGTGATGTGATTTAGGAAAACTTTGGCATACGACAGTCGACAATAACAACTGCCATAGCGTACTACATGGCGGTCATCGGGCAGATTGTTGAAAGAGCTTTTGGGTCCTGGAAAGTTGGAAATCGTCAAAAAGATGGTTCAACTGTAAATTAACAAAAAAAACTTGAACACGAAGAATGAATGAAACCCGAAACTCGAGATAGGTTTCAATAAGCCGGCGAGATACTCAAACTTTTCCAAGCTCAAGCAATGATATTTACTTTGCTGCCACGGATTCACGCAGGGGTGTATAATAGCCGCTTTATAAATGGTTAAACGGGGGTAAAAATAATGAATGGACAAACAGACTAAATACGTTTTTCTGATGCTTTGGAAGTAACAACAACAAACTTTGTGCGTTTAACAAATTTGTGATTCTGGAAACTCATTAACGAACACTTTACAGATAAATATAAACGGGGGCCGTCTGTGTTCCGAGAATATTAAATATTGCCGTCCCAAAAGTTTGAATAGTGACAAAAACGCGAGTAATATAACTCGGACAATGATGGCATGTCCTATGGCATCTGAACAATGCCCTCAAAATCGCCAGCATGCCATTTTGGAACTACATAAAAAACGTGGAACAAATTATTGTCCGTCTTGCAAAGGGCATTTTGAAAGTTTTATTAATGTACTAAACTTTGGTCTTGGTAGCTTATTGCTCGATCTAACAGCCTAAATCACGTAAAACTGATAAGATTAGTCAAGTTTATGGGGTAGTTGGTGGCATTTTACTTCCGACTGCGGCATAGGTTAACTTTTCAGACATTACTGGAGTTAATAATGTAAGGTTTTACTTCCATCTTTTCGCGCTATTGGTACTGGTAAACTAAAACCGATTATCGCCTCTCTTGTCAGATAACTCGGGGCATAGCAGGGCGTTTATCCTTGGAAGTTGGAAGCGTGGGGGCAGTCAGCATTGGCGGCGCATTTCGTTGCACGAAGAAACGGCACACCCTCGAACAAACCTAACTATGGGGCAAGGGTGGTGTTAAACGAAAAATAAAGCCTTTTCAACAAACAAGAACATAATTTTATCGAATTACAGATGGTAAAAGGGGGGTGAAAAACACAAGAGCAATAGATGACATAGGCTACGGCACCGGCACTCACCCGGCTGGGTTGAATTGGCAATGGCAATTGGCAAAGTACATTGCGAATGGCACTGCCTAATTTGCACAGTGAACAACTACATAATGACGGTATCAATTAGTAGAGGGGTATCGTTAAGATTCTTATCAGCTTTGGTGGTTTTTATGCTGTTTCAAGGAGCTTTGAGTCGATGAACTTCCAAGTTTCCGTTTGTTTCCGGACGGTAACCGCTCGTGCCGTTGACATCACGTAGGAGCACTTCCGGAAGTGCCCCGTGTGTATGCAGGAGCTAAATAAAAACGGCAAGAAAGCAAACTGAATGAATGCCAATGGCAATCCCAAACGCCGAGGTCAATCGTGTCAATGGATGCACCGAAGCAGGAGACGGAGAAGCATTATGTACGCTTTTGAAGAAAACTTCCATTTCGTTGCACGAAGCATACCTGTGAGAAGGCTGTACGTTTCTCAAATCGTAAACCCCCTTTAGAATTCAGTCGCCGTCGCCGGCAGTCAGTTTATCAAATCCGGAAGCATCCTATTTAAGCTATATTTTTTTAATTGGATGGCAACGACGACACGCACATACATGTAAACACTTAATACGATGGCACCATTTAGGGAGAAAGATGGAGTGAGATTTGTTAATAAGTCGCTCGTTCACCTTCGCCTTCACCTTCATCGGTGGTTGTTTGGTGTCACAAAAAGTGTTTGAATACAGAGTTGATAGATGGATGGATGGGATTGGGGATGGGATGGGGATGGACATTGGCACATCGAGTCAGTCGAACACATGAAAAGTGGTTACAATGTTAATTCCACCGAACAGGCAGTCCCCGGGATGAACGGAACGCATAACAAATCCAAGTATGCATCAGGAGATTTAGCTATTTGGTTAGCCTTCGAGGTCACGATGGCACCAATGGGGCAAAAGAGAGAGAGAGAGAGAGGTGAATAAACGAAAAAAAGGGATAAAGTTTACACTGGCCAAAGGGCACAGACTATCGATGGTATTAGGAATTGCTTCATGGCTTATTGAACCCTTGAATCCGAGTTCGAAACAAAAGGTAGAAAAGGTACAAAATATCGTTAAACAACACTGTTGACAGACAAAATAACAATCCCCGTTCGCTCGTGGATAAAAACCCTTCCCGTTACTACCAGTTCCAAGAGGTTTTTTTTCGCTTCCAGCCGAAGGGCTTTTCACTTTTACTACCATCCCCAGCAAAGTGTCGCCAAATGAATAATGAAACACATAATCGTTGCACTTGAGTAGCTTCACTCTCCAGTCTTCTCGTTGAACTCTTTTTGTCCTCAACTAAACACCTGAATATTGAAACAAGGCCCCCAAAAGTTGTTTCTGCTTCTCGGTTTTTAACCCGCTGAAAATGTTGGTCGTCCGGCTCCGCTGTATGCTGCAATTCGTATTTATAGAAATCGGAAATAGGCGAATTGCATGATGAAAAAAACATATGCATACGTACATTCCTTAGAATTTGAATTACAGAAATCATGCCAGTAGTCTCTATTCGACCAAATGGCACTAAATATTACACATTACAAATCGGTACAAAATAAATCAATTAACCAATCTTAAACTTTTATGTATTTGCGTCAACCCAAGTTATGCAATAACACGCTAAATTAAATTTAAAAGCCCATGCACTTTGATTTGCGAAAAGCACTAACCTAAGAATGCCCATGTGAACGGGTCATTTCAAAAAAATATTACTATTTGTGCCGCCACCAGAGTACCATAGAACGTGGACACGGACGTGGAACCAAGCATTCGAAAGTTCATAATTGAGTGTTCTGCACGGTTACAAAAATTGTATTTCCATACAAAAATGGTTCAACTATAACGGATGTGAAAAATTACAAAAAATATTCTCAATGAAAGCCACTGAAACATGCAAAAAGCCAAGAAACCGATATTAGTTTTGTTAACAAGCGCTCAATCCACATGCCACTATCAAATGTACGTGTATGCATTGAGAGTTGAAAAAAATAAAAAATAGCGTATGTCGGGATTAGGGAAATTTTGTTTTTTTCTCATCGCATATGTCATCTACAGAAAGCAGAGGAAAAAGCGTATTGTTGTGCTGTTTTTAATCTGTGATAAACATGTTAAACAAAATTAATCTTTCCTGAACCCAGATAGAACCATTTTCTTAAAAACTGTATATCCAAAAGGCGATTTTAGTCCAAATTGTGCCGAACAATGATATGTAAAGTGCTTATTGTGGTGCCTGAGCCGATGCCATTCGATAAGACATAACCAAAACCAAGCGATTCCGAGAAAATGCAATTACATCCCCAAAAGTGAAAAATAGGTACATTCAAATTAGATAAAACCCATTTCACGATCAAATTAATGGCACATTTTGTGCAAAAACAAAAAATAAACGAAATTCACGCTTTCCATGACTGTAGTTCTTGACCCCTGTCAAAAAAGCCTGCCACTACAGAAGCCCTGTCAGTACCACTGGCTCCATCGATGAAAGTATGCAAAATAACTACAAATAGTGCCCCTTTTGAACTACAATGTACCGCTAGTCACCCTAGGTGTCATAATCCTGGGCTCACACGGAATGAATGAGTTCAATCCAATAACTTATGGCACTTGCAACGGGACAAATTACGATTTCACATTGCTTTGAGACCCGACCAATACTATGGTATTCCAAAATGGTTGGTCGGTCGCCAATGCAATAATAACAGTAAACAAAAGCCCGTATTTCACATATTCTTGTCGGTCTGTGACATGCTGGCACATCAGACGACTCATTGAAGGCTGGTTGGGTCGGACTGTGAGACGCTTTTGCATGTCTGCGTGGGGGGTGAAGGCTCTATGGAACGGGGAACAACGTTTTTGGCTTGTGTACTGTTAAAAACTTAAACAAAATGACAACATTAATGTAAAGAAAAACATTACAGCTGATTAACTGATGTGAGTGTAGTAAACATGAGTAATAGCATGGTTAAAATGTGCCGCGAAAGGACAACGGACAGACGATAATGAGTTTATCAGTGATGTCTAACACGATAAGTCGCGGACAGGTCATTGAGTCTGGCAAAGTGGTTGAAAAATTGGATGAGTAATATGTCGGGAAACATGTGGATCTTCATCTTTGCGATTGGAAGGACGTCGGTTAAACAAGTTTCGTATAAAAGTACGTTTTCAACTGACAAACCCTTCTTAACAAACCTAATTTTACGCTACATCATTAAGTCTTTTTGCCGGCATGCTTATGACGTGCCAAAATGTCAGCAAAAAACAGCTGCGGGGTTAAAACTGGAATGCGACAAGCGGAAAGTGCCATTTAGTCGGTGTTCATGAGTCGCGCAACATTGTTGAAAAAGGAGAAAGATAACATAGAGCGTCACTTTTCACGACACGATTTGCGTCAAATGAAGTAAATCTATATCCAGCATTAGCAACCCCCTATTCAGAAGGTGTAGAACTAGCTTTAAAAGACCCTGTACGTGGATACTATTGATTGCCTACCAGTGCCACCAGGGTCAATGAATGAAAGAAACCTTCGAAAGCGGGGGCAACGTCAAATCCGACTACATTTTTACAGAAATGAAAGAACCTCCAATGGGTTCTCCTATCTTACAGATTATGGATTCCCTCAAACACATGCCTACCTCGAAACGGAAGGGCACCAGATTTGCAACTACTGTAAGTAAATCCAACATGTGCAAACTGAAAACTTGGCCTAACACAACCAAAAAAAGAAACATTGTTTTAAGTTTGTCCACATTTTGTTAACTCTGCATAACCTCCTTCTGGAACACATCTACCCACACGTCCCTTGGTGCAAGGGGAAAAAAGTCCAGACAATGCCCCCAGGCTATGGACTACTTGGCATGTGTCGTCGCCTCGGTCACCGACGCCTTGGAGAATATTTTTTTAACAATGGACATAGAGACATGTTTGGAGACATAAAAAAAAGTTACAATTGATTACTTCTAAGAAGCATGGGTAATATGCGTGTCACATTTTGGTTGCAAGAAATGTGTAAAAGCGCTAATATTATTAGCCGAAAATGGCTAATATAAAATGCGTTAGTGTCTGAAAATGAGCTTGAGCTTTAGTGTGGTGTGGTTCGATAGCCTTGTTTTTCGAGACACATCTACCGAAAAGTTCCTTCCGCATTTTACCACATCACATTCACACTAATTTATCTATCCATCTTTCGGTAATTCATGCAAACCCGGAAATGGAGTGAAAAAACAAATCAACACGAAGGCATACGCTTGATGAAACGTAAGTGGATAGTTTTTAATGATCCTTTCATTCTGAATGCAATGTCGGAAGCTATGCCAATGAAAGGACGTACAAATTGGCATCCTTTGGCATTCGCGCGGGCGTCTTGCTACAAGGGATAAAAAGTTAGTCTGAAGCACGCATATTCAATTAGTTGAGTCGTCGTTATTCGCGGCAACTGTGTATTCTAAAGAGGGGGTTTCTATCGGATAAATAACGACACTCCACACAAAAAAGGGAAGTTTTTAAACTGAATTCTGCAGCATGACATATTAGCATTATCTTGGGGCATCACAATTTGGTTATTATTAGCAATTTGATCATTTTAAATGTTGTGGTATGCAGTCGTAAATTTCTGTGGGAAACACCTTTGATACGTTCATAATTTATTATTATGAATCATAAAATCACATTTCAAATTATTGTGTCATTGCACTATCTTTGCTTTCCAATGCACGGTTTATTGTCTTCTTATTGCACACATCTATGCCCCATTTACAAGACATGGCCTAGCATCGTCTTTTCAAATTGATCACATCGTTCCCGTCTCCCCAAACTGCACGTATAACATGTTAATATTGAACAACTGTGATGTCTAAACAGAAGGTAATGTGACCCACATAAACCAGTCTTCTGTGTCTCAACATTGGTGCATCGGCCGAGAATGCGGCATTGTTTCCATCATACCCTTGTTCATATTGCTGTGAAAGCTTACAACAACGTAATTTCGCTGGATTTTATCCTGGACTACATCTAGCATAACAGCATATGGAACATGTATGACGGTTCGACCATAGCACGAAAAAAGCTATGGCCGAAAATGGAAGCGACATCGTCGAGTGAAGTAAAGGTGTCGTTCCGCGACAAACATGTTCATCATCGTAAATATGGCACTTATAATGTTTATAAAAGTAATAATAAAGATAAACTGTTATCCGATTGAAGGGAAGGTTATTTCAAAGAATGGTAAACCGATTGTAACTCTCCAATGGCCATGTAACGTCGTCAAAGTTTCAACCATGCATGTAAACTAACCAATAATCTGCATATTGTACTTTTGGAGATTGTACAATCATTGATAACCCGAAACTGCCGAATCAGCGAAGAATTCTGATGCGCGAGTCAGTGAAGAATGAATTTCCTTCAAAGCTCGAACGAAAGGTTGTCCGTGCCACATGAAAAACCCAAGTGGTGAACACTATGTCATTTTATATTTTCCATCTACATCTTTTAATTAATAATTTTTCATTATTGCATTTGAAACTTATGAATGTGTTTTAGTAAAACACTGAAACAAATCTACTGAATGCAACAGAAAAACCATAATTTAACCTGACATTACTAATAAGAATAAGTTAAAATTTTTCATTTTTCACAAAATGTCATACGTGGGTCACCCCAAAAAAGTGTATAGTTTTCGTGTCGAGAGAGTCGATGCGCGTGTTGCGTTTGTTGCTTTATATATTTTTTCAGTTGAACTATTCTTGATCCTTGATAATGCCAAGAATACTTTATCAAACTGTCGTTTTCTTTGTGTTAACCATTGCTGCAGTATCTGCTGTCATTATTCCCGGCGATGTGGACTATTTTTTGCCATTGAACGGTTCAACAGACCCGACGGCAACATGTCCAAGGTTCAACACTTACAAGTACGGCAACCTGAGGCAATGTCCACAAATGACTGATTCCTGCTGCACAACAAAGCTTCCAGTTGACATCGACTACAAATCCAAGTTGTCATGTTCAATGAGTATGTTTTAACGACACTTTTCATGAAATTTATATATAATTTGTTCTTTGCCGCCGCTAATCGTTTTCCAACTTTCAGTTGATCCATTCCCCAACAATACATTGCATCAACTTTCGAGCAAGTCCTTCCAAACATTGACACAGATGCGGGATGCATGTGGGCGCCCTTGGTGCATGGTCTCATTGTTCTACTCCTCAAGCTGCCTGTTTTCGGCAAAAGTTGCGAATCGCTTCGGAGAACTGGCTGAAATCTTCCCGCATTTGTTTGTCGTTGCTGTCAACGTTGCGAACAGAGATCCAAGCACCGATTTGTAAGTTCTTGTGACCGTTATCTTTCACACGACTGTCTGATTTTCAGTCTGATTTCTCACTACGGCATCGCCGCCACTCCCGTAATTGTCTTCTGGGAGAACGGTTTCCCCCGATTCAAAGTGACCGAAGTCCCCGGTGACTTTGATTCGCTCGTGCTCGCATTGAAGGGCAAATCCGATCTTAAAGTTGTACGGCCATGGATCCCGGATATCTGCAACGAAACGCCTGAAAGCTGCCCCAAGGCTTTGGATTCAACCGCTGCCGTTACTTACAATCGGTCAAACGAATTTCGAAGCAGTTTCGTTGTTTCTGAAGAGATGCAATACTTTGATTGGTATGTGTTTTCATCACTTATTAAATATCAGTGTCTCAAAATTTTAATTTTAGGTATCTCGTGGTTGCTTTGGTCGCACTTCTCGCTCAAGTCGGTTACATGATCGAAGCTCGCCGACAAAATGACATTCCTTGGAAGAATTTTAGCTTTGGATCTTGACTGCTTCGTTGTGGTACCCTTCATAGTATTCATTTTTGTGTGTTGCGGGTATTATATTTGATTTGTAATAAAGTAAATGTAATTACTGGCAGGTATTAACTGTCTTTTCGGAAAAAAAAACATGAATAGCTCGCTTCTCAATGGTAGACAATACTAAAATGACCATGAGGATGATAGCTTTGGCTTCACGCTTCTAAATAAGATCGAATAAAATAATGATGAACCTAAATATGCCTAACACCCGTGGACTTAAATTTTTAAATTTTAAAGAAACGTGTTGTGCTTGTTGCAATCCAAACCGGAATAATTTCGCTTTTATGGCAAACTGCATTCACAAATAGGTTGTTTGATGAAAGAGCAGGCTGTCACTAGGCGACGAGAGAGAGCATCTTTCGCTGGACCGGGAATAACGCGTCCTCAAAGAGAAGGTTTGAAATAAACGGCACTCCATTAAACTTCAAATAAAAACATTTTCTATTATGCAGTATTTAGTATGAACCATTGTGAAGCTTTTTGTGCAAAATCATGACAATGCTGTTGAGATAGTTGTTTCGAATTTGCTAATAGTTACTTCTGCACAGTCTACGACACTGTTTGACTCAAGTATCGGTGATTTTGAGCTATTCCGTGTCTTCCAATGGATGTATCAGGGCCTCCCAGGGCAACCTACACGAACATTTATGCTTCCCAATGCACAGATCGATACTCTGAAGGCACTGTTCGACCTGGATATCAATGCTTTTGAGCTACTTCGGCTTTCCATAGATGTATCAAGGCCCTCTAAAGGGCAACAGACACAAACATTTATGCTTCTCACAGGTCATCTCGACCCTCTGAGGGCATTGTTCGACCTAGATGTCGATGCTTATATACCACCAACATCTTTCTGGCTTGGATATTCTTATTGCTGGCGTCATTGGTCATCCCAAAAGTGGGAAAATGCCTTCCAGGGCATACCACTGTAGCTAATACGGCCACGCCCGTCCTGCGCAGCTTCGATGGCCCCGCGCCAATCGGCATAATGTCAGTTGTGCCCCTTACCCCGACTAGGGGAAGGGTGAATAAAGATGATCCACCACAGGACCGTGTACCTTGAGAGAGAAAGAACTACACCGGCAACACCACCAATATCTTTCTGGCTTGAATATTCCTTTTGCTGACCTCATTGGTCCTCCCAAAAGTGGACAAATGCCTTCCAGGGCAACAGACCCATATATTTATGCTTCTCACAGGTCATCGCGACGTTCTGAAGGCATTGTCCGTCCTGAATATCGATGCTTTTGAGCTACTTTAGCTTCTCGTAAGTGTATCAAGGCCCTCTAAAGGGCAACATACACATTTGGACCAATAAAAGAGGGTCCAATGCCCTGGGAGACCTTTTTGCAACCATAGGTCAACGAACAAAGCATAAAAACAAGGATATCCGGTTGTATACGATGTAGCATTTGATGTTAGCTTCAGAAGAATGCGGTTTTTTCGTTCAAAGTGTGTTGTCCTTTGTTTGGGGCCTGGTCTAGTCCCAGTTATGCTCTGCACGGATTGCTGACACCATTTGTGTTTTATCACAAGAAATGCGGTTTTATTGAATATTTAGCAATACTACCGAGTTCATCTTATTTGAATTCCTAATACATGCTCAGCTGAATTCCTAAATTGTGTAACAACAAGTTAAATTTATGATAACCCGTTATCTGTTATGCTAATGTATGCCGGGAGAAAAAGAAAGAGTGATCAAGTGATTTTATGTAACAAACGGCAGAAACTTTATTGACCTGACGTTAATGCCAAATTGCATTCACGTTTAGGTTGCTTGACGAAAGAGCATGCAGTTGCTAGACGACGAGAGAGAACATCTCTCGCTGGAGTGGGAATATCGCGTCCTCAAAGTGAGAGGTAGAAAAAAACTACATATATTTATACTATTGAACCGTAAGTACATGCATTTTTTATAATGGAATAGTTAGTACAACCCATTGTGAAGGTTAGTTTGCAATATTATGGTCATGTTGTTAAGAATGTTGTTTCTTATTTGCTAACAATGCTTTCCACACAGTCAAGGCGTTGTTAGCAAGTGGGCGAAAGACGTTCACGTACAACAAGTTACATGGGTGTAACAAGAAAGTTATGAGCTGTCATGATGAGCAAAGGAAATAGGTCATGTACAAACATCATAGGATAATTACAAAACAGATCGTCGAGAATGCTACTGGCCGACATCACTAATCAGTAGTGTAAAATATGTCGCCTGTGTGCCCGGATTAAGGAGGAAAATGGACCCACTCCTTTAAACAGGTTGACATTTGTATATAGGGTATGTCAAGTTCATCAGATTTGCCGGTGTTTAGCCTTTACTGATTATTACAAGGATGTTGATATTCTAACAAAAATAAAAAATATATAAACCGTGCTATCCAAAAACATAATTTTCATGTGATGCGAAATTTGTTATTTTGTCCACATGGATTTCAACATTAGCGGTAGATGTGATAGTAGATGCTCCCAAACTGTTTTGCTGATTGAAATTATGCGTATAAGTTAAGCGAGAAGTCATAATTGCCATGGCCAGCGGCACTCGGCCGAGCATACGTGCAATCGCTGATATTTTCCATGGTTTTCCATGGACCAGACCGCGCACTGTTGTGCGCCTGTGTGGCTTACCATAGCACTGCAGAGATGCAGTGTGCGTGCCGCGAGAGTCGAGCCGCTGGCGGCAAAGCGTCCAATGATCGCCGATCGCGACTGCGATTGCGATTGCATCATGTAATCGCAATCTCTTATTAGTAATCAGTGTCGTTAGCTAATTGCTGTTTATCCCCTGTTACTTCCGTGTTTTCCGTCTTTTTTTGCTTCCATCTTTGCCACGGACTTCCATCTTTGCCAGCTTGGTCGGTAGAAAGTCTGCGGTCAGAAAAACCGCATTTTTGGAATTGGTTTGAGACTTCTTGAAGTTCACCTCTGTTTGAGTTGCTGTCGAATCCAAACAAGGCGTGATTGGTCATTCAAATCGGTTTTTGTTATTCATTTTTTATCTAGACGTGCCACAAATGTCATACCCCTTTCTGGCATGTGTTTGGCCTCATATTTTTGTGCGAGGCCGTTCAAAGGGAGGCGTTTGAATGGTTCACCTCTCGCCTCGGCGTTTTGAGCAAACTTTGTATATCCGTTGTGCTCTTATCGCGTTTCACCCATGAATTCGAGTCTCGAGGGAACGCTATTCGCAAGAATACATGTTTATTTTTGTTTTTCGTGTCATTCTTATCGATTGGCTTCAAATCTGATCGTGTTTATCGAGTTTGGTACTTCATTTTCCCCTTTACGCGTACTACATTGCCAATTTAGACTTCTGCTTTACTCATACTCCTTTTTTAGGTACATCCATTCTTGCGATCTATCGCACATCTCCGATGTCGCAGATGCAGCCCGCCGCAGTTCTTTTTCGGTAAGTGGCTATAATTTTTAATCATTTTTCCGATTCTAATCTCAGTTTTGCCTTCAGAACTGAAACGCTTCATTCATCGAAGCTATCGTCGTCGCAACATTACCGTCGCTTCAATTTCTTCTAAGACGATGTCACGGTGCGAGCTCCTTGATGCACGGTAAGTCGTTTATACTTTCCTCTATCTTTATCAACTTCTAACATTGACCCTCTTTCAGGTCTGTTGTGCATCAGGCAAAACGTGATCGAAGCCATCGCGCTCTCACGTAGGCAGGGATGCCGTGAAGGCTCGTAGCCGGGGTGAACCGCACGCAGCCTGAGGTTCGCATATAACCTTACAGATGGGCGTGGCAGGTGAACCCGGGGGAAAACGAGCCTTCGGTAGCTTGAGCTGCCGCTGTGTGACTCGACACGGTTCCGTCAAAGTGTTTCCTTTGTGGATTCACCAAATCGTGTCGACTCCACAGCCATCCAACCTGCGCCCCCTACCCATTGGTGCTAGATGTCCGCTTTTGGTTGGCCTTTGACGTCAACCTGAACATCTGCACCGGCGCCGCCGAGAGATCCGTTTCGAATGCGGATCTGCTCTGGCTTTGCATCCGTAAACATGTTTTCACGGATTGCTACCGACGTTGAATGGATCGTCGAAGTTCTAGGAACGGCCGTCACCACACTTTCATTGCCTTCCAGTAGGCACGTGTGACGGTCGTCCGACTCATTTCTCAACACATACCAGGTTAATTTTTGTTTCATTTTTCGTTGCAAAGTTTTTGATTGCCTCTGGCGACTGCATGTTTGGCACCCCTGACATCACAAAATTGTAACTTTTGGGTTGCCAAAGGCTCTCATTTTGCTTATTCTTGTTTTTCAATCTCTTTTTGATGCTCAATTCATGACTTTTTTGTTTTCAGGCTCTCATTCTTCTTAATTCTGATGGTAACGTCGACAGCCTGATATGTGCCATTTAGCAGTGTTTGTATAGGGTAAGTTGCAGTTTTTGTTGATTGTTTGACTGTTGCATTCCCATTTCTTTTTCAGATCTTACAAACAGTGCTCTGCTTGCGAATATTTTCACCTTTTTCGCTTTCTTTACCAAGTGCGACAACCACTGTCATTTCGTAAGTTGTTTTGTTTATGCATTCATTGCGTTAGCCTCAAGTTTTCACTATTTCAGGCTTTCCATACACCGACATCACTCCGATTTATGGTTCAACGACATGCTAGATCGTTGATGCCGTCAGACTGATGTCCTCTTTGTGATCGTCCTTCCTGTCCAGCACGATCCACAGCAGCAACATGATCACGGAGACGGCGGACTCAAGAAAGGAAGAGATGCGGCCATGTCAGACTTGCCATCTGACTGGTTCCATCAGTACTTTCGACTTGATGGCGTTCGTCGGTGATGTCGCAACCGGGGCAACGGAGACTGTTCCTGACAGTTGGTTGCACAATCAAGAGGTCGGTAAGCGGGACGCTATGGTGAGCAAGCTTTCGTCTGAGATTGGATCCTCGAGTATCCAATCGGTCGAGTTCTCTCAGAGGACTTCGATTGGTTGGATACCTGATTGGTGAAGTCTCCCTGTTCGAGAGGACTCAGAGTAATGTTGTTTCATGGGGCAACAACAATTACTCTGCTAATCCTCGAATAAGAGGGGGAATTCACCGCCACAATCTGGACTCATCCATACCTTAAGGTCGCCAGTGGATTGGTCCAGGTTGTGGCCCTCAGGCGATAGGTTGCTTGCCAAAGTGTGCCTGACGCCGATCACTTGGATGTGCTTCGGACGTTGGGGGCGACGTTCAATGCCCTAACTGCGCATATGACGAACCCCGAGTCCTGCTGTTCGTCGTCAATGTGAACATGTGAATTGCGGGCAAATCGTGCTTGACATCGACATAGGTTGGTTTGATTCTGTCATTTTCGATTCGTTTTCACGGTCTTTCCATTTCAGTCGACTCAAGATGCTGCTCCCGCACTTCCGACGATGAGATAACCCCGTCCAGCTCATGTTTTCTTGCCGATGTCTTCCATCATCCGGGGTTGTCGCCTGGGCTAGGGCTATCAGACTACTTTACTGTCTGACTGCCCGATTTCATTCCGTCGAAGCATCCGAACCCGATCAATCAACCAATCTCCATCTCATCCACACCCACGCCAGCTTCATTGGTCTGTACACAGTTCTGTTTTTGTTTTTACATTGTTTTTTGAGTTTATCAATGTGTTGATCGGTTAAAGTTTGGGTGTTTAACTGTTTGAAAGCGATTTGATTATATGCTATCGCTGTTTACAAGCATTAGCCATGTTATCTTCGATTTAGATCGTCATTTGGTCCTCCAACAACGTGTAAGTTTTACATTGCCACTTTTTAACCTCAGTTTCAATCCGTGCCCACATTTCAGGTCCTGTATCCAGCATCAACATGATCCCAGCCTTGCACGACGCCGATCATCATGAACCGAATCGTGGATCCCGATGTGATGGTGGCCGCACGACGGAGGCAACGCGTCGTAGTTTTTGGGATCCAGCCGATGGCGATGCGACTACAGCAACTTCTACAGATGACATAATTTGCCGCTGCGGTGAGCGTTTTGAGCCGTTATTAAGGGGTCAAATTGGTTCAGCATTCTGTGTTGACCTATCTTGTTTAACTCAGGTTTCAACCTTTGCAAAGTTGTCGTCATGGAGCAGTGAAGCAGTTCTGTAGTGAGTGTTGGTGGTAAGTTAGGTTGGGGGATTGAGTTTATTTAGGGCTGCGCATGCTGTCGAGAATGCTGTGATACGGGAATTGATGTGTGAGTTGTAGGGATTATGGGTAATGCCGGATCAGAGTGTTGAACGATTGGCGCAACAGTTCAAAACGGCAAATGCGAATTTTGTAATTTTTCATGCTTTCGAGCATAATTTCTTGTATGAGACGTAATCAGTCCTGTTCTGTTCCATTGAGTTCCATAGTTCCACGGGGCCCCAAAATTTAGGCTGGTTTGGCGACCGCCTCTTTTATTATATCGGATACTAGGGGCTCAATGGGACAGAACAGGATTGGTATAGTTAAATACTATTTGATCCCTTGAGGGATAACCGAAATCGATTCGCGTTTGCCGTTTTGTATTGTTGACACGTGCGTAAAATTATCAATGACGAATCGACAAGGTAGACTGATTACCGAATTGCTTTCTGTAATTGCAAATTGGCGATGTGTTTCTTAAGTCACAAAACCGACATAGCCTTGTTAAAGCTTCATATCGTTGTTAAACTAAGACAACTGAGTGCGCATTTTAGTAATAATGGTAGTATTGAGATACATCTGTCCAAAATATGGATGTACGGGCTTCAAACTGTTGAAGATGGGCGCGTTAGACAGTCGTTAAACATTCTGATCTGGCATTTATATTGCCTCACGGGAGGCCTGAATGATACATATCCTACAACTCACACATCAATTCCCGTTTCACAGCATCCTCGACAGCATCTGCAGCTAGAAGGACAAGAGAGAACACTCATCCACTCAACCTAACATACTATTGACACTTGCTTGATCACATCTCCGTGCCAACAACCTTGTAAAGTTTGAGGCTTCAGTTTTATAAGAAAGTTCAAACACAGACTGTTAAACCAATCTGACATTTTGATAACAGTCTAAAACGGTCAACGCTTCGGGGAACCATGTCATAGGCAGAAACTGCCGTACTCATGTCGCCATCGAAAAGGTTTCAACAACTACGATGTGCTCCATTTTGCGGTCAACGTCACGGCTCATCGCGATTCATTATTCGGCACATGTTGATCGGATACCAGCAGCGACCCGACGGCGACACTTTATGTAAGTTTGAATGATTTTTAGTGTAAAATTTAGCCAGTTTTGGCAAAATTTTTAAGGTTTGGGTGCACTAGAAAAAAAAAAAAAACGTCGCAAGTGCACCCATTTTATTTCTCGGATATGACATGTGCGCGGGAGCCTATGCCCAATTTTTCATTTGGCTCCCGCACTTTGTCAAATCCAACCCCTTTTTTGGGTTTAATTGATAGAATTACTGTACAATTGATTGATATCTGCCTTTTCAGGTCGTGCATGGCATCTGGTGTCGCTGATCGCGCCGTCGGCAGCACTAATGTAAGTTTAAATCCATTTTCAGCTTCCCAATAGGTGGAGTGGGCGAAAATCCGTAAAGACACGGCCAAAGTGTTGGAATTTCGCCCATTCCATCGCGGATATGACATGTGCGCGGGAGCCTATGCCCAAGTTTTCATTTGGCTCCCGTACTTTGTCAAATTCGCCCCAATTTGGGTTTAATTGATAGAATTACTGTATAATTGATTGATATCCGCCTTTTCAGGTCGTGCATGGCATCTGGTGTCGCTGATCACGTCGTCGGCAGCACTAATGTAAGTTTAAATCCATTTTCAGCTTCCCAATAGGTGGAGTGGGCGAAAATCCGTAAAGACACGGCCAAAGTGTTGGAATTTCGCCCATTCCATCGCGGATATGACATGTGCGCGGGAGCCTATGCCCAAGTTTTCATTTGGCTCCCGTACTTTGTCAAATTCGCCCCAATTTGGGTTTAATTGATAGAATTACTGTATAATTGATTGATATCCGCCTTTTCAGGTCGTGCATGGCATCTGGTGTCGCTGATCACGTCGTCGGCAGCACTAATGTAAGTTTAAATCCATTTTCAGCTTCCCAATAGGTGGAGTGGGCGAAAATCCGTAAAGACACGGCCAAAGTGTTGGAATTTCGCTCATTCCATCGCGGATATGACATGTGCGCGGGAGCCTATGCCCAATTTTTCATTTAGCACCCGCACTTTGTCAAATTCGCCCCCTTTTCTGTTAAACTTACAAACTTACTGTACAATTGATTGATATCCGCCTTTTCAGGTCGTGCATGGCATCTGGTGTCGCTGATCACGTCGTCGGCAGCACTAATGTAAGTTTAAATCCATTTTCAGCTTCCCAATAGGTGGAGTGGGCGAAAATCCGTCAAATACTGATCAAATTATTGGAATTTCACCCATTCCATCGCGGATATGACATGTGCGCGGGAGCCTATGCCCAAGTTTTTATTTGGCTCCCGCACTTTGTCAAATCCAACCCCTTTTTTGGGTTTAATTGATAGAATTACTGTACAATTGATTGATATCTGCCTTTTCAGGTCGTGCATGGCATCTGGTGTCGCTGATCGCGCCGTCGGCAGCACTAATGTAAGTTTAAATCCATTTTCAGCTTCCCAATAGGTGGAGTGGGCGAAAATCCGTAAAGACACGGCCAAAGTGTTGGAATTTCGCCCATTCCATCGCGGATATGACATGTGCGCGGGAGCCTATGCCCAAGTTTTCATTTGGCTCCCGTACTTTGTCAAATTCGCCCCAATTTGGGTTTAATTGATAGAATTACTGTATAATTGATTGATATCCGCCTTTTCAGGTCGTGCATGGCATCTGGTGTCGCTGATCACGTCGTCGGCAGCACTAATGTAAGTTTAAATCCATTTTCAGCTTCCCAATAGGTGGAGTGGGCGAAAATCCGTAAAGACACGGCCAAAGTGTTGGAATTTCGCTCATTCCATCGCGGATATGACATGTGCGCGGGAGCCTATGCCCAATTTTTCATTTAGCACCCGCACTTTGTCAAATTCGCCCCCTTTTCTGTTAAACTTACAAACTTACTGTACAATTGATTGATATCCGCCTTTTCAGGTCGTGCATGGCATCTGGTGTCGCTGATCACGTCGTCGGCAGCACTAATGTAAGTTTAAATCCATTTTCAGCTTCCCAATAGGTGGAGTGGGCGAAAATCCGTCAAATACTGATCAAATTATTGGAATTTCGCCCATTCCATCGCGGATATGACATGTGCGCGGGAGCCTATGCCCAATTTTTCATTTAGCACCCGCACTTTGTCAAATTCGCCCCCTTTTCTGTTAAACTTACAAACTTACTGTACAATTGATTGATATCCGCCTTTTCAGGTCGTGCATGGCATCTGGTGTCGCTGATCGCGCCGTCGGCAGCACTAATGTAAGTTTAAATCCATTTTCAGCTTCCCAATAGGTGGAGTGGGCGAAAATCCGTAAAGACACGGTCAAAGTGTTGGAATTTCGCCCATTCCATCGCGGATATGACATGTGCGCGGGAGCCTATGCCCAAGTTTTCATTTGGCTCCCGTACTTTGTCAAATTCGCCCCAATTTGGGTTTAATTGATAGAATTACTGTACAATTGATTGATATCCGCCTTTTCAGGTCGTGCATGGCATCTGGTGTCGCTGATCGCGCCGTCGGCAGCACTAATGTAAGTTTAAATCCATTTTCAGCTTCCCAATAGGTGGAGTGGGCGAAAATCCGTAAAGACACGGCCAAAGTGTTGGAATTTCGCCCATTCCATCGCGGATATGACATGTGCGCGGGAGCCTATGCCCAAGTTTTCATTTGGCTCCCGTACTTTGTCAAATTCGCCCCAATTTGGGTTTAATTGATAGAATTACTGTACAATTGATTGATATCCGCCTTTTCAGGTCGTGCATGGCATCTGGTGTCGCTGATCGCGCCGTCGGCAGCATTAATGTAAGTTTACATCCATTTTCAGCTTCCCAATAGGTGGAGTGGGTGAAAATCCGTCAAATACTGATCAAATTATTGGAATTTCGCCCATTCCATCGCGGATATGACATGTGCGCGGGAGCCTATGCCCAATTTTTCATTTGGCACCCGCACTTTGTCAAATTCGCCCCAATTTGGGTTTAATTGATAGAATTACTGTACAATTGATTGATATCCGCCTTTTCAGGTCGTGCATGGCATCTGGTGTCGCTGATCACGTCGTCGGCAGCACTAATGTAAGTTTAAATCCATTTTCAGCTTCCCAATAGGTGGAGTGGGCGAAAATCCGTAAAGACACGGCCAAAGTGTTGGAATTTCGCTCATTCCATCGCGGATATGACATGTGCGCGGGAGCCTATGCCCAATTTTTCATTTAGCACCCGCACTTTGTCAAATTCGCCCCCTTTTCTGTTAAACTTACAAACTTACTGTACAATTGATTGATATCCGCCTTTTCAGGTCGTGCATGGCATCTGGTGTCGCTGATCACGTCGTCGGCAGCACTAATGTAAGTTTAAATCCATTTTCAGCTTCCCAATAGGTGGAGTGGGCGAAAATCCGTAAAGACACGGCCAAAGTGTTGGAATTTCGCCCATTCCATCGCGGATATGACATGTGCGCGGGAGCCTATGCCCAATTTTTCATTTAGCACCCGCACTTTGTCAAATTCGCCCCCTTTTCTGTTAAACTTACAAACTTACTGTACAATTGATTGATATCCGCCTTTTCAGGTCGTGCATGGCATCTGGTGTCGCTGATCGCGCCGTCGGCAGCACTAATGTAAGTTTACATCCATTTTCAGCTTCCCAATAGGTGGAGTGGGTGAAAATCCGTCAAATACTGATCAAATTATTGGAATTTCACCCATTCCATCGCGGATATGACATGTGCGCGGGAGCCTATGCCCAATTTTTCATTTGGCTCCCGTACTTTGTCAAATTCGCCCCTATTTGGGTTTAATGAGTAAAATTACTGTACAGTTGACTGATATCCGCCTTTTCAGGGTTATGTGCACGCCATTTGACGTCGTATGCGCGATATCAGCACTCAAACTGTCTTTGCGCATGTTTATCTTTATTCAAACATACAGATGTGTGTCTTATCAGAACAAATCAAAGTCGGACTATCCGTTCATTCCGATCTGCTGACTGATGAAAGGCTATATCGATTCAAACATTTAAGAAAAAATGACTCAATGCGTGTTTAGCTTTTTTTGTTTGATTTTCTCACTGTGTAGTGAACAAAACCATTGACCGTTCGCGGAACTTACAATACTTCATTGATTTCCTGCTTACCTGCGTGACTACACTCATCTTATTTTTTCTACGATCTAATCAACCATCAAGTAAGAAACGTAAAGCTCAGTAAGCCGTTTCGGGTTGTCCTAATTCGGATTTAAGCAATGTTGAGCCAGCCATCATTGTGGGGCGAAAGATCAGTCCTGTTTACAAGGACTTGCAAAACCGCTATCGTCAGTCATTCTATTGACCATCCGGACCAACGATCTACCCTTTTTTTTGCTTGAGAGCTTTAGGCTTTTCGATTCGGTGTGTTCGTTTCTTGACGATGAAAGCGTCTGACTGCTATCGTTGACTTTGAATGCTATAGCCATAGGCGTTTTTCTGTCCCATTGTTGATGTTAGTTACATTTGTATTGGATAGACTGAACTGACATGTTTCTTGTGATTCAACCATCCAAAACAAACTGTTTCCAAAACGGTTTTTTGGGGGGTTTTCTTAGGTCGGATTTGGATGACAGCGATTTGACATTATGAATCACGCTTTCGCTGGTCTTTAAAACGAGCAATTAAAGTTTGATCGATGTTTCAGTTTTGCTCAGATTGTTCAAAATGATCCTCTTTTTCACGGTATTTCTATCCTATGTGGCGTCAACAACGGCAGCACTCACATTTGCTCAACCTACGGTAGGAGCGACATCTTCGGCACAATTCCGGTCAGCAGCTATGCCAAAAATGTATAATAACTCTCCACATCAGACTGTTATCGGGTCGGGCGCGAGTTATCGACAAGTATGAAAGGTTAAAGATGATGATTTGTGTAATTGCGGCCATTTTAGGACATTACCCGAACTCCGTACCATCAACCCGCCCACGAACTCTATTATGCTGGTGGTTTCATTCAACAGCCCTCATTCATCCGATCTAATCAACCTGTTTCCGGTTTTGGTGCTTATCGCTCACTTCCTCCATCTACACATTCCCAACAGCAGTATCCTTCATCGCTGTCATCCCTTCTTGGAGTTGGCATGCCAGCTATGGCCATTCTACCCGCTCCAATGCCAGCAAATGCATCACCGTGCCCAATGTCACCCTTCTCACAGTATTTATCTGAAGAACAGCAAGAAGCCCTCCACGAACTAATCACCGAAGCTCGCACCAATGGTGCATCTGAGCCGGAAGTCAAACAATACGTCGATCGCTACGTTCAAGAAGTTCTCCCACCTGAAACCTACCAACAATTCGCCGTCGCCAATGCCAACTTTGAACGACGGTTGCAGTTCTTCAGACGTGGAAAGAGGAGCGTGGCAAACGTACCAGCACGGTTCGATTCGGTCACCTTTAGAAACCGAAAAACGAAGGTCCCCGCCGAAAAGGTCAACTTGACCGGCACTGGGCGGACTTTGAATGACTTCAATGAAGCTCCGAAGCCCATGTTGGAGGAATTGATTGAGATTCCATAGGCTTATCAATGTGTTTTATTTATTCAGTGCAACAAGCTGCACATACTCACACAAATGGCATTTATGAAAGTTTACATTATCAACGCACAGGGTTATGGAATTGGGAAGAGATTTACAGTATATTTATCTTTGGTAAATTAAATAAAGTGATTATTCTGGCATTAAGAGTGTAAGATACATTTATACACATAAAAGCACGTTTGTAAGTAATTTTGTGCAAAAATATATAAATCCGGAAAGTTGATTGTTGACGTGCTACGTAAAACACGACATTTGGAATGACACAATGGTCTACCTACTTTTCTACAATGGAGTCTACCTAATCATAATGCACATAATGGAATCAATGTTAGCCGAAATTGAGTGGCATTGGTGTTGTCGGGCCTAACATTGGAAGGAATCGCCTGAAATTCAAGTTTGAATGAGTCCACAGTTCGAAAGTTTATGCGCTTCTAAGCTTTCTAATTTTGATCGATATCTGTTAGCTGTTAGTACATACAATTTATTCAGTGTATGGTTACTGGACATACCACGCTTCAATCAATGGAAATACAGGTTTCGCTGTTGTGGTTGTCGGAGGCGGGAGTCGAATCACGGGGACCGGGGATACTGGCATCGGACGCAGGACACTTGTGCCCGGTGGCACGGATTTTGGTAATTCTGTTATATGGGTCTGTTTTCGGAACTCTTTGACAAACTCCTTAGTGTAGAGAACGCGATCAAGGTAGTCTTCAACGAGGTATTTGATTTTTCGACGATCGGCGCCATTCTCGGCTGCGCGTCGGACGGCTTTCTAAAACTAACCATGAAAGCGGTTTTCAATGAAATGAAAACTTACAAGAAGGGGTTTGTAGTATCGTGGAGGCAAAAGCTGGCTGTATGGGGAACACGGAAAGTTCATATTTTGATACGCACTGATTTCAGGCACTATTGATTCCCATTGAGTTACTGTTAGTCTTTCACGAAGAAAAGCATAAACATCGCGAAGAACCTGAAAATGATTGAGTTTAAAACGCTTTTTGATGAATCAACAAACCTCATTTCGATTCGACCCGTCAAATTTATTTTCTATCAGCAAAGTCAGTTCTTTCTTCTCTGGTGGTGGCAAATACCTTTCAAACGCTGTTTTTGGGCCAATACAAGCGCCAATTAAAAATGTGTCCGTGATAAAAACCATTTGACATAGAATAATGAGAGTTATAATGACGCATTGAAACAGCCTACTTTTCACATGAAATGATAATGATGGCCTCGTCATCTGAAAAACAATCATTGAAGCAATAAACAAATTGACGGAAATTCTAATATTTCGGTTGACTATTGACCAAAAAGGTGTCCGAGCCCTACTTTGGTCATTATTTCAACGATTCACACGGGTACACATGTATATATTTACACAGACCAAAGGTGTTACACGAAAAACCAACAAAGGGATTGTCCATGGATCTGGACATCGCACCCGCGCTCTAATGCATATCCAATTTCAAAAACGGACAAATAAGAAGTACTTCCTCTTCCGCTAGAGGCATAAAAAGGTGAGTAAATCCCAATGCAAACTGTCTCGATCTATTTGGTCAAGGTATCCGGACTATCTAGACAGTTCCCACATTGCAGGACCGATAAGCTTATGGGATTTCAAAAAGTGTCTAGTTTCTGCCCCAAAATAACTAACTACTGATACCATGGCCATAGGGTCCATGGCAGTCAAAGTTCAGAAAAAATACATGAAAGTCAAGTCAACTAACTACTTTCATGCGAAAACAGCATTTCCGAAGTGAATTGGTTGCGGAATGTGCGCAACTCGCTTAACGACCCCGTCCAAACAAAGTAGCCTCGAGCAGGCAGCTAAACCTTTCTTTCTTTTGTCTTTTTTGTTGGCTTACTGTTCGTTCATTACCGGTCATTCATTCCAGCTGCTACCGCAAAGGCCATGTGTCTATTCGAGCTGTAACTGTCTCGAAAAAGTCAAAGAACGATTGCTTTGTCGGGTGCTACTAGCGTTCGGGTCGGTCCTTGTTTGCTTTTTCATGGTTAAAATGTGAAATTAAGGACATTTCGGGGGTGATGGGAGTTGAAGGATCATTGGAGAATCACTGTATCGAGTTTGGTCTTTGAAGTTTATTGAAATCGATCCGATTAGCTCATGTTATGTTATGTTCCATTTGCATTGTTAATTTCAAATTCCGGAAGCAAATGATGATATTTCAGTTTTGCAAACGGCAAACATCCCCAAAATGTGTAATAGCAACAAATCAGTAATGTCGAATGTCAAATTGTTTCAAAACTCTATTGATCAAAGAGGGTCAACAGGGTCACACCCCCTCCATCTTTTGAGCATTTAGCTATTTGGATCTTTGGAGCGCTTCCATCAAGTAAGCCGTCAAGAGGAGTGAAGGTAGCCATAGCCCGTGGCGACGTCCCTTGGCCGTTCTAATGCTGATGACTAACGAACGTGGAGCGCGAAAGGCGAGCACACAAACAATGCTATGCGACCCAAATCGAAAATCGCATTTTTGCTAGCCGGCCTACACGAAATGCTACTTTAGGGTCGAGCTATTTCAATTTCGTAGATGCAACTAAACTAGCCATCTTGAATTCAAATATCTACTGTGATCATGTTTCTCTTTGATGAACGTTTGTATGAACTTTTTGCTACCGTATAACTCATTTGTACTCAGAATTTTACATTTTCTTATTACACAGCCGATCTATTGACCCTCCGCTACCCCCAAAAAGTTGTTTTTCATAAATTAGCTTCACCCATGTGCCATTCAGTCAACCCTCTTTCCACGGACTACACCGTTCTTTGTTAGTCAAAAACCAGATCCCCCTTTTGTTGCCGATCAGCTCAAGTTACAAATTCTCACAAAAAGTTTTCTTTTTGTTACTGGCTACTTTCTATAGTTAATCCTATTATTGATTAACATTTTCAACTCCACCCCGTCTTTGTAAGGCCGTAACCCTTATTGAAAAATTTGAAATGGGAGATCGCGAATCGCAATCAAAAACGAAGACCGAACCCGAACAGACTTAGACTTATATGTTTTTGATTTCGCACTATCGAGAGATTTGCACTTTCGTTCATATATTTCATCGGACCCCTAAGCATACAGGAAACAAGCAGCTGCTACATTCTATGCTGGTGTTAGTTGTACAAAAAAGTAAAAAGATTTTTGTAGGACGCAACCAGGGGCTGTGTAAACACAACCTTTTGGGCAGGTCTTTCTGTTTCAACTTGCAAAAGACGGACAATTCTGACCACAAGCCGATGTCTTTTTGATGTTTTGCTAGGATACGCTTTACAGGCAGAAAGACGGAGCCTTGGGAAACTTATCCGTGAAATTATTACGTTTGGGTATATACATTGTAAAATTGAATCATTTTCAACGTATTTCGGTGACTGTTGAGATGGTCACACTCTATTTCACATTTTGTGTCACATAAGTGTTGAAACACCGTTGTCGTATTGCGCCGTTTGCATAATCCGTGAGGGCATTGAAAGATGAAACCAATGCAATGTTGTTTGATGTTCGGCAACATGTTTTAGCCTTCAGTTTGTGTAAAATTGATCCAAAAGTTGAATATTGTATCGTTTTCTCAAATCTGACAGTTTTCCCAAGCTATGCTAACCCAATCTATCGATCGCCGTAACACAGCACTTTATAGCCCACCTCCGTGTTTTTTAAAGCATGATAAGACGAAGCATAGCACAGTCAGACAGGTCGTCATGTTGGTGTTTCCTCCCACATTGAAGAAGACCCTGTTAATATTCCGCTTTTTCATCAAAACAACCCTTTCCGTGAAGTTTTGCTTCCCATTAGTCAATTATAACTATTCTATTCCAGGGGCTTGTTCCGGCAGTGCCTTTCACCGGTCACCCTCTCCTGAGGCATTCATCCCGGGCCGCCTTTTGTGCTCGCCTTCGCATTTCCATTTACGCGTCTAATAACGACACCATCATCGCCATAGCAGCATCATCGACCGTTTCGTCATTGCATATTTTTTTTTGTATTTTTTTCTTCACAATCACAATATTCAGTCTAGAGACACGCTTCACGAGGTTTTTTTGCTGTTTCACGGCTGACGTCTGTTTTGCTTGCTTTGTAAGCGTTCCGAGTTCGAATTCCGAGTGATCGTGGTCCTACATATCGGTGGCTGTCGTCCTTTTTTGGAATTTCACTTTGAATTTTGATTGATCTTTTGGCTTTTGCGCGTTCACGACTCCCATCAGGCTTGGTTGGCTGTATAAGCTTGTTCGGTTTTACAAGCACTGGTCGATTTTTTTTTGTCCAAAACGACCAGAACAACGAGGCTCTCCCACACAAACTACAAACACAAAAGGGCCCTTCGGCTTATTGAATTGATGGAAAGGACGAATTCGGTTTTGTTGGAGCAACATTGACTAGGGCTGGCCTGGACCGTGGAGTGTGAGGAAGGATGGAGAAGTCGATAAAATTGGTCGTTGTTGGTGATGCATTCGTGGGCAAGACTAGGTGAGTCATGATGGCCTTTGAAATTGTAATTAATTTTAACGTCAAAATGGAACAATTACAGCCTGTTAATGGCATACATGAAGCAAACCTTTGCCGAAAACTATGAAACAACCATCTACGAAAACTGGGCAGTCACTTTGAATGTGGACCAAACCCGCTATACAATGAACTTAATCGATACAGCCGGTCAGGAGGAGTATTCCCATCTCCGGTGCCTCGGGTACCCTCATACTGATGTATTTTTACTATGCTTTTCATTGATCGATCGAAGCAGTCTCGAAAATTGTGAAAATGTTTGGTTGCCAGAAATCCGGAAATATGTCCAGGAAGATGTGCCGATAATCCTAGTCGGCACGAAACAAGATCTCGCGGAAGAGAAACGAAGTACCAATACAGTCGATGTGAAAGAGGCCGAAGCTAAGGCATTACAGGTTGGCACATTTTTGCCCACATTTTTCAAAGAAAATTTCATTCAGCTCGGTTGCGTGGCATTCCTAGCCTGTTCGGCACTAACCCATCGCGGCCTCAAACGTGTCTTTGATGAAGCCATTCTCCATGCCACGGGTGCTGCAAGTCGAACTGCCCAGTTGAATCGAAAGTCCAAATACCCGCCATGTTGCAAAATTCTCTGATTGTGAACTCATCTGGCACTGTAACTGTCTTCGAATCGTTGAATCGTTATTTGCCATATCACTAATTCAACCATAACAAAAACAGATTGTAGTTTGGTTCTACTGAAAAGGGTCTATTTATTTTTTCAAAAATGTGCTTTCGCAACTTTCAGTTTGAAACTACAGTTATAAAGAAAGTGACAATTCAAAAAGTAAACATTATTGTTTTTATGGCACGCATCAAGGGGAACATCTCCTCAGTAAATACAAGTATAGTACACCAGTAACACATCAATTATAATCAAACATCAAAATAAGTAACACAGTTTTGAAAGTAGAGAAAAATTTAAAGCTATTGATATTATACAACGTCTGCATCAGTGTCAGAAGATGGCATCTCATCGAGATCGATGGGTGGCGATTCGTTTGGTTTCTCCGATGGATCCGCCGAAAACAATTCCAAGCACTTTGCCTTATTACCCGGAAGCCAAGGTTCGACTTCTTCATTTTCAATCAATTCCTGGAGTCGTTTGCTGGTACGAAGGCTGCGGCAATGTCTTCGGGTTGAAGCCGCATACTCTTCGATCTCAAGCGCGACAGCTGTAATTGGTCCATTTAGTTAACAAGTAATACAAACTGAATTCAAAACAAACCATCCATATCTCGATCGCCAAACAACTCGGCATACCTATTATTGGCAACCAAATCTTTCAAAAACTCGGTCAAAAGTCTGAAAATAATGCCAATTTTGCCGATAATAAGCATGCAGTAAACAAAAAACATACGCAGCAGAACCTAACCCTGACTGGGAGAAATGTTCATTGAGAAACGGATTGATGAAATCGTATTGAGGATCTTCATACGTGAAGTGTACTGGCGATCTGGCACTGATATCATCGTCTTCGTCGTCAAATTCGTCGTCGAGGTCAGACTGAAACGCCACTTTTAAGCTCGTCAGACGTCTTATAAAATGAAAACAAACCTGATCGGTGTCACTACTCAAGACGATAGTTCCCCTGTCATCTTCATCATCGTCGATTGCATTGCCATTGTCGTCGATATAACGTTCTTCATTCTTGATCAGTTGCAAAGGTTCATCTGCTTGGTCTTGTTCTTGGGCATCCGAATCCGCTTCTGTTTCATATTGCAATGAAGTTTCCGCAGGAGTCGCCGTTGGAGTTGTTTCAATGCCACGATTAGAAACAGAATCAAAGACGAGTTCAATTTCGTCGTCAGAACTCAGTTCAACAACGGCAGCATTATCTTCCTCGTATCCGAAAGAATCGCCATCGGCATCACTATCGCCGTCTTCTTCGCTTTCACTAGCACTACTATCGCATGCACCATGTTCCAATGCATCCGTAGCAAGCATGGATTCATCAACTGGTTCCGGTGATGATGCATCCTGAAACCGAGGTCATAAAGATAAAGATTACAAACATAGAGTATGATTGTTACCTCAGTCGTTAAAGTTTCCATTGAAGGCGTCAACCCATTTGCAAACATAGCCCGAAGCATCGAAGCACTTGGTTCTTCCTCAGAAAAACTGATCTGCGACGAAGCTTGAGCAGTGCCCGAAGAAGCCAAAAGATTCTTGGATCCGCCCGGAGTTGGTGATGCGTTGGAATGATCATTGGAATCCACTTGGGCTGATGTTGAGGGGGAGGTTTCGTCGTAGTCACGCGATAGGTGTAACAACGGGACATCTTCTGAAAACATATACATATTACAACAAGTTTAAATTAAAATCTGAATCACACCTGATAACACATAATCCCGCCACCGTTTGGGGGCAATTGACAAATCAGTCGCTTGTGAAGACTGAAACGTTGAAATTACCAAACAAAGTTATATTAGAACAAACTTACAACTCGTCGCTTCCCTCTACTATCGTGAATCCGTTGTTGCTCTTCATCTTCATCGTCGTCGCTGCTCAAACAGATCACTCCTTCGATTGTGTTTTGCGGAACTGTGGCTCTGGATGAAGAAGTTGGATCACTCGGAAGACCACCACTGATCGTCAATGTCGTAGTGACGGGGCAACCGTTAGATACTACCTTAAACACAACATTTAAAATATTATAGATCAAAAAATATATAATCAAACAAATTACATTTGATGAAGCAACCTGTGAAGCATGTCCATCATTGTCCGTTCTTCCCAAAGGAAAACAACGTGCAGCCGCTTGAGCAAAGTAGTTGATCTCATCGACGTCACCCATGTGAACCGTAACAGCTGTAATTACAAATAATAACAACCGGATTAACACGGGCTGATCAATTGTAACATGCAACTCCGAAACAAATTATGTATTCACACATGGGTCACTTTCGTGGAAAGAGTACTTTTGGGAGGTGTGCCCCGTGCATTATTTGTACATGGAATCTCCAACAATCGTGAATCCAAAAGCCAGCGATAGCAATGTTGACGGATAAAAAATTTATTAAAATCAAAAGAACCCTCAGAGAATTGTATAAAATGAACGAAAAAAGCCAGAGTTAATCGCAGAAAATCGGTAATCATCAAATATTGTCATCAGTTTTAGTTATCAAAATCCGTTTCACTCTTCATTGCAGTATTCGGCGGTAGGCGGACAGTTCTCAAAGCCCAGCTTATTCATATCAAACGTAGTTGCCCCAACACACGACTCATCCGTCATTGAATACTCGCAGAGCTGTTCCCCGGCCCCGTAATTGTTATTATTGGCGTGGCGGAAAGATTGAATCCATGTTGTTAGTGAGGTTGTCAGGGGGTTATCGTTGCAGCTGGAAGTGTTGGCACTCGTCTGAAAAGTTACAATTGTCATTTGAAAAGAAGCCAAAACAAATCAACTCACAAAGCAACGTTTCTTCTTGTGTTTTCTCTTGTCACCGTTTGGTTTCGGTTCTTGATAGCTCCGCCAGATCCGACGACCACGACGAAGGCATATCCTTGCCAAACACTTGAAACAATTGTCCATTAACAACTTTGCCTGTTGATAGCCGTATCCCATCTGCTGCACCTTCAACACGCACTCGTAAAAAACATCAGCGTCGATTACTATACTATCAGATTGCTTGTTGTAAAATATGTCGGTTTTGATTCGGAAAAGAGGTCGCTCGATGTCAGGAATGACGGTCATGTTAACCTAAAAGATGATAAAACATGAAAGTCGAGTAAAAGTGATGATATATGTGCCAAACTTACGTAAATACAAATTTGCTGCCAAGAAAGATGTACCGATGCGTTGATGGATTCAAAGCTTGAAACTTTGAATCGGCAAAGATTTAGAGAAGGTTACGCAAACTCGAGAGGGACACAACAAGATGATAGTCAACAAGCCCGTTGACAGAAATGGCGAATGATGAACCGGGTGGAAAGGAGGTGAGGTGGGTGCCAAGTGATCGCTATGAGAACGGCAATGCGCACGTTATCGAACCTTTGTGCCGGCGGAGGTCACTTAACATTGCCATTTTGACATAAATAGATGCAATTTTAACACTTTCTAATAAACAAAGTTTCACTTGCTTGTGAAAATAGATCTAAACATTCCAAATTAGAATACTACCATCCCGAATACCGTCTCCCATAACGGCGCTATTCCATTGTGCCAAAAACACGCAGAATGGCCACAGGACCTCCGACGCATTCTGACGCTTCTGTGGTTTGTATCCTAGAAGCAAAGCCAGATTTACAGTATGCCTTTTAGAGCCATTCAAAACAAGCTACCTTCTCGGCGAACAGTAACGAGATGAGTACCTCGGCTCAAGTTAGTACAAGTTCAGTGGCACCCCCAGCGCCTGCGGCCTTTGTCGATGAGAAACTTTTTGCGACTATGGGCATGAGTGGTGATCGACCGGATCCAGAACCACTGATTCGGAACATTTGGACGTACATTTACAACTTTATTGATCAGCCACCGCCACTGTACACAACTAAACCTGTATGTATTGATGATTTTGTATTGTTTGATGGTAACTTTGTAGATGTTACACATTCTCCGTGAAGCCCATCGACTCCTCATATCAGAGCCGACTGTTCTCAATCTAACTGGCACTGTTTGCATCATTGGAGGCGTCCACGGTCATGGAGACAGTCTGGTGACATTGTTGAGCCATTGTGGAATGCCACCGACGACAACATATGTTTTTCTGGGATGTTTTAGTGGACAAGGATTCGCGCCACATGAAAGCCTGTTTATGTTGCTCGCGATGAAAGTCCGCTTTCCAAAGAATGTTTTCTTGCTAAAAGGCTGTTTTGAGGATGGCGAAGTTCTAAAGGTAGTTGCATCTTTCCATATTTACACCTCAAACAACCACATTTTAGGGCCAAGACTTCATATCCGGCCTCCATCGCCGTGGTCTCATGGAAGATGCCCTCGTTTGGGCATATCTGGAACAGCTTCTCACAGCACTACCCCTCGCTGCTGTCCTCAATGATAACTACCTTCTCGTTGCCGGTGGAATTGGGCCAGAACTCACGAAACGTGGCATCAAAGAGTTACGACGCGTAGAGCGGCCTCCTCGTTTAGCATCCCATGTTATGATGACCCTCGAATGCCAATGGGCATGTCTTCGACCGAATTCGGCTTCTGGCGGCAGCGGAGATGAAGATGCTTTCAATGATGGGTCTCCAACGTTTACCTGCGACATGGTCTCACAATTCTGCAAGGACAACAAACTTCGGATGGTCATACGCAGCCGACAGATCGTCAATGAAGGCATTTTGAACTATCCGGAACAACTGTTAACAGTATGGTCACCGGTGTCCTTTTTGGATAGTTTCCGTAATGGATCAGTGGCTATGAAGCTGAATGGTGACACCGGGAAAGCATCAATCGTGCGATACAAGACCCACGACGAAGACCCGAAGAGTTTAGACGACACCAAGCCCCCTGCCGGACGAAATGCCATGGTTCTGTGATATTATTGTCGGTTTTATTTTTATCTATTCATGTCATTTTTGCAAGAAGTACAAATAAAAGATAAATTTGTGATCACGACGTATGATTAGGGCCCTTAACCTGATCTTTTTGGACTGAACAGTGCAGTAGACGGCAGACATGTAGGGACGTGGTGTTCCCGGCGTCAATCACAGCTTTTTCGCATTATAGCATGCTGCATGCATTCACGTTTTGCGTGTAAAAGTTCTTGACTTTCTTGAAAGCATCCAGTGCCGATCGATCGCTTCAGCTCGTTTCTTAGAATTTGTCAAAGTCCCAATCCCTTCATTGTTTTGAGATGTAATAGTACGGCCCTCTTTGGGATTGTCGGAAGTGCTTGTTTATCGATAGGTCGCTCACCAACAGCTACTATGACTTTGCGCGCGCTATTGCGGCCTTCCACATTGGGTAGCTATCCTATCTAACAACCATTTATGGATTTTTTCCTAATGTGAGGTCAACCTTGTGCTTAATCACACAAGCATTGAGTCCTCCCTTGCTTTCAGTGCGCATACCAATCAGCAATTGCAGTTGCTTCTCACTTTTACATCTATCCATTTGCAAACCTCTTTCTTTCAAACTGCGTTGACTTGTTTTTCCCTCCAAAAAATGCATGTTCTCCTTGTTGTCTTTGCGTTTACTTTTCGTTTCGTTGTCCTTATTATTACTAGTTTTATATAATCCTTTTCTTTTCTCCAGGCTCCGTCCCTTAATTCACAATGGCCGTCACCGTCAACGTTTTGATCAACGACAACTCCGCGTCCACATCGCCTCTGGCTAAAGATGAAACCGCTGTCTCGTCCCAATCAAGCAATGCTCCGGATGTCACAACTGACCCGACGCCCAGTGCTCCCCGCGTCAAACGACCTCGAACTTCTCGGAAACCTATTCCCCTTCCGACGCCATCACTTTCCGAAACTCGCCCGAGACGTGAACGCAAGGAACGAGTCCTCTACGATCCATCAGACACCGTCCGCGGAAGCCGGAAGCAAAGCTCCAGAAAGAACAGTGAAACCCCCTCCGAAGAAAGCTCAGATCTCTCCACGAACAACATCAGTGACGCTCAAATCCTTGTCCAAAGCCGCAAACGCAAGATGATCCGTCAGTCAAGTGCTGATCCCGGCGAACGTCTCGACTACTCCAAAGTGCCAAAAGGATGGACCTTCAGTTTGCTCAATGAATATGAGCCATTCATGATTGAACATGGAGGCCTCGAATTGGACTACTATTTGTGTAAGCGCTGCAAGGGTCCTGGCGTTTTCTCGAAGAACACCACAACCTATGAAATGAAGCGGCATTCTATTCGTTGCATTTCCGGCAACCCTGAACATCGCAATAAGAAGACCAAAGAAGATGGCACCAGTACCGCCAGCAGCAACATCGAGAGCCCTGTCGGAGAGGAAGTTGAGGCCGATATTTCTGAGTGATTGTTTTTTGATTCAGTTTGGTAAATTATTTGTTATCGCACGCTTCCAAATCCCAATAAAGTTCAACTATTAAAAGTTTATAACCAACGACAACAATCAAAAACTCAACAATAGAACGAAAACAACTGCAGAATACGATAAAATATAAAAAAATCAAACAACAAAATGAAAATAAAGGTCAAGCTTAAGCTTTGACGGCCTTCTTCATCGGCGGCTCGGTAGACTTGGTGTGATGACGCTTACGCTTCTTGCCAGCCTTCGGCTTGACACCATTGACCTCAGCAACAGCTTCTCCATTCGTTTCCGCTCCCTTCTTCACGACAAGCGGGGCTGCCTTGAAGTCTTCTTCGTCGTCGACAACAGCGACGCCTTCATCTTCGATATCCTCGAGAGCATCACCAAAGTAAGCCTTGGGATCGCTGACGACCTTACCAGCTGCAAAATAACAAATTAATCAATGCATAACATAAAAAAAACAGTAAAACATACTCTTGGCATCGACAACCTTGATATCGCCGTTATCAATGCGAATGTGATACTTGCTGTCAAGGGTGTTGAGTTCGTCTTCAACAACGTTTCGCGGAGCTGGGGCAGGCTTGACCAGGTTGACTTCCGATTTAGGCGAAAAGTCAACGTAGATCGGCAGTTGAATCGCAAACTCGTCCAAGGCGATCGACGCCGTCTTCAAGTTCTTCCAGCCACCGGGAATGTTCTTCAAAAGACATTCGGTAGCAGCACGAAGGTTAACAGCAAGCTTCGAAGCGCCCTGAGTCAGATTGCCAATCTTCAAGGAAACGTGGCATTGGCCAGGACGAACATCCATCGACGCTAATCCGTATGCCCGCTTGATTTGTTGCGGAACATTGTTCGCAGTGATGATCAACGGATACGGCTGACGACCTCCCTTCTGGAAATCACGGCCAATGTGGTAGATGACGAGAGTGTAGATGCTGCGGTCAACCAAGAAAATGTCGTAGGTACGAGCAAACTTGTTCTTATCAGCACGAGTGTGGATTTCACGGCGAAGTTGGGTCATGGTATAGATCTTGGAAACATCCTTGCCAGTAAGGTTAAACTTCTCGCGAAGAATATCGCCCCAGAGACGAGCTTGCTTGTCGTAATCGTGATCCTTGACGTCAGTTTCCGTGTGGGAAAGGTCGGGCAAGATGAGGCAAACAGATGCGTTTTCGGGGGTCTTTTCCGGGAATGTCAACTCACTGAAAATATCAATAATAGTATAAAAAGTGACTTCAACTGATGAAAACATACTAAAGCTTGCGACTGCCAACACGTTGCGTCGTCGGGATGAATCCAGGCAACTTGTATTTGACATCCAAGTAAACACCATTGCCCTCTTCCTCGAAAAGCTTCTTCTTCTCGCTTTGAGTGTCAGATTGATAAGCGGAAAGGGCCTTCAGTGCAATACCGCCCTAAAATAAAAAGGATTATGCCCGAAATTGAGTGAAACCAAAACTTACGGTTTTGTCAAGCTCAATTTTGATCTTTTTGGTTTCTTTATCAAAGTTTGACTTGTCAGCGGCGGCAAGAATTTGAACTTCGTCAGCATCTGTCGGAGCTGCTTTCTTTGCGGCAGTCTTCTTGGGAGTAGCATCAATGGTGATAGGAGTTGCTTCCGATTTCGACGCCGGTGTTTTCTTAGATACGGCAGGCGTGGCGCCCTTCTTCGCCGCTGGAGTTGAAGCTGGTTTCTGAGTCGCAGCTTTCGGAGTAGCCTTCTTTGCGGGCTTCGCGACAACCTCTTCCTGCTTTTCACTGTCATCGTCATTGATTTCAGCGACACCTTCTTCTTCCTCGTCACTGGCATCTTGTTCGTAAACGAGACCATCATCACTTTCCTCGAAAATATCAGCATCGCTATCATCGAAATCATCATCTGAGAGTCCAAGTTCTTCAGTAAGCTTCTTAATTTCAGCGGCGTCCTTCTTGCCTTTGGCAGATTTGAACAGATTGGCGAGTTTGCCTGCTTTGGTGTTCTTGAGGACAGGAGAGTCGACGGCGGCTTCTTCCTTCTTCAATGCTTGGACGGCAGGAGATTTTGGTTTCGGAGTAGCCTTACCCTTGGGTGTTTGAGGTGCAGCGGGCGAAGCTTTAGCAATAGTCTTGCTTGCCTTTGGTGTATCGGCAGCCTTGGTCGGTTTGGGTGTAGCGGCAGCCTTGGTCGGTTTTGGTGTAGCGGCAGCTTTAGTAGGTTTCGGTGTGGCAGCAGCTTTCTCTACCTTTGGTGTAGCGGCAACCTTGGAAGCCTTCGGTGTATCCTTGGGTGCCTTTGGTGATGGAGCAGACTCGGTAGGTGTAGCTTTCGGAGTGCCAGAATTTTTCGCATTCTTCGGTGTAGCGGCAACCTTGGCAGGCTTTGGCGTAGCGGCAACCTTCGCCGGTTTCGGTGTAGCGGCGGCCTTTGCTGGCTTCGGTGTAGCGGCAGGCTTTGGCGTAGCAGCAACCTTAGGTGTAGCGGCAGCCTTCGCAGGCTTCGGTGTAGCAGCAGCCTTGGCCGGCTTTGGTGTAGCTACAGGCTTGGCAGGGGTTTCCTTCTCCGCAGCCGGTTTCGGGGGTCGAGGCGTATCGGTGTTGGCCTTCTTTGGGGTAGCAGCACCCTTCCTCGGCGTCTTCTTCAAGGCCGCATCCAAAGAGAGCGGCGTTCCCGGGGAAGCCGGCATGGAGCGAGTTTTGGCCATTATCCTACAAAGTCATTACGTTATTACAACCGTTAAAAGCACATTGAATCAATCCAAATATATCAAAGGTTCAAACTTTGTCAATCATCAAACGCAATACATCAATGCTTTTTAGTTTATACAAACGCGTCTCATAATATTAACGCGACAAAAATGTACAAATAAATATCAATTAATAAAAAACCGTCAATAATTTCTTCGCCGGTGCAGCACGAATCTTCTTCGGGTACTTGTCAGGGGAGAGACCTTTCACGGAGAAAAGACGAGCAGCGCGTTCGGCAATGGTTCCGCCACATTTAAGACCCCGAGCTTCGAGAGCATGCTTGACATGATCGAGACCAAGTGCTTCCAATTCTGCAGCACTCTGGATGGAATCAAGATCGATGGCGGGGAAATCCTTCTTTTCGGCTTTTTCGACAATCTTGGAAGGTTTTGGTGCAGCTGGAGGAGCAGCCTCAACAATTTTTGGAACGGCCTTCTTCGCGGGTTTAGCGACGGCAACCTTCGGCTTTTTCTCTTCGACGGCAGCAGGTTCCTGGACAACGATAGCCTTTCGCTTACGCGACTTGGCAACGGGTAATCCAGTCTCCAGATCAATGTCAGAGTCGGAATCGGTTTCATCGACAGGTGATGCAGATGAAGATCCGACTGGGCGATCGCTTTCGGGAGATGTTGACTTTTCGGCAGCGATACCGGCTTCAATGGCGTCTTCAGTCTGTTCGAGCAAAACGTCGCGTTGGCGCATGTACTTCTTGTCCTTGAAATGATGCTTGACTTTTGAACCGGATTTGAGCTTCAGCAACTTTTCTTCTCTAAAATGAACAAATATAAACGATGCCAAAAAGTATAAATAATCGACTTACTCCTTTCGTTTTGCCTTCTCTTCGCGTTCACTTTTCTTAGCAATATATTTTCGAAGCCTTTCCTCTTCCTTGACGTCGGCCAATCGCCGTCCCGTCAAATCACGGCACATTAACTGATTCGCGCTTTTGTGGATGCGGAAAGACCTCAGCAAAGAACCGAAGCCACCCTTACCTCCGAGTAACCGGCAATTCAGCGTGAAAAAGGCATCGGTTGGAAGGGCGTCAAGGTTGTCCAAAACCTGGCCATTGACCATCAAATAATAGGAATCGGGATCGGCGGAGCGGATTTCATCAATAACAGCAGAATCGCCGGCAAAATATACACCGCTACGAAGGTTTCGAGCCATTGTGGTAGGGATTCTGGGCGAATTGCGAGGGGAAACTGATGGAAAAAACGCAGCGCAGAAAACAACGCGTGATGAAAGGAAAACGGGGAAAAAGGTAGGACGCGTTTGGGGACGGAACGCCAAGGCGCGCAGAGATTGGGGTTGATCGGGGGGTTTTTGAAAATTAGAATTTTACGATTCTGAAGGCTGTTTACGTCTGTATTACGTTGTGATAACACTTTGCAGTATCACTTGAACCTTTAGATTTCAAATGGCTGTTATCGGCACTCTTTTCCTGAGGCTATCACACCCTTTGTGTTTCCATGTTTTCCCCATTGTGCTATTATCTAATCGAACTTCCCCACTGTAGTCCCACTTCCACAGATCATACAAAGCCGAAAAAGTGCGAAAGTGAACCTCTGGCCTTGGGGCCGCCGGGGGTCGATCGAACAGTGGAGCTGACTGAGCATCATTGACTATGTTCCTCGCGCACGGGCACATGCCTCGACTCGGACGGTATGGCTCTGCTGCCCAGGGCTGCTGTACTATCGTATCGGGGGTCCCTGTCGAGTCGGCGCCATCAACAGATGCGTCACAAAACAACGGACAGACTCCTTCCAAAACATGCGGAAATGCACCCCAGAGCAGACCGACCAGGAGAGGGACACAAAACATTAGATACGGCGGGACATTGTTGGTATCGTTTTGTTCCACACTTTTTGGTATTAGTTGAAACCATCCAAACGGTACTGTTGATGTCTTGCGATCTATCAAGTATTAACATGTAATAATGAATGCTTTTTCGTCGAGTTCAAGTGGTCCTTGACAATGGATTTGTCGGTTGGGCTCACAATTCAGAGAAAGGGGGATTTCGCAGTTTAATAGTTTCGGGATTGGAGTCGGCGTCGTACAATTTGATTTCATTTTCATTGCTGGCGTTCTTTGTCGAGTCCGGAGTTTGTCAACAAGAATAGTGATACCCTCCCATGTCAACATGCGTGTCTTCGTCACCGCCTTGGTGGCCTTTTCGCTGGCTCCATGGCTAGCGGTATCGATGCTTTCAATTCAATGGTTCATGGTTCTCACTTTCATTGATTGCTATTCGCACCTTATCAAATTTCGCTTTTTCGCGGCGCTATAATTTTCGAGAAACACCCCCATCAAATACCTACCTTTCAGCCATATAACCCTTCACCATGCTGACCGACCCGGAAGAAGCAACTCCATCGACATCGACGTCAACGTCTAAGAACATGGAAGATCTAGGTAAGTTAAAGTTTCTCATATCCAAATGTTTGTTTCAATTAACTAAAACCAAAATTGTTTACCAAATGGTTTCCCTTCCCTCGATCCACCCATTCATTCATCACCCCTGCTGTCAGGAGCATAAAAAAGCCCCCCTTTGCATCCGTTTTGTTGCTCTAAATCGTTGTGTAACACCCCCACGACCCTGAAAAATACGGAGAAGAAAAGCAAGCAAGCCAAGCATCGACATGGTCCACGGACCTTGCCTTTGCCACTCTAGTCAAGTCGGCTGAGAATACTGGAGAACGAGAACAGCTGCCAAGATGGGCCACGACCACGGCCACGGGCCATGGGCATCCTACGCATTGCTTTGCTGTTTTCTTTGAAGCCTGAATGCAAAAACTGCATGCATTCCGTCGCCTAGTCGCTCGCGGTCGTTTGACTTTGACTTTGATTTTATTTTTCGTCGCCTTTTTAAATGGGTTTTATCTTAGTCGCGGGATGTGAATTTGATTTGGTTTTTATTGTGTTATTTTACTTCATGTCGCCATCAATGAAACTTTTTGGGTCTTTTATCTTTTTGAAATTTTGTTTACGGCATAATGTTGTCGACATCTTGCAGAAAAACGATAACTATCCCCCATTTCTTGACCTTGCAACACGTTTTTTCACACCTTTAGACACTTTTTTCAACGTCTTATTGTATCCTTCCAACAGCCTAGTTCCCCCATTCTTTCCTCCATTGATTGATTCAATCGGACTGTGCAGCCGACTGTCCCTTCGAATAAGAAAACGGCTTGTTGCACTTCGAAGCGAAGAAGACTTTGAAAGCTTGTCCGCGCGACTGGCTGCTATTCTTGCACATCTTCTTCGTCAATGTTTTCTTTGACCGCGCTTTTCGCCAACATTTGCATTTGCATTTGCTTCCGTTTTAGTAAGCATAGCTGGTCAGTTGTACTTTGACGGGGTTCAGCATGCCGACAAAGCAGAATGACGAGTTTGTTGATGCTGTTAAGCCTGCGTTGGGTGAGAATCTGCAACTTTGTCTTACCTTTTATCCAAAGAACCCAAATTTTGTTGTTATCAATGGCATTCATAATGTTTTTATTATAGAATCTCTCCTCTCCGACTTGCAACGAACCACCGAAGTTCTCCGTCGTGCTCAACGCCGAAACAGTGCGGAACGTGATCTCAGCGATGTAAATTCATCAATGTATTCGTCTGCGAGCTATCGCAAAAGCTACACCGAACGCGATGGCGATATTGATCCGATCTATCAGGAGCAGAATGTTGTCCTTAAAAAGTTTGTCCTTCCTAACATAATCAAAATCAAATTCCTGTTTCAGTGCCCGCACCTCCCAGCACGACTACCAATCTCCCGACGATGGCACTCTCCGATCTCGGAACTCTCGTACCCTCGAAAAAACGACCACATCATCTACAAACCAGCTGGATTCCATGCTTGGCAATCTTCAAGTCGATATGGACAAACACGGCATTCACACAATCCCGAAAGGTGACTGTGCCGCGTGTAGCAAACCCATCATCGGTCAGGTGGTCATTGCCCTCGGCAAGATGTGGCATCCGGAGCATTATGTGTGCTGTCACTGCAATGAACAAATCGGGCATAAGAATTTCTTTGAGCGCGGAGGAAAGGCATATTGCGAGGAGGATTATCATGCCTTGTTTTCGCCAAGGTGTGCATACTGTAATGGACCCATCAAAAATGTATGTTTATCACAATCAGTTACATGCCGTATGTCATTTTTGTGGTTTCAGCGTTGTGTAACAGCCCTCGGCAAAACCTTCCACCCAGAACACTTCACATGTGCCGATTGCGGCAAACAATTCGGCGACGACGGATTCCACGAAAAAGAAGGCCGCGCCTATTGCCGTGAAGACTTTTTCCGCATGTTTGCGCCAAAGTGCCATGGCTGCAACAAACCCATTCAGAATAAGTTTATCACAGCCCTGGGCACCCATTGGCATCCAGCATGTTTCATCTGTCAGGTAAGCTTTATCGATATTTGTGCATTGTCCACTGTGCCACTGTGTTGTTCACTCAGTGCCGTAGTCTGATCCGATCCCCGTCCTATGTTCTACGTCCTTCGTTCAACCTTTTAGGCGTGTCAACGGTCCTTTGATGGTGGCGCCTTCTATGAACACGAAAACATGCCATATTGCGAGGAACACTTTCATCAACAACGCGGATCTCTTTGTAATGAATGTCGGAAACCCATCTCCGGTCGATGTGTGTCGGCCATGGGCAATAAATACCACCCGGAACACTTTTGCTGCGCATATTGCAATCGACAATTGACGCGGGGCACCTTCAAAGAATCCGGACAACGACCCTTCTGCCACAAATGTTATGGAAAGATTAACAGTACCTCGTAGACGTATAATAGCTTGCTTTGATTGGGTTTTCTACCTCTTTTGTTTTGAAAAGTTTACTTTACATTTACATTGCTGTGTTTTTCACTTGTTTTTGTTGATCTATGTAAGTCATATCACATCGAAAAGGATTTGAATATTTCCAGGCCGATTCGCACTTTGCTCAGCAGTGCCCCATGCAGGTGACGTACTTTGAGGAGGAAGAAGAGTACTACTGAATATAATAAATAAATAAATTGTACCACTTAAATTGCTTTCAGTTTTATGGTTTTAATAAAAAGTTTATGAACATTGTAATTGTGATAAGGGTCAAGGGTCAATGCACGCGCTACTTTGATTTCAGCAACTTTCGGGGCGCACTTGAACTGTCGCCACGTCTTTTCGGTGCTTTTTGTTTCTACAAAGTGTGAATTACGTAAACTCAAAAATGAGGTTGAAAATACAAACCCCTTCATCTTGGATTTCCTTATCACGCCGTTCTTTCTTGTCTTTGTAGAAAAAGAGGATTGAAATAAAGTAAGAGGAAAAGAAGCTCAAAACGGCGGATAATATCAACGATAACCTAATGGGGCATTGGTTTCATCGGGTTCGAAAAAAAGACTAAACCCACAAAAACAAAGGATAGATCCACCGAGCATCCGGCTTAACCGATTTGATGTGCTCCTCAACAAGTGCATCCTGATCACAGACTTCAAGATCCCCGATGGGCATTGTTGGTTGACCAACCACTTCATGGTCAAAGTGGACCCATATTGATTCGAAATTTGTATATTTTGTCTACACGGCAAAAGTTGAATCAGCTCGCCTCCAAAACGCTGTGAAATTTATCAAAAACAGCAAAAAATACATGATTCAACCACTTTTATAAAAGTATCAGTCACAAAGGCACAGAATTAGTCAGAAACATGAAAATTTCAAACACTTATTCACGGCACGGCGTAACGATCGCAAACACCTTCCTTTTGATAAATACCAAATGTGTGATTGGTGGTACCATGGCCAAAACGCTCAATACACTGCATACCAAGTAAAGTGCCCCAGCGTATGATGGATACCGGCAGAAGCCATAGGTTCGAAACATGGCACGTTCATCGGCGCATGTGCCATGGTAGAGGAAGATGACAAAACAGCAGAAGTATCCGATTGTTCGCCAATAGTGAAGATCGAAATACTGAAAAAAGACGATTTTATCGTTTTTCAATAACCACGTAATGCCAATATTTGCTCTGCAAAAAGTCCTATTTTAAGTACGTTTAACCGATGGTGCAGTTTAGAATTCAATTGTGGGTCTTTGCAAATTCAATTTGCATGTTTATGAATCTTCACAAAACAAAAACAATTACTTTGAAAACGTTTGGGTGCAAGTGACTAAAGGCTTTCAACTTTTCAGTTTTCAAAAACAACAAAGTGCCAGTTTTGCTTTTAGTCACGTAATATGGTGTAAATATTGTACTCTGACTCACCAATTTCTTGTAGAACCCTTTGACATAGTACCTCTTCGTCTTCTGTGCCGTTTCCTCTTCCGCCACTTCACCCCGGCGAAGATGCCAAATTAGAATGAATGTTGCGGCGGCAATTCCGAGTGCTAGATTAATCGTAGTAACGTAGATGCCAAAAACCTTCAATCTCGAAGCGACAAGACTCAAAAGTATTGCTAATGCGGCGAAGAATATCTCGACACCATTCATTATCAGACTAGTCAATGGTCTATCGTTGAGGTAATCACCGTGTTCCCCGGCAACTTGCCGATTCTCGCCCGGTACATCACTAGCTAGGGCCGTTTTCGGTGGAGCTAGGACACTTTTGACGGCAACATCGGCACCATTTTGGGGCTTGACTGGTAGGATGTCGTCATTCCGCTTCGCATCGTCCGCCCACTTTGTCAATTCCCATTGAGTCTTGTCAAACACGAATTCGGATGCGTTGGGTGATTTTGTTTTTGATTTGTTGGCCTTAGGGGCTTGGAGTTCTTTCTCTTTGGTCAGAATCTGCGTTTTTCGGACTTGAATCGCGTCCTTCTTGAGGTCATCGAATTTGTCATTATCCGGGGGAGCTGTCTTGGTTGCTTGAGTCACTTCCGTGTGGAATGAGTTGGATAAGGATCTCTGGGTCTTGTCAGTCTTCAAGCTAGGGGAACGGATTTCAGATTGAGATCGCTGGGTTCCTTCCACCCGTTTGGAATGAGTTGAGCGACCTGAACGTTTTGATCGACGGCTGGAATGGTGGGATTTGCTTTTGCTTTTGTGATGTTGGGAGCCGTGTTTGGAGTGGACTGATTTGAATCCCGATGTCGTGCCTACAAAGTGCCATTGACAATGTTTATGTGTAGAATTTGGTGAAACAAACCAGTTTCTTTCGATTTTGTCCCCATAATTAGTCAATCAATAACACAGCAGCGCAAAAGCTAGCTGAAAATCAGTCAGTGAGCAGAATCGGATCCTCGAGGAGGCCCGTTTCACCGTGGCATCTGTGAGTTTTGCAATTTTCTCTTTGCAAGTTGCAAAATTTGATAAATTTGCATGCTTTTTGTATGTTTTTGCAACCCAAACCCGTTTAACTTCATCCATTCAGTTTGCATTGATAAACTTGATCGAATAAATGCGATAACAACATTTTCTACTTGACTTTGCAAACATACGCATCGTATAATGCCATGGGTTAACCCACATTTATTGCATGTTTGCTGTTTTTTGAGGCTTGCCAAATTTAATAGAGGTTCGAACGGATTCTGATGGAAACTGCAACTCTGCACGAACACGCGTTAACAAAGTTTGTCCATTCTCCTTCGAACTCGAGTCTCGAACTCGACTTCAAGTAAAAATTGAAACAAACTTTAAAGAAAGAAGCATTTTTCAACAACCTTTGGAGTAAAGCCGAGCTGCCTCGGAAGGCCTTACTGATTACCGGACACGGACCCTTACGGCTATGGACTTGATTTAAGTGCTTTTAAATTCAAGCCAGTGTACTTGAAAACTATATGAAGGTGCTTGTTTTTAGCGGAGGGAATTCCTGCCAAAAAGCAGCAAAATAAGTGCGAATTTGGCACTTTTCAGCTAAAAACGGCATTTTGATAGTCCTCGTGGCATGATTAAGGTTAACAAACTGTTAACAAAATAGATTTGAGCCATCCTTTCGTCGAACGGATATTTCATTTGTCAACTGACGTCGGAAAATGGCACACATATACGTAGAGGACGCAAGTTTGAGTATGTGAGCGCCACTGGCAATCGCCATCATCGGCTACACGGGAGTGACAAATAGCGGAGATAAGATGAAAGAGAAGAAGAAAAAAATGTGGCACATGATGACTGAAAGACAAAATTTTTTATTCTTTTGAAGGTTCAAAAACGCATAAAATGTTCAACCCGGCCCGGCCCAGTCCAGTCCATCTACGGTCTCTGGTGAGCTTTGATTCTTGTCTTGCATCCTGCGGACCCCTGTTATCTTTTACGCTTTTTTACAATCTTTGGAACACCCAAAAACACTTAACTAAGCCCATCATTGGAACATCTAACCTTACTTAGTGCTTGTTTGATTGTTTCTCGTGAAGCCAGGTCAGCATACCATAATTTATCACCTTCCCGGCTCCTCATCATGATGTTGTACTAAATATGTATCTTGTTAACACCTTTGCGGGCCAAAACGACTGTTCTTTCAAAGTTATTTATTCCTGAAGGTTGCTAGCCTGCAAGAAAGGGCGCCATGGCATAAAAACGGTGTTGTCATAAATCGAATTTTTCGGGCATGATAGCGTTATTTCACGCCTGCGTTAACTTCCATTCCGGCGTGCCCCATACCAATATCATCCTCCTTCCCAACTTGTTTCGAACATGATTATGCACCGCTGTTGGCAGCTTGTTTCCGGTAGCCGCTGGGAAGCCGGGAAGCTGCTGGACGTGCCACTTCTCGGCGCCGTACTTTTTTTAATTCTCAAGACATGGACCCTATCCAGTGAATCTTGCCTTGCACTTTTAGGTTCATATAATATTTTTATTTACTTTTCTGAATACCTAATTTGGGGCAGGCTTGTAGGGGCGGATAAATATTGTTATTTTAGTTCATGGAATGAAGAGGGCATCCTTGTAATGAAGCGTGATAAACAGCAAATATAGGAATATCCATGAGGGTTTTGGCTGTTTTATTTACAGTTTCGCACCTTTTTCGTGTTTTCATTCACGTTTTTCAACTTTATAAAGCCAATTTCAACATTGCCATAATTGCCATTGTAATAACTTAGCCCTCTACGTATCTATTCCCCAATAACAAACATCGTTTATCCCTGGTCTTTAACGCTATTTGTTATTTTCAAACAGTTTTGCATGTTTTTTCATTTAAATGCGCTATGCCGAACACATTTCACATAGCCACAAACCAACAAACATGGTCAGTTCTCTAAATCTAAATTAATGTCAAATCACACTCCTTTCCTCCCCTCTTTGCCATGGCACGGCGGCATGATACTTTTGTCAAAAACTAAAGGCGAGAAGGAACGTCTCATGTCCTATCCTAAAAGCCTGGAAAAGAAAGGTTTAAAAAAGGCTAAGTAACAAAGACAAGGCCGCCCGTGCGCGCACAGTGCCTCAGGGCAATTTTTGGAAAGCTGAACTAGGTGTCGGATTTAATTTGTGCCGCAACGACGAGCGCCCCAGGCTTGCTTTGAAGAAAAAAAAAATAGTTGAGAGCCCGTTGCTGTTCATGTTCATATGTCGTGTTCGGCGCCTTGCCCCTGCTTCCGTGTCGGGTTCGGCATTATCCTGGATATACTTTACTCTGGTCCGGCGATAGTATAGATACGTGTAATAGTAGTCGTCGGTGATGCGCGAAGTCATTTCATCGTTCACGTGAGCGTTCTTTTGTCGTGTAACTTTAAGCCTGAAACTTCACTGCATTCCCAATTGAAAGGCGTCTCGTCTCAAGAGTGTCAAAGTAGTTTCAGAAGACGTCACTTTCAAAGGCCAAAGCCATGGCAGAACCATCGGACGCTGACGACGATAGCAATGTGAACGAGTTTGCCGAAGTCGTCGAGGGCGATCATTTCGACGACTTTGATATGGCTGCGATTTCAGCGACTTCGGGGGATAATCAGATGATGTATGACAACCCGATTAGTGATCAGATTGACCGAACAGAGCTGATGAGAGTGAGTTTGAGCCATAAATGCCAAAGTAAACCACCCATTTAGACATTCCTCATGGAGCTAAATCAATCATCCATCGGCACCGACAGCACCTACATGGCACCCAGCTTCAATGAGACCATTCCAACACCCCCAAATTATGTCAAAATCGTATCCGTTTTCATGTGTAATGTCTTTGGATGCCTTTGTTTGCTGCTTAACTTATTCGTTATCTTTGCCCTGCTCCGAAATCGTAGACGTGTCCTTCGAAACGTATTCTACGTTCTAGTCTTACATTGTGCCATTGTCGATCTTATTCGAGGTACATGCCTGATAGCCTGGGGCATGCCACATCTCATTATCAACAATATGCACAGCATGAGACATCGGTTATTGGCACTAAAAATCAACCAATTCACACTTGTCATCCTTCGGAGCTGCAATTTGTTGACAATCTTCAATCTGTTGGTCTTTACGACTAATGAGTTCATCGTCATCAAGTATCCGTTGCATTATCGCAGGTGTTTTCGGAGACGGACTGTTTTATGCATTCTTGGCGCCAGGTAGGCCAATTTAACCTTAACAGTGTAAATAAACACATTTCAGCTGGATTATCTCCCTCTTCTTCGGCATCGGCTCAGTTTTCTCAAACTTCTTCGAATCAGCTCACAGCGTTATGGTCCTCAGCTCCCAGGCCTACATGTTTCGCAATGCCTCAGGCGTTCCGCCGACTGGTGTGACGCGTCGCGAACTCGCTGGTGTCAGTATCAATGTCGTTTTCATGCTGATTATCTTTGTACTTTGTTACCTCTGCTTGCTGACAGTCCTGATTTGTTATGGAACCATTTTGAGGACTATTCGTCGATTCCATGGCGGTGACGACAAGGGTCGATTCCACTCAGATGAGTCACAAAAGATTACGAAAAACTCAATCTACTGTAGACACGATGATTCGACTAAAACTAACGCAAGTTCAACTTTCGGGGGAGATGGCACAACTACAAATGCCAATGGCCCCGTCGATCATAATGTAAGCAAGCGGTGTAGCAGTCATCGAAAATGGCGAAGTCATCTAATGTCACGCCACAAGTATCTAATCGTGATCGGAAGTGTGTTGTTTGTCGACGTTTTGTTCCTATTTCCCTACAGTGGCATTCAAATGGTGGCATTTTTGCATTTGAACAATATGCTTTCCACAAGTCCCATGTCAACAATGATTCGATGGGGACTCCAAGTAAGCTTGCTTTCACTGTCAACTGTGACGAAGCCTGTTATTCCAGATTCTGATAGGCATCCATTCCGTCATGCAGCCCTTATGCTATTTCCGGATGAATGAATTCCGTCGCTTAGCGTGTTGCGGCAACAGTAAACAAATGAACCGATCCAAGTCCTTCAGTCAGTTGCACAAATCTTTCGGTAACAAAAACAGAAGTGTTTCAAGAATGCTGCCGCCTAACCATCTTTTCACTTTCACTCTCTACTCTGACGAATTTTCTATTTTAAAACACTTTTAAACACCGCAGTTGCCTGTATCTGCTCAACACCAACCAACTACTTCTGTTTTTCTTCCCACTTTTTAGCAACACCAAGCATCGCCAAATGTCAAAATGTATCTATTTTCAGGCCAGACCAAAGACCAACTTGCCACCAATGACGATGAAATCATTGCCTTGAGGGATAACCAATCCCGGGAACTCGTCTGTGAGCCCTTGATCAATGCCCGAGGGGATGCCGCGGAAAGCGACGACGAAGTGCCGGTGGCAGTGACACCTTCACCCATTGTGATCGTCAACTCGCCAAACCGAAGCCAAATGGCAACGGCACTGCCATCAACGAAGATGGAAATGCAGTTTTTGGAGCACAATTGGAACAGAGTCGGCAGTTCAAAGTTTCGACGGCACGGACCACCATCGCGAGATGAAGAGGATGGGCCGACCCAGAAGCTGAGTACTTATAGTGGACTTCGGTCGAGTACGTGTTTCGAGGAGGGAAGCTTTTTTGAAAACAGCCATCACTGATGCCCAAAATGCCGAATGTATTAGGTGCATTGATCTCAAATGTGTTTATTGTACAATCTTATAAAATGAACTAAAAACGAGCTATACATATCGTACTCAGTAATAAAAATGAAATGAAACTACACTGGCAATCGAAATGTGACAGAATTATAATTTGAATTTATCCGTAGCTTGTTCTACAATCATTTTCGCGATGGCTAAGCTTGACGTTGCCCCAGGGCTCGGAGCATTGCGAACATGTAGAACGCGAGATCCGAGAGCGCCCTCTCCGCCGTCAAAGATAAAGTCATCGATGAGTTCGCCATTGGCAGAGATGGCTTGGGCACGGACTCCAGCGGGACCTCTGTAATCACATACTTGAACATTGTAACACTGTGAAGTAAAACGAAACATACGCTTCAACATCGGCGACCCGCAATGATGGCACAAATTCTTGGAGCTGCTTCACTTGGGCCCGAGTGACGAAACTGCGATATACCTGACCGAAGCCGAAGGTAAAGTATTTCAACATGAGCTTTTGGATACCCCTAAACAGATCTGATATCATTATAATGTCACTTGGCAATTCATTGAAACACTTACGAATAAGAAATGGCATCGATGAAATCCTTTCCGGAAAAGTCGGTAAACTTGTACCCTTCGCGGGAGAAAGCGAGAACGGCATTTGGGCCGAGAAGAATTTCTACAAAAGATCATAAACTTTCGACAGCTTGAGACTGTAAAGGTACCCCCTTTCATGTTCGGCGTGAAATGTACGCCGAGGAACGGGAATCGTGGATCCGGAACCTAAAAAATTAAATCAATGCCTCAATTTATGGGTTGAATCCCTACCGGATAGATGTTAGTTTTGACCATTCCACTTTTATTTGGCTTGAGTTTCAAGTATTCGCCTCGAATTGGTACCATTTTGGGGAGAATGTCACACCCCGTCAATTGAGCGACTCGATCGGAGTAGACTCCAGTGCAGGTGATCAGATGCTTGCATGAAATCTCCGGAGCCTGCAATCACTAACTTTTACATGCCCCAAAAGAAGTTTGACTCACTTTGGAGCCATCTGTCTCAATTAATACAGGATGTGAATCACCGTCAGTCAAGTGACGAATCTTCCTGAGTCCATGTTTCAGGAAAAGCTGTCCTCCAGATGCTTCAAAATCCTCCACATAATGCTTTGTCACGAGGCCCCAATCAACAATGCCAGTATGTGGTGACCAGATTGCTTTGATGCCCTGGAAGATTGTCATTTTCATGCAAACCTTGAATAGAATGTTAACTCACTCGACACAAAGGTTCAAACTCTTTGATCCGTTTTTCATCGACGAGTTCAATGTCTTTGCACCCATTTTTTGTAGCCCGATCGAACAGAACCTAAAAAGTGCCAAATGCCAACTCAAATAGCTTCAAAAAAGTCAAAATGATGTACCTCCAAGTTCTTGACTTTCTGTTCATCGGTCGCGACAATCAACTTCCCAACTTTCTTGTGCGGAATTCCTCTTGCCTTCAGGTAGTCATAGGCGAGATCGATTCCCTGGACACACAACTTAGCCTTCAACGACCCAGGAACATAGTAGATTCCAGCATGGATAACACCAGAATTGTGACCGGATTGATGTCCAGCGACACGGGGCTCCTTGTCGATCAAAGCGATCGATAAAGCCGGACGCGAGATGGCTAATTGTCGAGCTGTCGCGGCACCGACAATTCCAGCGCCAACAACCACAACATCAAACACTGCCTTCGACATCTCTGCGCAATACACTGCAATCGAAAATGCATTCAATCAATCGAGCCATCAGAAAAGTTGCATCTTTCCCCAACCCCCAAAACTGATAAGTTATTGCATAAGTTCATAACATCTGTTTTTCAACCAACCCCCATTCTGAACACAACACGTTTTTCTATATCCGTATTTTATTAACTCCATTTTTTTCCAAATCAAAACAAACAAAAATTAATAAATTAAATCAGTCAGGCTAAAGAGCAGTTTGTTAGAACTTTTGTCGGAAAGGACACGACTTGACTTTGAATATTGGTTGCGCCCGTAGAAAACAAACAAACTCGCGGTCAAGTAGCACGCTTTCCGTGATGGGTGGTGATGGGTAGGGGTCAAAAAGCAAGCGAGAGAAAGAACGAGAAAACGCACAAAAAATCGCTGCCATTCGATAATAAATTAGGTCAGGGTCACTGTCGATCGAGGGAACGGACGAGCCCCAAGGCCGTGCGTTATCTCGAAAAACAGCGCAAGTTTAAGAAAAAAAGATCTATTTACAAAAAAAAAGAGGTTAGATAAGAGCCTTCACTCTGCGGCGTAAATATCCTAGGACCCGGAAGAGGGCACACAAATATTAACAACATTATTATTAAACAAAATTGTGTGCAAGAGAAACAGAAGGCAATTAATAGGGCGAAGGAATGGGAGAGAAGTGGGGGTGAAAGAAACTGAGGTTGGTGGTGGCATGGCGATAAGCTTAGAGCTCGTCATGGGCCTCCTCCTCCTCGGCTTCAGCCTCTTCTTCCTCATCATCCTCCTTCTTTTCTTCGGATTCCTTGGCCTTGGCTTGTTCTTCTTCAAGCTTGGCCTTCTCAGCCTCATCAGCAGCAGCCTTCTTTTCCTTCTCGGCCTCAACGAGGGGCTCGAAGAACTCAGCGGCGTGCTCCTTGGCTTCATCGACGGAGTCGGTGATGAGGATGTTGTCGAAGATGGTGCCAGACTTGACTTGCCAGAGATCGAAACCAACGGCTCCAATGTCGTTGATGAGGTAGAGATCGTCATCGGGAGCGTATTCCGGGTTGTCAATGAGGGGGTGGATCCTGGAAAGACAAAGATTGAGATCATTCCATATAAAATATGAATTTTGCAACTTACCACTTGCCCTTGTAGGCGGGGTTCTTGATCTGCTTGGGCTTCCATTCACCCTTGTATTCAGGGTTGTCAATCATAGCCGGCTGCCATTCACCGTCCATCTCATCATCCCAATCTTCGGGCTTCTTGGCATCAGGGTCAGGGATGTGTTCCGGCTTGTCCCAGTCTTCGGGCTTGGTGTCATCCGGATCATCGATGTATTCCTTGTCGTCCCAGTCTTCGGGCTTCTTGGCATCGGGGTCCTTGATCTTCTTTTCGGGGAGGAGATCCCAGTCAGATTCTAAATCACCAGATTCAACACGCTCGCCATCGATTTGGACCTCGTAGGTGTTGTCAGGGTTGAGGATGAGGGTGTAAAGGTGGGTGAGTTCATCATCCTTGGCCTTGATGTCCTTCTTGATCAAATGGTTCTTGCCCTTGTAGGTGATGATAACGTGGACGCGCTTGGTGGCACCGCAGATATCAGAACCGAACATGATGCTGTAGGGGGTTTCACCGTGGAAGTCTTCCTGGTTGATGTCGGAAGCGAGAACCTTGATGTAGCCACCGCCGCAATCAATGTGTTGTTCGTGCTTGGTGGTGAATTGAAGGACGAGGGATTTGCCCTTGTTGGTGAAGGTCGGGAACTTGGAAGAGATGGCGTAGAAACGGGCATCCTGGGAAGTCTTGAGACCGGCATCACGCTTGGCATCACCGTAGTAGTTGCCGGCGGAGAGAACGAACTTGCCGTAGTCATCCTTGTGGGCTGATTGCACCCATCGGGATTCCCATCCTTCTCCTGTAATTACATAAAGTTAACATCGGTTATATAATGTTAAAGATTGAAGTGAAATTTACCGAATTCTTCCTTGAAGTAGACCTTGCCGACGGCTCCAGCCACGAGGGCCAACGCCAAAACCTGTCGAAGCATGGCTCCCTTCCTGAGGTTTATGACTGAAAAAATTCAACTATGAAAGATAATCGCTTCAAACACGACTTATATGTACAACATTGCACGCGTCGAGAAAGATCTAGCAACAAATGTATGAATGAATGTCTCCCTCCCAACCTAGTCATCGCATATCGGTGGCTAGCTGCCTGCCACGTTGTCGCCGACGACACCAGTGAGCCACGGATACAAGCATCTCGCGTGGCGTTCGTTGGCGACGGCCCCATCAGCAAGGGGGGAAAGGGTCGCTCCGCCTGCCTCGGGCTGCCGCGGCGTTCACTCATTGGTCCACGTCAGCGCCCAGCCAATCGTCAAGCGACGCGCAGCGTGGATGAGGCGGAGCAGAGCACAGCCCCGCAAACGAAGCCAAAGGCAGTCAACGAGACAACGCCGCCGCAGGCCCTTCGCCAACCGCGTACGAACGAACGAAGAACCGACCGACCGCCGAGAGCCACATCATCGGCGGTAGTGGCGGCAGGGCACAGGCAAGGCAACGTGTTCGATGAGGACCGACAATGCACATGCTATGCAGATTTGTATATAGCGGCAGTGCAAATCGGACACAGGAGTGCTTCAATTACTATGTTTGAACTTCATCGTAGAGGCACCGCAAGGCAAAGCAAATAATGCTATCGATGAACACGAGTGTCGCAAGACTGACCGATGGTCAAACATTAACCCGGGGCTCATGAAACGTGACCATCGCAAATATCATTGACCATCGGCTTGGAGAACTTTAAAAACTGTCAGGTTAACGTCAACACTTCCTTATCGAGTGGTAACCTTGAAAGATACTATTACACATTGAAAAAAGCAACGCAAAGCGAGCGAAACTGGAAATTATATATAAAACTGTTTGACATAGCGAGGTTAAGCTCGGCCTATCCCATCCCTCGTTCGTGATTCCTCATTGTTGGGGCGTTTCTATGGCAACATCGAGGCCATTAGTAAATGAAAAACAAAGTTGAAGGGTCATTGAGAAAGTAGCGAAAGTTTCAATTTGGGTACTATAGAATCCCTTTTTTGGGTTGTACTTCCAAAAGATACCAGTTTGAGAGAGAAAGCAAAAGAAAGCTAGATAGCAACACTGGAAATTATATATAAAACTGTTCAACATTGCGAGGTCAAGCTCGGTCTGTTCCTTGTTCGTGATTCCTCATTGTTGGGTCGTTTCTATGGCAACATCGGGCCATTAGTAAATTAAAAGCAAGGTTGAAAGGTCATTGAGAAAGTAGCGAAAGTTTCAAACTGTTTGAATTGAACTTCCACTTTCGTTTGTTTGCTTTGATACTGATAAATTTTGCAAATGTATGAAACATCTGATCAATTAACGTATAAAAATCATAATCCTTTGTCTACTAGCCTGTTTTGATTAAGTATGACAATACCATTAAGAGTTGATTGCATGGATCATTAATGGAGAAAGAAAAGCTCGAGAACAACGAGCGACCACGGACGCCTGCAGGCGCGCCTGTCGCATTCTTCTCAACTTTTTTGCAAGACCCTCTGCGTGCGCACTCTCTCTTTCCACTTCGACCGTAGCCGAGGGTCCCGCCGCGCTTGCCTTCAACCCAGCCAGCCTTGCTCACCCAGCCCAAAGCACTCGCATTTCCCCCGTCGTCGCTTGCGGCTGTCGTTTTCATGTATTTTCCTCAGTTTTTCATATTATCCCACCTTATTTTTGTTTTCGCGTTGATTTATCAGTTTCACCATGCCCTGCAGTAGCCTTATCGCTCCATTTTGCAGGTTCTTTAACCGGAAATGGTGTTCCTTCGAACCCTGTCCGGCAAAACTGCCGTCCTTGATGTGCAGCCCACTTCGACCGTCGCTGACTTGAAGTCCGCCATCACCCGCTTGGAAGGTGTTGAGGCCGAGGAGCAGCGCGTCATCTTCGGTGGTAAGTTGATTTTCCACTTTTGCTGAATCCCGAGAGTAGAAACGACGTGCCCTGTCGTTAATGCTTGAGGACGGACCCGGCTTGTCCCTTGTTCATGTTCCTTATATTTAAGGCAAGCAGCTCGAGGATGCTGAGCTCACCCTTGCCGACTTTGGTGTCGAGGAACTCTCCACCCTTGACGTTGAACTCCGCCTGCTCGGTGGTGGCAAGAAGCGCAAGAAGAAGGTCTTCACGACCCCCAAGAAGCTGAAGCACAAGCGCAAGAAGGTCAAGCTTCCCGTCCTCAAGTACTACAAGGTAAGGTTTTCATCTGCTTCTATGTTTACTATTCCACCCCCTATCCGCAATGATTATATCGTTATTTTGTGTCTAGACCTATGATTCGTTAGTGATAAGAGATACGAGTAAATGAGCAAATTAGACTTCCCCCAATTAGATATACCTTTTTACATTACGTCACTCTAAATTGTGTTCATTTTCAGGTTTCTGACGATGGCAACATTGAGCGTCTTCGCATCGAATGCACGGGAGCCAACTGCGGCGCTGGTGTCTTTATGGCCAAGCACAAGGATCGTCATTACTGCGGCAAGTGCCACGCCACTCTCGTTGAGCAGAAGAAGTAATTTTTTTGTTAATGAATTTTTTGTTTGTTGAATTATAAAGTTATGTCAAAAATCCGTTGTTCAATTGGACTGTAATCAGGGCGTGTACAGAGGGATTATCGGGATTTGGAGTCTATGAAATGAGAGACCAAGCGGAAGTTGGTCTTCTGTTGGATTCACTATTACCATGTTGTGTCGGGTTGGGTTATTCAGTTTACTGGTATTTTTGGTTGTCGCTGATGACGACGACCGTGATTTAGATAATGTGTCAGAGAGTGAAGCTTTTGATCAGTTTAAACAAAAGTTTCACGATGACCTGCCAATCGCTAGACATGAAGAGGATATGCGATTCGAAAATTTAAAAGAAAACATGAAGAAGATTAGGAATCTGAATGAGCAGAATACTACTGCCAAGTTTGGATTGACGCCATTTGCTGCCATGAATTTGACGGAAATGAAAAAGGTTTGATTCGCTTTCAGTTTCATAAAGCGTGTAGAATGTTATCATTGTAGCGCTTGATGCCAGTTAACTATGTGCCTGATCGAGATCTTGACATGCTAACAACTCCATCAGCAAGCGAAGTAGTCAGTTCAACTAATGCCATCGATCCCTTTGGAGGATCAATTTTCGATTCATCATTGTACAGCAAGTTAGAGTCATGGTTGGTAAGATTTGGATTCGCGCCACACTCAAGTGCTGTGTCGCCGACTCCATCACCGCCAGAAACGACAACGATATTCTCTATAACCCCAGAGATGACTACAATATTCTCCACAACGCCGGAGACAGTGGCAACAACAGTTTCTAACAATGATTCAGTGGATTATCGCGAGCGAGGTGTTATAACCGCCGTCAAAAACCAAGGCTCGTGTAGTTCATGCTATGCTTTTGCTGTAACTGGCATGTTAGAAGCACTGAACCTTCAAGCTGCCACACCACAAAACCTTAGCTTATCAGAACAACAGTTGATCAGTTGCGATAGTGGTCAGTTTCACTAAAAATATATAAATTCACCAGTTTGACCCCCTCTATCTCCAGGTTCGGACCAATGCGCCGGTGGCAGGGTAGCTTCATCCCTTCGCTACGTTATCGCCAATGGCGTTGTCTCTGAAAGCACAATTCCCTACACAAGTGAAAACTCGTCAACCTGTCCGACTACAGATTCATCGCTTGTCGAAACTTACAATCTGAATTCGGCAGAATATTACAAGGCCACAAGTTGGGCCTACTTAGAAGCCAGTGAAGCCGCCATAGAAGCATATGTCCGTGCCACTGGACCTGTGATCATCTGGCTGGAATTGCCTCTGGAGCTGATGTATTACACTGGTGGCATTTTTGAGGCCCCGAATTGCACGGCTGAAGCCCTGGGCACACATTTTGCGTTGATTGTCGGCTTCACGCCAGAGGCATGGATTGTGAAGAACAGTTTCGGCACAGCTTGGGGTGATAAGGGTTATTTTTACTTGAAACGGGGTGCTAATGTTTGTTCGATGGCTAGTTATCCTGTTGCAGTTACATTGTAATAAACGTATCTCTTCACGGAAATCAGAATATCGAATCAGTGCAATGAAAAGTCAGATTATGCAAAATTGCCAAAACGGAGGGGAAAACTGAAAACTTTTCGGGCCGTTGATCAAATTCTGATTTGTTTCCCCTTTCGACAGCCTGGTATCAACGATGAGTGACGGTGGTGTGGAGGAGAATACGGAGAACACTACTGGCATTGTAAGTTCACTCGGGATGACTACAAACTTCTGAAAGGCGATGTTGCAGGACTTTACCGAGGTCGACTTCTTCCTCAATGAATACAATGGCCGAAACGCCTATGAGGCTCTCCTCATTTTGAAGGATGACTCCAACAAGGATGACATCGGCTTGAATACGCGTTTGACCAATGCTTGTTACATCCTGGCAAACTGTAGCGAGGATGGGGAACAGCGCAAGGCACATCTGCTCGAAGGCTATAACTACATCAAATCGGCCTACGAAAAGAACCCAACAAATGAGGAAGTCCTCCGCTGGGCACCCATTATCACCGGTAGCCTCAGTGAAAACTGCACTGCTACGAAAGAGCGTATCCAGTTCGGGCATGAGTTCAAGAAGTATATTGACCAGGTTGGCTATCAGTTTCATCAATGTAGTCACCATATGGGTCCCTTAGGCTATCAGCCAACTCCCTCCCGAATTCCCGCTCCTCCACATGCGTGGCCGTTTCCGCTATGAAGTCGCCAGCCTCGGTTTCGTCGAACGTAACATTGCCATGCTTTTCTTTGGCACTCCGCCATCGGCAACCTACACGGAAGCCCTTGATGACCTGCTCGCCGCTGAAGACATGGACCCTGGGGCCATTGATAACATGCTTTACCTGGGAAAGACGTATCAGGCCCTTGGGGACGTCAAAAATGCTCGCAAATGGTTCACTGCCGTCACTTTGAAGGACAGCGTCGATTGCGTCGACTCCGAACAAATCGAAGAAGCTCATACGCTTCTTGCTAAGCTCCCCTCTCCGACGCCCGATGAGCTCGCCGACGAAAGCGACTGTGACACTGCCGAGGGTATTGGAGGCGGGGAATCTGAGTAGACTTTGATCAACTTACTGTCTGTATTCATAAATGTGTGCCATCGATTATTGCATGTAACAATTTATTCTTTTTTTTGTATTTTCTGTTTTAATTTACAAAAGAAACGAGATCACAATGATTAGTAGGGACAAAATATCAAAATACAAGTTCAACAATTCCACCAAAAAAAACGAATTCTCCGAGCCAGCGGCCGAATCCAATTCCAAACATCGAGGTATACATAATTTAAAAAAATATTGCCTGAGGCACTGCTCAGATCTTTGTATGCATGGCGCTCATGCCGTTGCAATACTTGGCAATGTCGCCCAGCAACGATGAAGATGTCGATTCATGGCGTTGACGGGATTTAGTTTTGAGTGGCAAGTCACCGGCGACGGATTCATCGGATTCGCTGATAGTGTCCGAGTTCCGACGGTCTGTCGGCACTTCGAGGTGGCTGTGACGCTGGAACTTCTTGAGCAGTGATGACTTTCGGAAGTTGGGCATGCTCAATCGTCGGCCGGTGCGGATTTTAGGAGATGTTTCATAGTTGGAGATAGCCGGAGGTGCCGAGTTTGTTGAGGATGTTCGGGCGTGGTGGTAGATTGCGTGGTCGTGCTAAAATGGAGATTATCAGTATTTGGATCATAGTTAAGGGCAGAAATTGCTTACCATTCCAATGTTAATCGACGTAACACCACTAATCGACTGCTTCTTTTCAGCCTTGACGGCATCAGCAAGGTACTGTTCAGAAGCACTGTTAAGCCGGTAATCGGGGGTTTTGTTGAGGGCAACAAATTCTCCGAGCATGTTGACGAAGGTATCGAGCTGTTTTGGGATCATGGTTATCTGAAAGAGCAAATTGCGATCAACAAAAGTTCAGTCACTGGACTCGATACACGCGCTTATATAAGCCAACATCAAACAAGACAACAAAGAAACACGAAAAAAAAAAGCATCCCTGCAACCGAAAAGGTCACTAAACAATAGGGCATAAACTTTTAATTGGGTGATCAGTAATGATGGAAAACGTACAATGGAGTGGAAAAAAATGAAACAGTCTACGTACATGTTGCAGGGCGTCTACATTTACATGGGGATTCGAGACTGAAGAACATTAACAAAGCCGTGAACCCGTTTTTATCAACGATGAACACTAACACTGTCATTAGGCGTCGCCAGCCACGGGGGACGGGATGGCCGGCGGCTGCCGCTTCTTCCATGATGTCCATGGACCATGGATGCCTGATCTCAACTGACACCACACACCCAAATATGGGTTGCTTTTATACAATGGGCGAAGACGTCAGCCACCACCCAAGGGCCCCAGGATTCAGACAAAACATAAAGGGGAGGGGCGAGGCTGTGATGACTGACCAAACGCGAGAGCGAAAAAGTACAGACTACTGATCAGGCGGCGAAGAAGGTGCTGATCAACATGCACGATCACGAGGATGGTGGTGGGGGGAGGCTTCTGCGAAAAAGTGCGAAATTTCTGGGTAAGAATGGTTTCGTCATGGAAAAAACAGAAGACAGAACACCTGCAAAACAACCTCATAATCTTCGGAACGGGGAGGAACGAACGTCGTCGTGGTTCAAGGTTCCAGTAACCTCTGGAACCTTGAAAGAAGCATTTTCGAAACGCCTGGACCATCACAGAAAAACTTCAAGGAAATGGATGGAAAAGGCATGCAAGGAAAAGGGAAAAACAGCTGGAACGATGGCTGACACTGACGCTGCATCAAAACAGGATTCCAACGACCTCTGCATGCATCTGCAAGGTTTGAATGCAAAAACACTTTGAGGAAAACTGAAACGCTTACACCCAAATGAGGTTGTTTTTGATTGTTTTCACGTGAAAACAAATACATTCATCAATGTTGAAAAGTCGATATTTGTATGCACTTTTTATTTTCGATTATAGGTACGTTTAAAAACAAAAAAAATAAACAGGTACACTTTGTGTGAACTATCTACCATTGAGACCATCTAGACAGACGTCTAACTAACTAATTTGCGACGTGGTCACTGTCTTCTTTTTTGTCTGTCTTAATTTGATTAACAGGAATGTCAACCCCAAACGTAACTTTTGACCATCGACACGTATCAATTTCCGCGACGATGAGCGGAAGTTACACTGATCACTTCACTTCCCTTTAGTTTTAGTCTTTGACTGGTCTCTTTTGTGTAATTTCAACTTCTCTCAACCATTTCATGTTCTTTTCTTTGCTGCCTTCAGTTTTCAGTGCCCTTAGTTCAGTCGTCGAGAGGGTTCAGAGCGCAATCTGGGTGCGCGCAGTCCCCTGTAGAATGTGGAATGATACCCCTTTTTTGAGCAATCAATTTCAACGACTTCTTTCTTTGCGTCATCGCCATTATCGTTAGTCTTACTTCAGTCTTAGTCGGCGATCAGCGAGAGTGTGTGGTGTTAAAAATCTTCAGTTTTTCATTTCAGTTTTTGATGCAAAGCGGCGAAGCGCACAAAGTTGGTTCAAAAAGAGTGTCTAAAAAGGGGGAAAGAAACATTCCACTCATAACAGAAGTTGATGAAGATCTTTTTTATGATTAGTGCACATCAGTTCATGAACCTGCTTCTGTTTGCGTGTGTCAATCGAGAGTGTGTTGATGCTCTATCAAAACTTCACTAAAAGTATGACAGTTCGAGGGAGGCATTCTTCTTCGTCATGTAGGCAAAAGACGATGATTCATGGTTTGGGTGTTGATGGGAAAATGGGTTTTGATTGCTTTATTTATTATTGGTCTCGAAAATGGTAGGGGTACCTATGTATTTCATATGATTTGAATATTGATCATTGAGGTTCTTTGATAATAGTAGGAACACACTGATGATAGCTCAAGAAATGTTGAACTAGGTCGGAATAGTTTCGTTAGGGACTGTCTGGATGCCTTATTTGGACAGTCTATCTATTAGCCAGATAGACTGTTGTATCCAACATCGTGGTCTTTGGCAGATCTAGTTTTTTCAGTTCATTGTACCATCGCATTTGCACATGAGAGATATTATTAGTAGTGATAAAACACGTGTGATTGATGGTCATGATGTCAGGTCTGGTTGGTCAATGCTATTTTGGGCAGGGGAAGTTATATCTACACTTTGTATTTGGGTGAACATTGGGATTAATGCAATTTTGAAATAGTATCTTTCAACAGGTTACGTTTCAAAAGTACAATGAGCCCACATTAACATTTTCTACCAGTAAAACAATGACGGCAAATTATAACAATATTTTTGCAGACTTTAATGAAGACCGCAGCTATTGAACAGTAGTTTGAGCGCACAATAAACAACACTGTAGCTTTTTTTAAGCCTTGACTAAAACTTACAAAAAATGTCACCCCGAACCCTTTGAACTCTTACAGTAGTTCCCTTACACATCAAAATCCTCATTTTATCAAAACATTACATGTCTTCATTATTTTGCACAACTTTTGATCACTGATCTGATGTTGGCACTCATGAAGACATTGCATCCTGAAACACACGGGAAAAAAAGTCAAGTGTGCAGTCAACAACGGTAGAAAACAGTCATAAAAACATGTTTGGATCACACGATGTCTGCGAAATCGTTACTCATTTACTGCAAAATACTCTGATCTATATGCTTTAACACCGTCTTCGGAATCATGCATCACGATGGTCATCACCACCGTCATCATTATCATCGCGGTCTGGATCTATGTGTAAGATGGGTGCAACCATGTGATTTGACTGCGCGAAAATCTCATCTCCATTGTCAACAACTTTTTTGACACGCCTGACTGCATTCGAGGATGCGTAGTAGATTGGGATGAGTAGCTATTTTTAATCTGATAAAGTGTGATGAGAGTGGTTTTTAGCCCTTGAAAAGCTGGTCGTTATCACACTGCACCCAAAGCAAGACAACGCCTTTAATGAAATACAGGTGGCAAATTAGCAATGATAAACTGATTAACTTTACAGTTGCACCGAATTTAGTTGAATTTGATCCAAAACACGTCTGTAGTCATGCCTACATGCCATTTGAGCCCTTTTCAACCCAAGGAAAAACTTTAATTAGAGTCAATGATCATACCGCGATAGGGATCACTGCGAACGTGTTAATCAGCATGGCGCCAACGGATTTTAGGGTTTTCCGTTACTTCTACGCGTGTTAATTCTAAGAGCAAAGAAGCTCCTTTGTCATGTCGAATTACCGTTGTTAGATGAAAACTTGAAAGTTGTATGTACTATCCATGTCGAAGAGAGAAGATAGATTCTCTCTTCAACATTCGGCCACTCTTTTTTGCCCGTCTCTTTGGCGCCGTAGGTGTTTATGCGTATCTTCACGGGTAATTGCACCAACGATATTGTCACGGTTGGTTGTAGGTACATCAGTCGTCGTATTCTACTGTTTTTTGTTGACATTTGTTAGGGGACATGGATACTCAAAGTACGAGTGCACCCGGAATACGGTAGCCGTTCACTTCAGCCTTCATTCTTATATAATTTTTGGTTTTAAAAGTTTTTAATAAGCGTAAATGGTTCACAGGAAGTGAACCATTTGGTTGCACGCTACACCGCTACAAAAACCAGTTTGAACATGTAATGCCCTCAGTCAACTACAGATTATTAATATTTTATTACGTAAAAGGAACATTTTACAAAGCAAATAAGTTGTAATGGCACTATACTAACTACTACATTGAAATACGGGGCGGAAGTCGTCGGGGACAACGCCAGCCGCCGCCGACGCAGGGGATGAAAATAAATAAAGGAGACACGATGGCACAGACTGTTCTATGCTTGTCGGGCTTTGCGACGAATAGCCTGAGGCGGGACCATCGATGGCTCCTCGGAGGTTGCTTCCTCGTCGGACGACGTGAGGTGGTCGTCATCGGATTCGGCGCCGCTGCCATCGGAGTATTTCTCCTGGAAATTGAAATGCATACAATATTTTGCTTTTACGAAACTATATCAAATTAGTTTCCATGCACGTGACAGCGATGCCACACTTTCCTGGATACGTGTCAATCAACACTGTTTACAAAGAAGGACGTCGTTCATGTCTTGTCTTTGAAACAGATGATCACTGCCACACCCAAGAAAATGTTATAACTTGTCGAATGGGGAAGAATGGTTTGGATGACTGGCGGGGGAGGAAATACACATAAAATACTTTCAAAGGAGGGGACGAAAAACATCCAATGACAACCCAATTAATCAGACAAAGGAAAGGTATTTTGATGTACTTATAATTGTAATCAAACCCCTTACCTGCTCATCAGCCGTGTTCATGGCCGTCTGGACACGGTAGACGGAATAGATAAACAGCAGGATTGTGAGGACGTTCAAACCGAGGAGATAGTAGATGTACTCGCTGGAAAAATTGAAAATTAACATTGAAAACCGAAGTTTTTGTAAAAACTTACACAGGAACCTCCTCATTACCATCCATGTATGGCTTGAGAACATCGATGACCTTGTTAAATCCACTTTCGAGAGCTCCACTCATGGCTGCTGGGAAGGGGGGATAATAAAAGAGAAGGATCGGCTGTCTACCGCGACTGTTACAATCAAAGACTGATCTTGTGTTCATTAAATTCATCGCTTTCTGAATATGTGTATGCAAATTTTGTTCCGTACTGATAACACTTCACAATTTTGCATATTGACAGTTCTGTGATGTCTATGTCTTTCAAAACGTGACAATCATTAGCTCAAGTACATACTAGACTATTATGTCCTCAACATGTTCAATAGTCTGAGCTTGTAAAATGCGTAATTGCACATGTTTGTGTTTCCTGTGAACCCATATGAATGTACGTAACAAGGCTGTAGCCAAAAGAGGGGGTTGTTATAAGTTAAATTCCAAGAAACAGATGCTTAACGGTATGCAACAGTTGTAAAAGCCAAAAATAACAAGGTAAGTGGAACCATGCATTACCAATGCCTACAACCCATATTTTAAAAATTTGACCCTTTTAGTTCCTTCACATATTGCTTTCTAGATGCTACGTGTGTTATTCTATATCAAACTAATCCGCCCATGGGGTTTGAATTCGGTTCAAATAAAAACCGAGGGCAGACAAACCAACCTACTGTATTGTCATCAATGTTCTTGATAATTATTGCCACACAAACCGCTGAAAGAGGTTGCAACGGAAGGCGGTTCTTACGCATTACCCTATTTTGAGTTAGACAATGCATAATTGATAAAAAGACTCGTTCAAAGTATCTTTTTATCGCTCATAGTCCTCATTTCGGCAAACATGTTGAAGAGCATCATCGCCGGCGGCGCTATTTGCCTTACGAGTCTAATATCTTGGATTATTAATATCTCCGTGCTGGTTGTGCTTATTCGAAAGTTTCGAAAGCATAATTCTATTTATATTTTGGCGATAATGAACATTCTTGGCAATATTCTTCAAGTGTCGCTATGCTTGATGTACATGGGACCCAGTGGTATCATTCAAAGAGACTTTGTGCCACCGGCTGGGGTCAAGTTTTTTTCGTTTTGGTTTCAATGCTTTTGGTACAGTGATCTTTTTTTTCAAGTAGTAATGTCGCTGAACAGGTAGGTGTACTTCTAAACGGTGAAAACACGCTACAGTATTGTGTTTAAGATTCCTAACAGTGGTGTACCACAAGGAAAAGATGTTCACACGTGCGCGTTGTTGGACAATAGGTTTCTCACTTTATACTGCGGGGATCACATTGGCATTTTTAAGTGATTATGTCATTCCATGCTGCACGTAAGTCGTTATTTTTAAGTTGACAGCAGTCACAATGGTGGTTTTACAGCGCTTATGTTCACTACCCGCTTTATTCTTATGCATACACCGAAACCGGCACAAACTATGTCAACTTGTACATTGACATTCCGCTCAATTTTTCAAGCTCTAGCTTGTGTTTTGTCATGTATTTTTTCGTATGTTTGTTGACAATTAGAGATCCGATCAATCGATATTTGAATTTTAGATATTCGTATACGTTCACAAAGCCAATCGAACAACGGTGGGCATCAGTTCGGTAACAGCAAATGTGCGCCGCTCAAAAGAAGTGCGATATGCCGTCCAGTTTGCTATTTGTTCCTTATTTGCTTGCTGTAAGACACTACTATGTTAAATGAGTCTTAAAGTTGACATTTTTCAGTATCCTGGGTACTATTTCGCATATTTCCGTTTTTAACCTTCATCGAAGAAATACCAGAATTGTGTAGTCTCACAACTCTATGTTTGATCGGGCACTGCACTGCCAACTCGCTTGTGTTTTTGATATTCAATCAAGAGGTTTGTACGATATTCTTTAAAAGATAAAATTAATGTTTGCTGTTTCAGTTTAAATCGAAGTACTTTGGTCAACCTTCCAACGTTTCACAAGTTCGTGCATTCAACTCTGCCACTACCAATAACACAGCCAAGTAGAACAACATGCTAGACAGCTTTTATCAATGTTTAGTTATACTGAAGTTTCCATTGCAACAATTGTTACAAAGTATTAATAAAGTTAGTCAGAATTCGTTACTTAGACAAGTTGAGCTCACCACCCTCTTCGGATCCACAACAACTTCTGTTCTATGTTTTGGTTGTGTATGTATTAGTCTGCGTCAAAAATGAACTCAAATCAAATCAAAAACGCTACTTTGGCATGCCTTTTCACGATACTCAAACCTAATAATGCTGTTTTTAAGCGTGCCTATATGTATATTGTTTACGTTCGCCCACTGATTAGTTTAGTTGTGATTTATTTACGCCGTGGCACACTTTATGACGCAGTATATAATCATCGTTACACCCGTGACGCATAACTACATAGACAAACAAAGCAATGCTACAGTTGCGGGGTAATTATGCCCTCCACGTGTTGAACGGTATGAGCCCTTAGAGCAGGTTTCCGTTTCCATGCCACGTGTTCGTGTTTCCTGTTTTTTACTGTTCCAAACGTTCGCAGAATAAATGTGACTACAAAAGAGTGCCAAAACTTTAAAAATGAATGAACTTGCCATCTTAGACAGTGTGAAAGATTAACATGCCGTGAAACCAACTTTTTTCATGTTGCACTTTCCATAATGAACGCCGACACGTGGTCTAACCAGTCCAGAAAAATGAAAAATACAACTTCAATCATGGATTTTGTTTCTTCGACATTTTGTATGGCGTTCTGCAGATAAAATTAGGCTACTACCGTCATAGGGTCTAAATCCAGTCTGTTCATTCAAACTGAAATAACAAAAGCAGACGAACCAAAATACAGTATTGCCACCGAAAAAAACACATTGCTTTCAATGCCCTTTGATAATTGTTGGCACCCAACGTGTTGAAAGCGTTGTCGGTAAAGGGGCGGTTCCCACGGTCGACCCTTTGTGCAGTGCCAACTTTGCGGACATTTAAGAGATCTTTTTATTGCTCACATTCCCTCATTTCGCCGAAAAGGATGAAGAGCCTCATTGCCGGCGGCGCTATCTGTCTTACGAGTCTAATATCGTTGATTATTAATATATCCGTGCTGGTTGTACTCATTCGAAACTTTCGAAAGCACAATTCCATCTATATTTTGGCGATTACGAATATTGTTGGAAACATTTTTCAAGTATCACTAAGTTTGGCATACCTGGGGCCCACCAGTATCGCGCAGAGAGAGTTTTTGGGGCCACATGGAGTGAAATTTTTGTCCTATTTGTTTCTGGCACTCTGGTATACTGATCTGTTCTTCCAAGTTATGATGTCTCTCAACAGGTACAATTCATATTTTGGTTACAAAGTTGTTACAGTATAATTTTCAAGGTTCTTAACAGTTGTATTTCAAAAGGAAAGACTGTTTACACGTGTGTGTTGCTGGCGAATAAGTTTCTTGGTCTATATCATTGGATTCACATTGGCATACTTCAGTGATTATGTAATTTCGTGTTGCACGTAAGTAACCGTTTTTCACACAGACAACGATTGCAATTAGGATCATTTTCTAGTGCTTTTATCCACTACAAGTTTTATTCTTATGCCTATACTGAAACCGGCACAAACTATGTCAACCTGTACATCGATATTCCGCTCAACTTTTCCAGCTCTAGTTTATGCTTTATCATGTATTTCATTGTATGTCAATCACTTTTGATTCATTATTTCATTTAACTTTGAACCCTTTTTAGATTTTCATATACGTCCATAGAACTAATCGAGCTAATGTGGGCATCAGTTCGGCAACGGCGAGTGTGCGGCGCGTCAAGGAAGTGCGATATGCAATTCAATTTGCTATTTGCTCCTTATTTGCATGCTGTAAGAGACACGAAAGTTCAATGAGTCCTAAAAGTTGACATTTTCAGTAGCCTGGGTTTCGTTCCGAGTATTTCCGCTAACAATTCCGGCAGACATGCCGGAGTTTTACAGCATCACGGCTCAATGCTTGATTGGACATTGCACTGCTAATTCACTTGTGTTTTTGATATTCAATCAAGAGGTTTGTATGCAAGGAATGTTAAAAGATGCAAATGGTTGCCATTTCAGTTCAAAGCAAAATATTTTTGTCAGTTTTCGTCCAGTTCACAAGTTCGCGCCGTCAATTCAGCGACAACTAATAACACACCCAATGCAAACTGATATTGAATACACTAGACTGTAACTATAGTTAGTAATACCGTATAAATGAAGACGCTTTTTACGAATACGAAATACTCTTGAAAGAAGGAAGCACTCAAAGCGGATCTCTATGCGCACATGTGTTTCCAAAGACCTCATAGTGCCATGACCTGAGGGCATAGTAAACATCCTCGCACTTGTGTTTTGTTTGCTATTAGCAAACAGTAAATGATTTCATGAAAGAAACCTTAATTATAGGGGAATCTGAATCTGAGTGTTCTTACAATGTTCATTAGTTGACTTCATTAATTATGACTCAAAAACTATGAGACACGGAATTGCAATTTTGTCTCATTATACTGCCAAACCGATATCCAGACAAGCTTCTTGAGAAACGTTTAAAACAAATTTCACAGCAATAGAGTTGTGTTGGGTCTACGAAGCAAACATAGAACACATCAGCCACGTGAAAGTTCATCAACAATGTCAGTCCCAAATACGATTAAAATACAAAAATATGCCGAATAGTTGGAATCGGCCGCTACAAACCAAGTGATTATAAGGTAATTAAGGCTAAACAATAATAATTGTAAGTACAAATATGTAATTTCTCAATGGCAGACGTGTTTCGTGTCTGGAGACAAAATGATGTATCTTGACGACTGCCAGCAAACAGAAAGTAAAGTGCACTTTAAAAGTTCTTTATAGACGGCTTTATTACACAATTCACTGATAACAACAATCAGGGAGCATGTCAATAGTTGCATTTAACATTTTCTTAATAAGTTTTGGGGGCAATTTACTCTTGCTTTTTGATCGATCCCTTTTTTTCGATGCCATTGTTGTTGTATTCTTCGTCGGATCCTGGCGAGCTGGGACGAGATGTGCCGTTCTCAGTTGCCTCATTGAATGTTACGTCTTGTAGATCCATTCCAGCATATATAGGTGGTTCTGCACATGTCGAATTAAACTTTTTGTTGAGATTAGCTGTTAGTCGATTTGTTTTAATAAACTTTGCAAACCAAGCTAAGTTGTCGTCGCAGATGAGAGGGTTACCGTGTAGATATATCGAAACTTCAGGCCTCATGTTCAAATAAACTAAAAAAGAAAGTATACATTTTCGTTAAACATGTTTCTTATATTACCAGCGAAAGCATACTTGCCCAAACGGTTTACATTGAAAGAGTCGTTTGAAAGCGTAGTTAGCCCATTGTTTCGCAAATCAACGACGTTTAAATAATCCACTCTATAAAACAATTCCTTCGGTAACTCCGATAAGAAATTGTTTTGCAAATATACTTCTTTTAAATCTGACAGATTCATAAACAAATCTTCAGGTACGGCAGCAAGGTGATTATTATCCAGGTACAGCCGATTAATAAGAAGCGTTTTTTCGAATGTTTTTGATGGAATGTATTTTAACTGATTATGTGTCAAATTCAACGCAGTTAACACGAATAAGCTATCAAATACGCCTTCGTTCAATTCTGTTAAATTGTTATTGCCTAGATCAAGGTTACGAATATAGTAGCATCCATAAAAGAAATCAGATGGTAAATGTGTGATGCCATTGAAGGATAAGTTGAGATGTAATAATGTTTCTAAAGAAAGCACTTTAGATTCAGGCGTATTCCATTGGTTGTGACTTAAATCCAGCACTTGTAGGTTTTTAAGTTGATCAAATGTTCCAGGGAGTAGTCTTGTAATGTTATTATTTCCAAGATGCAAAGACAACGGAATAAAATCGTTAAATGCATTCGGTGAAACATAACTAATTTTATTGTGATTGAGATACATGCGGTGAACCCTCAATCCAGCAAACATCGAATCCGTCAACTGCGTGAACATATTATGTTGAAGGGATAAATGTTTGAGACAATAATCAGTCTCGTTAAATCTATTGAAACCGGAAAAGTTATTAATCGCATATATTGTCTTCAAATGTCGAAATAATCCCTCTCCCTCAAGTGACGGGGGTATAAAATCACCGCAATCTCGATACTTGCCAAGTGTTTTTTTAAGTTGAAACGCGCTTTTTGGAACATCACTAATCTAAATTATGTTTTTTTTTGTTTTATCATCAACGGTTGTAATCATTACCTTGTTGTAATCTAATATCAGAGTGGTTAATCGGCCTAACAAAGTTTCCATATTTGGTAGTTTGGTAATTGAATTTTTTGAAAGATCCAATTCTTCAAGGCTTTCAAGATTTTCAAAAGCATTGTCATCGATTTCAGTGATTCCACAACTGATAATTTTCAAAACCTTCACATCCAGAGCTGGCAAAAGTTGAAGTCGGTGAAATCGGGGGTTGCAATTTTTGAAAACAAGCACTTTCACATTTCCGTTGTGCTGATAAATAGTTTCGATAATATCTGTAAAGTTGGCACCAAAACAAGCGACTTCCAATTCGTTATTATTCTCTATTGCACAAAAATCAGGCAGTTCTAGAGACGCTACAGTAAGAAATAACGTTAATAGTAGTAATGCAACCATAATATACTGAAAAGTATTAGAAAAGTTGGACACAACAACTAGTAACGGCACGAGACAGGGTGTTCGCGAGAAACAAGAAGAAAGGGTCAAGGTTGTTTATAGTGAGTTACCGTCGGTTTAACGGCGATCCGATAAGCGATCACTCGATGGGTCAAGGGATATATTATATCTTGACGATTGTCAGTAAGCAAAAAGTAAAATGCACTTTAAAAGTCCTCTCAGACGGTTTTATTCACTGATAACAACAATCACGGAGCATTGTCAATAGTTGCATTTAACATTTTTTTAATAAGTTTCGGAGGCGATTTACTTTTGCTCTTCGATCGACCCCGTTTTTCGATGCCATTGTCGTTGAATTCTTCGTCGGATCCTGGCGAGCTGGGACGAGATGCGCCGTTTTTAGTCGCCAGTCTTGCACGAGATAAATTCAATTGAGCTTTGTACAATTCCGTTTGACAGTAGCAATCTTCGGTTTTTTCATTGAACGGCCACAGGCCATGGTCGCATTGATAGAAAGCGAGCAAATCCGTGCCGCGCAGATGACGGCCCAGTTCACAGGACGCAAAGTTCGGCATGCAACGTTCACAGCCGAGGAGTTTTCTGGAAAAGTAGATGTTATCAATGTCAGAATCAGTCGGAAAACATACTGGCAAGGATTGGCGTAAACCCGCACTCTGCCCTGATCCCGTTGCCGATGGCAACGAGGGCATTTTTCGACTTCAACTTGGAAATGGTCCATTTGATGAATCGTTTGGAATGCGATCGATGTCTGCTGATAAGTTGTGCGTAACTTCATCGCTAAGATATCCGCAATCACTTTTTCGGTTATCATAGGACGATGAGCTTCAAGTTCAACGAGGCTTAATCGGGCCACACAGGGAAGACATGCTTCGAGGCAACGCTTGTCAAATCGGTGTTTAAGGACCCAGTTTAGCCAACACATTGCCATTACTGGTTCACGGGTGTTTACCTAAGTCAATGAAAATGATAAGATTTAGCGGGGTTTCAAAGTGAGACTCACATTGTCGCAAATAAACTTCTGACAGCGAACTTCTAACCCTTTTGCTTGAAAGCGCTTCGACAATCGCATACATGTTTCGAGGGTTTCTTCTAAAACATTTCATAAAAACAGTCAGTCTAGACATGCGTAACCCACCAGTGATATCCTTTAAAACAGGACTCGGCACACTCGATTCCAAAAACCATTGAAACTGTACAGTCGATGGTGGATACCGCAACCCACTCACAACAACAGTATATTCATTCAGTGAAACCTGTTCGACACCGGTTATCGGGAATGCTCTGTGATCAATGAATAAAGTTCGGAAAAAGTTGGAAGCATGAGATAATTGGTGTTTGCATACGAGAAATCGAGTATCCTGAAAACACTGATCCCATTATCTAAGCTCAATCCTCAAAACTAACATCAACAATAATGGCCGCCGAACACCCTTCAATTTTACATTGCGAGTTCAGATAATCATGCGTATTTGTCGTAATCTGCCGACGCCGCTTCGTAGGTGATTTGGAGCGAGTTCGAGTCACACCCGATGGCAATGGCGCCGATGGGGCCTTTTTCGGGCTAACAGATCGGTGCCGATGGGCCGCCGGAGGCGGTAGAGATGTCCAATCTTCCAATGGCATATCACCTTCAGCTTGGGGATCAAAATAATGAGGTATCTCAGTGTAGGCGTTGGTTGATGCCGGTCGACCGCCGCCGTTGGCACCGATAATGCTCATATACTAGAAATGCGGAATCACATTACACATATAATTGAGAGGGGTTAAAAACGTGAACGTGGGAGCTCAATGAGTGAAACAGCAAGCGCCTCAAGGTTAATCTATCATTTTTTATATGAACGTGGAAAAAAAGCATTGATGGATTGACTGACACATTCGTCACGATGTCGGCGGAGTAGCGTTTTTAAAATAAGTTAGCGATTTTCTCACCTCCGTCGATCCTAGGCCGTTATTAACAATGATTGGCTGCCGTTCTTTTGAAGATGTCGATGGTGTGAAGCCCTTTGTACTTCGATGTTGGCTTTGGGGGGTCAAAGTTAGATTCAGGTTTGATGCGTTTGGGAAGTAGTCATTCGGCTGAAAAGAAGCACATTGATAACACTCATCAAAGTAACCCACTCACCTCACACTGTTTCGATGGCATTCTCGACGAATGCCGACTTCCATGCCCATGTGATCGATGTCTACCATCAAGTGCCAACATCGGCAATGGCCCAGATGTCCATGAACTCGGTGAACCATTCATTTCATTCAGCCGTGCTCCATGAGATGAGTTATTCGGCTGTTCGTAGTAATCATTAAATTCCTCCCTTCCACCATCTAATAGACTGAAATCACGATGGCTCCGTTGGCGTCGACCATGTCCATGCCCATGGCCATTGCTCGCATGATACTCGAAATCGTCATTGGATCGAATCGTAGGATGCTCATAAAATAGTGGAGCCAGTGAACCCGACAAAAAGCCGCCATTTCCCTGCTTCTGGTCACGTGAATCTGCATTACTCGAGGATGGCTTCTTCGGGGACACAAGTTTCCGAAGTAGTGATGCCATAAGTAACCTAAATGATGAAAATTTAAGTTACTTTCACTCAAGTAGCAAATGCTGCTGTGCAAATGGACAGAGGCCCCCAGGAAAAACAACACTGGTGTCCCAGCAGGGCTCGGAAATGATTGCCCGTGGTCGTGTTAGATCGGCTTTGGGTTGACGCGTGTGCTCACGTCAAAAATTAGCACCGGAATGAGAAAGAACAACTGTTTGATTTCGATTAAAATCGGTCATTTTGCGGAGGATTTTGAAGACTTGTTTATTTTAGGGAGTGAAGGTTGTCAAATCTTTATGGCCGGATTGTAGTTGTTGATGTTCGGGGGCTAAAAGCATCTGTTTTTTCGGCACTAAATCAACGAGTATGTCATTCGTAGTCAGCCGATATCCTCAAATACAGTATTTTGACCATGGCTTCAATTCACAATGTACAAACAAACTCAGCACATGTAACTGTGTCAAAACTCAATGAAACACCAAAAAGCACTTAGTATGCGATCACTTTCGTTCATATATCTCAAGCTCAAGCCTCAATGAACAGGTGCCATCTGCCACCATCAATCTGTTCTCAGCTCTGGTAGCACACATGTCTAAACGGCTAACATTCCCTTCATCAATTTTGCCTCCCTTTTTCGAGTAAGTAATACCCGCCCTTCGAATGACACGAACTATGAAGAGTCTTGAAATTAATTTCAAAAGAACACATGTCCCTGCCAAACGTCTACTTGGCTGCCCGTTTTTTACTTCCCTGATTCCACAATTTCAAACTTATCTGATAGATGACACTGATCTCCGGTTAGTTAATGGGCAAAATGCTTTGGATGTTCCCTTGCTATCAATCTAATCAGTCAGACACAGAACTTCATTTTGATACATTTAACACAATAAACACCAACCAAAATTAATATTTACCGCAGGGGATTAACACTGTCTTACAAAAAAAAGTACAGCGCATTCAAAAGACAACAAAAACTAACTTGTACGTGGTAGTCAGTGATGGAATAGAATGACCAGTCCAGGAAATGGACAAATAAGGAAGTAACACCAATGGTGAGATTCACCATCAACAACAAATGATTATAAATAATTGATCGCAGAGTATCAAAGCAAAGAAAATATGCCAATGATTCAAAACTTGAAATCCTTCTGCTTCTTGCTGCTACCGGAATCCTTCGACTTCTTCTGCTCGTTTGCTTTGCGTTTTCGGCTTTGTTTGGCAGCATGATCAGCCAGCAGATCCGACATATCCTCTTTGCCGGATGAGCGAATATCGGCCTTCTTGCGCAATTCGTCTTCATAGCGAGCCTCCAACACACGACTACTCGTATTTTCGAGCTCTTCTGGGTTGAGGGAGACTTCGACGGAATCGTGGTGCTTCTTTCCAATATCATAGACGTGAGTGGATCCCATCATCTGGCCAGCAAACCGTTCAACGCGCTTCTCGGGTAACACCGTGTACAATGGCTGCGGTGTGTCGCCGCCAACACTGCTTTCATCCATCTTGCGCTTGCGAAGCTCGATAGCATCAGGCGTTTCAGTACCCAGGACAGACGGCGTGGAAAAGCCTTCAGTGGGAGCAGGTGTGTCATATCCATTGGCGGGGGTTTCATTTTCATCAGCATTGCCTTCCTCTTCCTCGGGTTGTTCCATGTCCTCATCCTCGGATTCCTCTGATTCTTCGCCGTCGGTGAGAAATTCGCCCCAGTGACGACGGTCAACGTCAGCGTCTTCTTCGAATGAAGCAGCAATACCGGCCTGAAACAGTCATCGATTAATGAAAATATGCATAAACAAGGGATTGAGACCATTCCCACGCGACCCATTGGAACCCATTTGCCATCTGGTAGGAGCCATTTGTGTGCCGAAATGCCATTAACTTTTGCCATTGTTGGGGCCTATTATGTAATATTAGCTACTTTTCAAGCCCTCCTGATATCATTGTTTGTGATAGGATGTAAAAGCAACACCACAAGCGAAAACAAGGTTCATCTCGTGCAATCTGCTGTCCCAGGTTTGTCAATTTTCAAGTCATTCAAAAAACAAGGCGTTTTTTTTCAGTTGAATCACGTGCAGCCCCTCCAAAACCTAACCCTCAACCCGGAATCGAGAAACCTCCAGCAAATGTGCCAGTGGCACCGGCTAAAGCTAATGATCACACAATGAGGGATGTAGAGTCCATCAAAATTGAAAAAGATGAAACGAAAACAGAAAAAGTTAACCCGGATACATGATTGACAACGAAAAAGGCTTCCAATGGGTCGACACAGAGTGTCTGATACAGGCTTGTTTGAGCGTTAAAAATTTGAAAAATAAAATGTTAACTCACCTCTAATCCGAATACATCACCATACAAGGGCTTGCCGTATTCATCAACCGGCGGTTTGCCCCAACCACCAGCATGGTATCCGAATGAACATCCTTCGGGAATTTTGCAGTTCAAACCGGGAATCTTCAAATTGGGGTAACTCGGCGGGGGTCCATATCGCTGCATGGCAATCAACCATGGAGGCGGAAAACGGTTGGCGGTAGGTCCGATTGGCATGCCCAAAGCGATTCGAAGCTCATCTGTCATTTGGCCAGGCTTCTTGTCGCGCATTTGGGCTTCCAGCTCCTTGCCCTCGTAGTACAGCTCGCCCATACGAGTCAGGTTCGGCTTTGTCTGCCACTTGAAGAAAGCATCATGCAGCTTTTGGTAGTCAATGTCAATCATACCCATCTTCGGCCTCACACGTTCACGCATTTTTGATTTGAGTGATTGTGCTTCCTCCTTTTCCCAGACGGTTTCACGCATCTCCATGATGCCGGTTCGCTTGATGAAATCAGGGAGATCGAAAGGCGGTCGCTCGAAACCACGTTTGCCAGCGAGGTACTTGCGTTTGGCATTCCAGTGACGCGGCACGGGCACAGTGTTGCGGTAGGTTTTGAGTTCGACGAGAAGGAAAGGATCGCGTGAAGTAACATCAGCCCATTCGACGATATCGGCGCGTTTGGCAGATGCCTTGAGAGCGGCAATCGAAGGCTGCATGGCCAAACGAAGTTTCTTGCGGGACAACGAGATGGCTTCACCGGCGGCTTCAAGCTCTTTCTGCAAAGAATCGAAATATAAAAAGTCAAAAGCGATGCAACGACTCACCCTCTTCTCTTGTATTTCCTCCTGCAGAATCTGTTCCGACAAGGCTGCCTTGCTTTCTGTCGACTCCACAGCGGCATTGCGATGGTAGCGACGACGTTCACTGGTGTATTCGTCTTCGGGTTTGGGCTGAAACAAACAAGATTATTTTTTAAACCACTAAAAACTTCAAAACCCAACCTTGAAAGCCTCCAAAACCTCTGCAAAACATTTCAAATTAGGATCTTCGATTTCGGCTTCCTCCGGAACGTACTCCACTTGAATCACTTCCTCGGTGGCACCATCATCGGTGGTGGAAGGCTCTTCTTTGATAGTCGCAGCACCATTGGTGTCTTTCGCCGAATCGACGTTTTCTGAACCATTGGACACAACGGACGCTTCCCTTGTTTTGCGTTTCTTCGACTCCTTCTTCTTCTTGTTCTTACGGCGAATCCGTTCGAGTTCCTGGAAACGTAAGAATGTTATTGCAAACAAAAATATATAAAAACAGTTAACTCGAAGTAAACTCACTTTTCTCTGTTTCGCCGTCAATACAACGCCATCGGGACTGTTCGCTTCTTCATCACTGTCGTAGGCATCTTCCGGAGCGATTCCGTTGACGACTTCTGCCATGATTATGAAAAAATACGATGAATGCGAAGTAAACGAGAAGAAGCTCGTAGCCGCACGCACGAAAAAAAAGACGCGCAATCCGTGATGAAAGGGGGGAGCAGTATACGTGGCGGGACAAAATGTGGGGCTAGCCTTGTGTGCAAACAGTCGAATGTTACGAATTCGAGAAAAAAGCCATGGCATCGGCGTCTGGGATTCAAAAAGCATCTGTGATATGTAAGAGACTCGACAACCGGTGTACCATAGTATGTAGATGGAGACAAAGTGATGTTATCGTTCAGCTACTGTACATATCTCTTATAAGAAAATGTTTATTGATGGGTCAAAAACAACCAACAATCCAAAATTTAATTCAAAAAAAAAAAAACACAAATGATAACAAAAGTTGTACATCTTATAGATTCACGTCTTCAAAGGTGGTAAATAGTAAACATATGTAAGGCCAACACCCAAGAAATCAAAAACAATATAGCGAAATGGCGGTATGCCCCTGGATGTCCAAAGTTGCCATGGCATTCTGGGAATCAACATTTGGTTTGCCCAATAACACACGTAAAACTCCATCATTTTACAATTATTAGACCGGTGGTAAATAATAAACATCGTTGCGGCGTAAGTTGCCGTAGAAAGTGATAGTAATATGACGAAATGGTGGTTTACCACCGGTCATCCAAAGTCGTAGTGGCGTTTTTTGAAGAATTAACTTCGTCCAAGACTCTACGTAGCATTCCATATTTTTATTATTATTAACCCACAAACGAAGAGAAAAATCATCGTGCTGTGCCTACAATTGTTAAATTATTAGATTAAAAATAAGTAAAACTTACCATTAAGAAAACCATAAATTCCTTAACGCTCAGAGGGTTGAGAACGTTTTGTTGATTATCAAAAAAACAGATCTCCAAAACGAATAGCTTTTCCTTTTGGTATTTTAAAGCATCACTTATCCAGTTACTACATAAATTACCATTAATAAACAAATAATTTACGCTGGGAAAACTTGTGAACAAATCGGAAAAGCACACGGTGGGGTAGGTAAACTCATCTGATGGTGAAATATAAAGACGTTTTACATTGTTTAGCGACACATGTGACGGTATTGTTTGGCGAAACAGGTTTGCTTTATGATATAAATAAATGCCATCAGGTTTCAAAATTGTGTGATTCCGGATATCATTGGACCATAACCCCGATGGATCTCTTGGAAATTCCAACTGGCCGGTACAAAGTACTAAACTGTCTTCCATGTAGGCGCCGTGAGGGAACAACTCGGCTTGGATGGCATTTATCGTAGTGAAGAATGGTAATTCTCGAATCAGTTGACGTTTTGGTGGACAGATAGACATGTCGGCAGCGGCAATTTGAAGCCGATACCGTTCGGCTGGAGTGGCAAGAGAGCTGAGACGATAACGGAGGCCATAGGGCAATTTGGCCAGAGGGTATGGCATGATTGAAGGAATTAAATAATACAGCTAAATGCGACAAGCTAAAATGGTCACAAAAGCGCGCAGCTAATTGCTTGCTGTGTTGGAGTGAAAGCTAATTATTGATTGCAAGGATCACGACACACTTTAGCTTGCTTGTGAGTACCCAAACAACAGAGTTTTCTTTCACTTAGATTCCTTTTTTGTAATGCGATTCCCAAAATACAAGTTCCAACAACAAATTCCACAATTAACTTTTATCAGTAAATCCGTTTGCTCAATCCAACCTCACGCCTACGCCCTAACTGTTGAACTTAAGCAGCCTTGGTGTACTTCTCGAGGGCAGCATCGATCTTGAGCATGGTGGGTTCGACGATCTTGTGGTACAACTTGATGGCACCACGGGTCTGGGGAAGGGCACAGTAGAGGAGGAAGAGAGCCTTGGCAAGCCAGTAGATGGGGAAGAACGACATGATGCCTTCGGCGAAGAAATCGATAAGCGAGAAGAACGCGAAGACGGTCCAGTAGATGAGCCATTGGGTGTCGTCATCCTTGCCTTCGGTACGGACAGCCTTGACAGACATGTGAGCAGGGTAACCGAAACCGATAAGGTTGCAAACAAGCTGGGCGAGGGAACCAAAGATGAGGTAGACGCCGAGAAGGCCGAGGACACCATAGGCCATCTGAAAGTTGGGTTATCAGAATGTAAAGTGGAAGAAGAAGAGGTTCAACTTACATGTTCACGCTTGGCACCAGTGGCTTGTTCAGCCTTGAGAATCTGAGCCTCGAGGACGGGGTTGCCAGTGTTGTAGAGGCCCTTCTCGAACTCGGCGCGCAACTCAGCGAAGCTCTGGGCTTCACCGGCTTCGCCACCGGCACCGGCAGCAGCAGCCGGAGCGGCCGCAGGAGGAGCCGGGGCTTCAGCCTTGGAAGCCGTCTTCGAGGCGGACTTCCGGGCCGAAGGACCAGGCGAAGAAGGGGTGGTGGGGTTGTTACGGGCGGAGACGGCGGCCATAGTGGAAGAGCGCAACGGACGAGTGAAGAAACTCCGACGGAGGAACCAGCGTACAATGAAGGAATCTCCTAGAAGCTGGCCGCTTTTATGGGTTCCCGCCGGTGGTTGACACGTTCCCAGACAGCGCTCTCTCGCTTCATGCAAATTTATGGATCTATGCACTGATAGCAAGACTACGTGTAAACTAGATCATCGCCAGCAATCTATGCAAATTCCAACCTTGTATCCCACACTGATTGTAGGCACTTTTTGACCTTTGGACCCCTACCATGGCCATGCGATTCTTATCAGCCCTCCAAGTCCGCAACTTACATCAATTTCGTCCTGTTTTACGTTGCTTTTCCACAGAATGCGACAAAAATGTTATCCCCGATGACCCTTATTGTGATCCGAACAACCCTCAAAAGCTCAAATTTGCTTCAATTTCATCGGCTTTGTACACCATCAAAGATGGCATCCAACGCACAGAACTCCGTCGTAGTTTGAAGCTCTCCCAATATTTTAAATCAACTGTCTACCTAAAAATGGAGTTGAATCAAGCCACCGGATCATTCAAAGAACGTGGTGCACGTTGGGCCCTTCTCCGCCTCACTGAAGAACAACGCCAACAAGGTGTCTGGGCGGCAAGTGCCGGCAACCATGCCCTGGCACTATCATATCACGGAAAACGGCTCGGAGTCCCCGTCAATGTGGTCATGCCACGACATGCTCCACTGATGAAGATTGACTACTGTACAAAGTTGAAAGCCAATGTCATCGTTAAGGGCAAAGATTTGACGGCGGCCAAGACATTTGCCCTCCAGAAAGCCCATGAATCAGGTGCACCATACATCAATGGCTACGACCATGTCGATATCCTTGCCGGTGCGGGAACCATTGGTCTCGAGATTCTCGACCAAGTGAACGATCTTGATGCTATCATTGTGCCAGTCGGAGGCGGAGGGTTGTTGGCGGGGGTCGCATGTGCCGTCAAGACATTGTATCCGAATGTGATGGTGATTGGTGTTGAGAGTGAAGCGTGTCCTGGGTTTTCTGTAAGCATGGCTTTCCCTATTTAGTGATAATGCTCGTCTTTAGGCATCCCTTGCCGCCGGACGCCCAACCCTAACCCCCTCCGATCCAAGTCTCGCTGACGGTCTTGCCGTTCCGGTCGTCGGTGTGAACGCGTTTGAAACTGCCAAAGGCATGCCGCCACTGCCCTTTATTTGCCAATTCAATCACCATTTCACTCCAATTTCCAGATTACGTCGACAAAGTCGTTACCGTCGACGAACAACACATCGCGCTTGCCATTCTTCGCCTCGCTGAATGGGAAAAAGTCGTCGTCGAAGGCGCGGCTGCCGTAACCGTTGCCGCGATTCTGGCAAATAAGCTACCCGAATTAAGGGAAAAGCGCGTAGCCGCTATTTTGACCGGCGGAAACATCGATTCCACCGTGCTGGGTCGATGCATTGATCGCGGTTTGGTGTTTGATCACCGTTTGATTCGATTCAAAGGTGCCGTTGAACTACTTATTTCATTCCCCGATCCAATGCCTTCCCCGTTTTCAGTCATCGTAAGCGACCGCCCCGGCGGCATCTCCGAGCTTTCCCAAATCATCGCAGCAACCGGGGCCAGCGTCAAAGACATGTTCATGGAGCGAGCATGGCTCCGTCAAGATGCCTTCAGCGTCAGTGTCAAGGTAGTTGCCGAAACGCGGAACCGGGAACACGTCAAAGAGCTGGAGGAAGCTCTTCGCAAACGCTACGAGGATGTTGCCTTCACATTTAGTGACTGATAAGCTTTTCTGTGCTGATTATGAATGCCAAATGCCAAAATAAATTTCTGTTAAACCACTTTATTCCAATAGTAGCTCTTCGGTAAACAAGGTAACATATTACATTCAATCAAAAAAAACAACCCATAATTGCAACGGTTGACTAGCAAACAAAGTTTCACACGGCTCAGCACACATAAAAAAAACTACGAAAAAACAACTAGGCTAAATAACAATGTCAGGAACGTCCTGGGTCTTCAATCATAGATCTAGTTCGCTTGAACAGATTTCTCGCAGCGGACGGGGTTCGGAAGGCCGTCTTCTTGTGGTGCTGAAACTTTTGCAATTCGTGGAAGTACTTCGGATCCGTCATGGGGGTGTAGGCTAACGGCACGCAGAGATTCCGGGTCTGAAAGATCTTCAATTAGGACCGCCTCGACAGAATGGCACAACGGCGACTTACATTACATTGTGAAGAAAAAGTGTTGTAGAAATGCTTGTAACCCTCGCTGAGGACATAGATCTCCTTGAAGTCGAGCTCGGGCCATCGATGTTGATTCCGCAATCGGTCAAACTTCCGAAGGGCATTGGCCATGTTGGGCCCTCGGATCGAGGAATACTCACAGTAGAAGATGGGCGTCTTGGTGCTGATCGCGGCGGATTCGGTCGGATTCATCGGATAAAAGAGCCGGAAGAGATCATCGGGATCGTAGAGGTTGATGGCATTAGCGATGTGACCGCCATTGTATTCGTACGGGTAGCGACAGTCGATCAAAATGTAATCCTTATCGAAGTTGTCCACAAGCAGGAGTAGATTAGCGAGGGTCTCACTGTCGATCCGCAGGAAGGCGATATCCGTTTTGTGCCTATTGATGCCGGGTAACCGATAACGACTGTACACGTCCGGGGAGTCATCGCCGAGTTGGGTGTGATGGGCGCCGATTTCGACGGTCGATGAGGTGCGATGGAGGCGAGGTTCCTTTGAACTTGATGGACCGCTAGATCCATTGTTTGACCGATGACGCTTCGGGGTTTTGACACGGCGCGGTGATGCGACGGCACTATGGGATGGCGCAATGCTCAGACTTCGGCGCTCGAGCTCGATGCTGGAGAAGCGACGCACCAAAGGGGCTTCGAAGGTGTTGTTTTTTGATGGCCTGAAAAAAAACAACGTGAAAATCATCCCCAGCTATATCAAATCCTGTCTCAACTCACGTCATATTGGTAACATCCCGAAACGGTGCTCTTTGACCACTTCTTGCAAACATCAACGGCGCCTTGAATTCGGGCGATGGCGCCACGGAAACCTCGATCGAAACATGATCACCCGACGAACTCGAACCCGGCGTATCGAAATCCACGGAATTCAGTGTGCCATTCAATGAAGTGTTTGCCGAACTCTCGGCCGGATCTAAAGATTCCGAAAAGTTGGGTGGCAACGATGGAGACGCCGGCGATCTCGGCAACATCGAGGAGAAGTCCATGGGGCCCTTGATCGACACGGACAACTCGGACGACGCTTCAAGGGAACAGTTACTCATGTCACTCGAGATGCCTGAATCTTCATCGAAGTTGAGCTGACGGACGGCGTCATCATTCAGCGTCGAAGATAACAATTCGGATGAATCAAAAGAAAGTGGATCATCGAGATCGAGAAGATTGGGGGACGCGTTGAAAGTGAAATGCGGTGCCGTCATGGCTGAAATTCATTGGTGAGTTTCGAGGATAAGGGGTTATGTAACCAAAAGATTTGAGGAGACGAGACATGTAAGGACAAGGCTTGCGGCGGCGGCCCACATCACAGCGGATTTGCAGAGATTTAGGCAAGGGGGTTACAAAAAATTTGGACCGCCTGGCGTGACATGTGCAAAGGTATGCCCAAAAACACCTGTCGCGCCTCGATTGAAGCCATGGCTAATGGTGTAAAGAGAGCCATCTGGGATGGAATTATGGTTCTAATTGTGATTGCGGCTTGTAAAATGGGTCATTAAGAGAGAAAACTATGCCAAATTGCTGATAGCAGGGAGTGTTGGGAGCACTTTTGGTGCATAGAAAGTATCGAAAAACGCATGATTATGAAAGGATATCGAAGACATGGAACGCGGCATGATCCTGTTCGAAAAAAGCGACTGACCAGCCGAGACCTCGGTCATGCAATGCGCGAAATCAATGAAAAACCTCAAATGAAACGGATCCGCGTCGCGCGGCAAAGCAGCCAACGTCATTTTCCATAATGCGCGAGACTTTTGACAGCGCCCTTATCAAAGGACTGCCTCTTGCTTGTCCCACAAAGGTCACACAACCGGATACCGACATCCACAAAGGCCCGAACAACGCAGTTTTGGCAACCATGAAACGATCAGAACCATGGTGAAAGCGGATTTCGTGATAGCCCCAAAACAGTCGTCTGCTCTCCCGTCGTCACTACTTTCCGAACGCCGGCGATGACCCCAAACGTTCGAATTAGCTGCCGCGCCTTGTGACACGGCTCTAAAACAAGCTCTGCGGGCACGACTTGAACTAATGTTCGTTTCGCCCCCCTGACGAAACGAGATAATCTTGATGGGAGTTGGGGTTGCCTTGATTTTGATCGACCGAAGCACTCGAAACATGTCAGGTAACAAGTGCCCAAGTTAAGCCATCAATCTCTCACTGCCTTTTTCGATCATCGAAATTGATTAAACAGAAAATGAGCATAACTGTACCCTTTTTGGGTGGTTTGGTAAGATTTGAGTAAGCACATCGGTCAGATAGAAAGGATATTGGATGATCCAAGCGGGTGGTGCCTCGAACTCATTGTGCCCTTGTCGCCCGGCTTTACGCTTGGGGTCACAGCTGCAACCTGGGACCTCGCGGCATTGCGCAATCGACGCAACCGCATTCACATTCAAAAAACAAAATGTAATGGGTAGTGGTGCCGGGACGACTGGCTATCCAATGTATCCTCATCTATTGAAAAGCTACGATGAATGGATGGAATCGGAGAAGCCGCGAAAGGGAGAGATCGGATGGGAGGTTTTGGGGTTTCGGAAAGGGTTCGCTTTGGGTTTGCCAAAAATGTTATATTTGCAGTTTTTAGTGGATTCAAAGATGCGCACTGTGGCACTATTTGGTTTTGAAAGGTGATATTAGTCATTATAGTGATAAATAGATAACAGTGCTGGACAAACTAACCTTGTTTTGGAAGTTACTATGCGGGAATGATAAAAACGCTGAAAAGGGGATGCGGCGGCTGCGGCGTGCGGCGTATAAAAGGCCCAAGGCTAAAAAGAATGGCATTTTCAAATTATCAGACTACACGTTCATTTTAAAAAACCGATCACGAAAAGAATAGTGGGGATCTTTTTTCAAAAATTTAAACTCAAAAGTTATTAGTAATGATGTCTGTCGACTGAAAGAATGCCAAAAAACTTTATCAAAGAAGGCCCAAGAATCACCGTCAAAGAACCCAGCAATTACAGATACAATTGTCCTAAAGTTCAAGGTTACATGGGCAATGCCAACTTCTCTGACGGCACTCTCTGGCCAATACCCTTCGTAATAGCAACCTGTTGGCGACTTTTTCGGACAGTAGCCCTTCGATCCTTCGGTCCGGCCGCCGACGGCGACCCCAAAATGCCAATGTTGAACGATCGGCACGGGATGACGGCTGCTGTATTCGGTGGCGGTGGCGGCGGTGCGGACTAGTCATATCCGGTGACAGCGTTTGTTCCCTGCACCCCATTCTCTGCGATCCGATGGTCATACATACATTGCCCCATCCCAGCCATCATGCTCGGCCTCGGCCCGTGATGTTTGAATGCAAGTGCCATTCGCGGGCCTGAACCTGTTATGCAAATGGAACAACGGCATCGAAGTCGGGTGGTTCGGGGCGGCGGCGGCGGCGGCCACTTCAACATCGAGAACACCAGGGTCACGACCTCGGCAAACATTCGAGTAGTCGTGCCCTTCGACGGACGGCGATGCGGACACGCATTTTTTCAAAAAATAGCAATTGTACGACTGTCGGAATGCCGATGCCAATGCCATCCATGGACATTGTCGTCGTAGGCAGATGACAATAGACAGGCGTTTTTTCCGCTCTCTTCATGTCGGAGGTCCCATTGTATTCGGCTCATTGTCGAGGACAAAAAGTAGTAGGTGCGGACGTACCCGCGGGGAGGGCGGATGCCGGATTCATGGTGGCATTTATTCAAATAGAGAAAAGGGGAACTTACTGAGTGAAAACATGCCGAGCCGAGTCGGGAGACCTATGAAATCTCCTTTTACAGTCTCTTCGCAGCTTTTTTCTTTGTTTGAACTAATCGGCAGTTTCGCCGACGCCGGCCATCATGAGGATGCGTTTGAATGCCGACAGACATGTGGGGGTGTCTGCGTAATTATTACTAGGGTCCCAGAACCCAGCTAGCTTTCTTCTTCTGTGGTTGGTTAAGAAGGACAGCGGGCATGGCATCAGGTCATTAGTCATGCGTGGTGGTATTCTGCGCAGCGTGTGCACGCATGGAGTATTGGCATGTCCGATGTTGGAGCTGGAAGTGGCAGCCGGCCGGCGCGCGGATTTGAATGTATAATTCGTTGAGTGACAGACACGATTGAGACAATTCGGAGGATGTGTTGCGTTGAGTTGCTTCAACTATCCGGAAAAAGGAAGCAAATGAAAAGGTTAAACGGCTCTGTGAATGTTGTTCCACAAAGGCACTGCGCACCCCTCCCTTCAAAACGGCATTGATATTCAGATTTGATCAGCCGATGCGATGCGTATCGATGCCACTTTTTTGCTTATGTTATGCCTTTCGCCAATTGTTGGAAAATGGCGATTGCCTTGCTTCCGTCGACGGCCATCATTGCATAAGCATACGGAAGAAGAAATTACATAAACTTCAGACTGCTCTTCATTATCGTCGAAAGTGCCGTGGCATATAGCTAGCTGCCATCGAACATCGTATGACGTCGCAGCAGGACCCCCCTCGGTACCCAGGTTCTTAGGGGTGCTGAGGGAAAGTAATTCTAAACCATCGGAATTACGACCGAGGGCCCCGGCTCCCTTGGCCTTATGCCGATTGCGTTGGCGACGAAAGCGACAGAAAGACAGGGGCCGACCTGACAGTACAGCCCATTAGCCACCCCTGACCGCGCCAGCTGACGGGGCCAAGGGCTCCGGTCATTCTGAAAGCCCCGCGGTTGCGCAAGCCGACTGGGTGATGGAGGAGGGCTTCATTGAAAGTGCACCTCGGGGACGGTCGGCTCGCGCTATGGCACACTGGGTCAGCCTCTTGGCGGGCCGTTCGGCACAGCTTCGGGATTTCGAGGTCAAGCGTTGATTATACAACGACCGGGGGAAGGGCATGGGAAAGGGAACCGACATGGGACAGTTGACTGTGAACATTAGCAGTCATGAAAGAGTGGTTTTGATCAGGGCACAAAATTCTTGAAAAACGCGAAATGGCAATTTCACACGATATTGGGAAATGTAAGAATGGCATGCTTAATATTGAGCTGGAATGGATTGTCATAGCCAAAGTCACGGATAGAGTCACTTTGATCATCAATTTGCCAACAGTAAGTGCCAAGAAAAAGCCCATAAGACCCCTAATAGCCCCAATATGGCGAACAATAGCCTAAACCTTCCCCCCCGCCCAAGCTAACACCCATGTGTGAAGTACCGTCTCAATTAACACATTCCCGGATACGGTCATACGGTCAGAGTGCGAACATGGACACAGTGTGCGTGTTCTCATGTCGCGCAGGATGTGCAGGATGTAATCCCAGGATTTACGCCCAAGCATGTCTGAACCCCCTGGGAAACTGATGGAAAGTGAAAACGGCACGCCGAAAAGGGGGCAAAAAAGTGCGACGGAAATGAGTCTTGTTTTATTGCCGATCTGAGACTGACATTGGCGAAGGATGCCGTCTAGGTTTGTATGCTCACCTGAGAGACCTCAAATCCAGTTTCTACAATGGTGGAGCAAGGGAGGGGATATGGGAAATGATGCGCGGGTATCCGCCAAGTGGGCTTCAAAAGGATTTCAGGTTGGGATTTGGGTAAATATTGGGGATTTTGGTGGACGGGGTTCAGATAAAAGACGTCAAAATGGCAAAATATTTGAAGCTAAAAGCAATATCAGGTGATATGAATCGGTTCAAGCCAATGGTGGCACTTTCTGAGGCTTCTGTATACATGGCAAAGTCATTTCAAAGACACCTATCCCCAAACAAAGAAAACAACCCCGCACCTTTGTCGTTACGACTTCAAATCTGGATACCTCTGTTGTGCTTTTTGGGGTAGTTTGCGCAGAAAAGAGGAGTATCAAATCACCTTTCCAATCCGACTCCGACTTCGACGGCATCTTCACTGACATGAAATTAGACAGGTTTGAAAACCGCCAGGCTTTTTCAGGGCTCCAGAAACTGGTTCTACATTTGAAAAGAGGGGAGAGAAAGCTGCCCCAAAACCCAAAACCACAGAAGCATAAAAAATTAGAAATGTGCCATTCATGGCCTTGAGGACGGATGAAAGCTCCCTGAGGTCCGAGGCTCTGGGGCTCTGTTCGGACAGCGATGGAGCATAGAAACAGCTGTCTTTGCGCGGATGTCTGTGCCTCGGGGGCCTGACGACAGACGCCGATCACTAAATTACGCAACCGAGGACACTAGCTAATGTTGCGAAGAGAGGAGGGATATATCATTCAGAAAAAAGCAGCAGGGTTTCGGGGCTAATTTACAATTTGCAGGGCTTTCGATGGATTGGGTGCAAAAAAAGCGCAAAGAAAGAACATCAAATGCCGAATTACACTCCAAAGGCTGTAACTACCTCCGTAAGTGTGCCATTGAGGCGTCCTTTGAAGTAATTATGAACATGGGGTTGTTCGTTTTTCAAATAAAAGTTTACACAAGGTGACCTCCGTGCCGTGGCACCCGGTGGCGGAAGGAGGAAGAAGGTGGATGGCGTCGGCCTTGTACTCGGCTGTCATGATGGAACCTTGATGTTTTTCAGATACCACAAACATGGACATGGACCGCGTCAGTGACAAAATGAGTCTAAACGTCGGTCGACGGGCCTCATAGAGAGATGAGGCGAGCGATAAGAAGTCAATGATACACCTGCGCAATGTACTTGACCTTACATTAGCGGTTTAGGCTAAGGCTACTTTCAAAAAAAGATGGTCACCCCAAACACCCGGAAAAAGTAAAACCCAAAACAACCGGAGTCGGGTGCCATAAAATCGGATCGGACCGGGATTCGCGACCTTCTGGCATCCTTTTTAGTGCCGCTCAGGGGTGGACTACCGTTTTGTTGGGCCTTGAACAGAGGGAATGGGCTGGGCGCAGAGCATTGTTACGATGCTACAAAATGATAGATGGCACGGTTAAGGATAAAAGACTAGCCTGGAGATCCTCGTGGTGGAGCGTCTCAGCTTCGATGACCACAAATTTCAAAGTGGTTGACTACCGGCGCCGATCGGAGGCTTCAAGGCTGCCCGGCGTCCGTTATCTGATTGCTGGCGAAAGCCGCATCGGAGGACCCCTGAAGGTCAGTCACGATACATAAGGCTTGCAAAAGCGTAAAAATAGGGCATGAGAGTCATATTTTGACAGGTTTAATGTAACCCTTTTTTACGTCTTAGCAGGATAGTTTGAATTGTTAGTCAAATAAAGGTTCAATTGGATGGCACTTTGCCCATGATCCGTTAGAGTGTACTCATCGGAGGGGTTTGACCTCGAGGATCAACGGACGCAATCGTAGAACCTGAACAAATATAAGTTTGTAAGCCAGTCATTCAGTTCAAGTGCACCTAAATAAGCGTACAATTCATCAAATCGCGCAACGCAACAACGGACATGGTAAGATTAGATGACCCGAGACAACCGGCCTAGACATCTACATCTAGACAGGATTAAGCTAAGATGAGGACAATTGAAAATCTCAAACTTTGGGGAGGGGTTACTCATGGAGTCCAACCCATATGACGGATGATCCCAAACTTGCGCACTCATAATGACCGCCCCTGGTAAGACCAGTCATAAGTCATGTCAGAATTATGCCTGTAGAGACGTGTGAGCCGACCTGTAGAGGATATTGTTGCTTCATATGGGGCCACTAAACAGTAGCACTCGGCACATGGGCTACGATAACAATGTCGAAGCTATTAAGATGTGGCCGCTGATGGACTTGCGCAAGCTTTAAGACTCTAAGTATGGCACGGAGAGGCCGATGGACACGGTATAAGCTTGGGACTAGGTAAGGATGAGCAAAATATCTCAAAGATGGGCAAAGTCCAGACAAAATGCCTGAATCTCTCCCCCAAATCGAGCATTTTCCCTGTAGCCGATATGAAAGCCCTACCCGCACCCTCACACAATACTCATTTACGCCCTCAGGTCATCAAACCTGTGCAAACCTCTCCTTTTCGAACGCAGGGCACCCATTCAGAATGAAACCCTTCCCTTGTCTTAAAAAATTCGAAAATTCCGTTAGCCGCAGGCACGAAGCGAACAGAGACCCCATAGCCTGCGGCAAACCAAAGAAGTCCACCCAACTATTGCGCAAGTAACGACCACTTTTTTTTGGCTGTTGGAGGATGACAGGTCTGCCGCGCCTGTTCCTGCAACATCGGAACTCGGAGCTCGGAACGCAACGATCGCTATTGCACTGACCACTACTACTGCCACAGAGCAGAACGACGAAGGCAAAAATGACCATCAGACGGAGTGAAAACAAAGTAGCGATCGACATTCTGTGTTTTTTCTTTAAAGAAAAAGAGAAACAGCCAGCGAATGGCTTCGATCTAGAGGGGTTCCTTGGCATTGGGGCGATGGATTCCGGTTACTACGCAGCGAAGGCAAGGCCAAACAATCTTTTTTCAACTTTGAAAGCTTCAATCATAACCAAATTTGAAACTGATGCCACAGAATACCAAGATACCTCATTGGGAGGTCAATTCAAACCGATAAAAAGGTCATTTTGCTTTGAACGTGCACTCTTAGTACCCAATTTCGACGATGGACCGACAGACAACACATGGCAGTGTGGCAGCGCCGATCATCCTCATCATTATTTCCGATGTCGTACCAGGTACTGGTTCCGGCGCCAGCAAGTCTTCTGAAGCCATCCCATCGGGCAGAAGGGTAGGGTGATCATCGCATAATTTGCTCGTAAATGAGTCGAAAAGGAGGAAAGACGACGCAGTGCTGTGAAGAACCTTTGACTGTCAAAGAGCCCAAAGGACCATTTAAACCCAATAAACAGTTAGGTCATAAAAGTGATTATACATAATTTTCATGTGCAAAATGTTGGTGGAAATTTTCAAATGTTTGGAATTGGATTCTGGGTGAGAGGGAAGCTTCCCATGCAGAAAAAAGAGTCTGCGCAATGCACTCTTCGAAGGATGGAAACAATCAATTGCCGATGATGGTATCCCCGACACTTGCTGGCGGCCCATTCGAAAAAGGAAGGTTCGTCTTCGCCCTGTCATAACTTTGCGCATTTTTTTGAAGGGTAGTGGTTTCTGGGGGTATTTATTATAAGTCCGTCTCAAAGGTGCTGAGAAAGCAAAGATGAGAATTCACGATGGCAAAAAATGTTGGGCTTGCAGACCTAATGGGGGAGATTTTTATCGGTTACCGTAATCAGGGGGAGCATTTGGAGGTTTTTGATATCAGTGGTTGAAAAAAGTATAATTTTGGTTGAAACAGAAAAAAAGTAGGTTCGAGGGTTGCCCTTGTAATCTCTTTAGGAGGGTTGAACGCCCCTGCCCCTGACTTGAAGGCAGCTGGTCAGTCATGTCCACATGTCCCTCTCTGTTTGCAGAAGCAAGTTATCAAAAGAAAACATAGATAATCAAACACAAACAGAACCTCCGATTGCTCGCAGGCAAGAGCAGGGTTATCAATGCAGCCCCGAAGGTTTTTGAAAAGAGCCAAGAAAGATGTCCGACAAAAAGTAAAAAAGTGATACTACTGGCCATCCGTAGGCATCTGACTATGCTGTATCTAAAAATAGAACCGCCTAATTGCCATCGCAACAACCAATCTGTGATCTCCCGACTTCAGACATCAGAAACGTTTGAAAACTCGGGACACGCTCTCGGAGAAGGCAGTAACATTGAGTCACGGCATGGCATGGCATGGCATGCATGACCTGCCCCTTGTTCCGAGGCCGACGACCACGTTGGTGATTCAGGGACGATTTTGGCAATTCACCCGAGAATACCGACACCCAAGTGAATACAATGTGGGGGTAGGACTGGCATTTAGAGAACAGGAGACCGAAAGGGGGGGGTGCTGTAGTTTACGTTGAAAATGGGTTCGCGGCGGCATACAGACATACTTGATCGAACGAGCGACTATGGCGGCCTTTTTTTAACAAAAAATAAGAGGGCATGAAGTGAAAGTGAAAAGTAAGTTTGTTTAGGTTTCGGAAAGTTTTTGCTCATGTTGGATCAAAGGGGGGAAGCCAATATGGTTAAGGGTTTCAAGTGCCCTCGGTACACGGCATGGCTTTGCTCAAAGAAACGCAGCGGCAGCTGTTTAGAATGAAGCCGTTTAGGCCAACATTGAAAGCAATGAATGAACGAATCGAAATTGAAACCCAAAATGGCATATGTTATTCTTCCAATTGCATACTGGCTGCGCAATGGGTTCGGTTGGTTGCTAGCGGCGAATACACGACTGGCCGGCACGGCACAAACAAAATGGGTCTCTCTTTTTTCGAATGCCCGATACCCGGGGCCACACATTTTTGTTTACAGCCGCGCCACCTTCGCTTTCTGCGCGAATGGCCGAGAACGGCAGTGCCAGCCGCGGGTGTTGCTCCAACTCAAGATAAGCCTCTGTGTGCCGCAGTATCCTCGCACCGTGTCCCTCCGGTCAATGTCAGGTCAAATTGGCACAGAGGACTGTCGCGAAGCAACAATTGCCCAAAGTAACCGATAATTGATAGCAATAGCGCCGTATCGACAAAAAACCGAGGCCAGAAAGGTATCTATGACATGTGTCTATCGCGCAGCAGGTTATGCCCTCGGGGCACGATATACAGAAGGGTTTTTGGCGCCCGCGATGGATACTCTGTGAGTGAATGACTGACTGTTTGGATAGGGACACAAAAGTCAACAGGCTTTTGTCCCGGGGTACTGTGTCGGTTATCCCTACGGGCCCGATGGGACCGATGCGGCAGCGGCACCGAGTTTACGAGCTTTGATTCCGGGGCAATCGGGTATTCTTCGAATGTTCGAAAAGCCTCGACAACGACCACGATAATGGATCTTCTGCTGTGACATAAGTAGTCTGAGTTGAGTTGTCTCAATGAATGGCCAAGGCGATGGGTCGTCAAACTTGGGGACGAGGGACAGACCAAGATTATTGGCATTGCTTATGAGTTGGGTTTTTTTCAGAAACTTCTTGAAAGATGCAAATGATAGCAATGTTATAAGTAAAACTACTTATTTCAAGTCAACATACAATGTGGCATTTCAGTTTTTCTTTAAGATAGCACTGAAGTAAAGTCAAAGTTTGTAACTACATTTCAAACATAGAGGCTCAACCAAACATTCATAGACTGATTGTCGTTGATACATACATAATGCCTAGAAAAAAACTGATTCAATCATCGAAACAGTCACTCAATGGCATTTTTGGGTTGAACTGTGCAGTAGACAGAAAACGGGCAAAGACGGAGCGCTCTCTTTGGGCGTCGTTGTGTCTCTTGTGTTGCACTGTTCTCTCATTTCGGGTTGCAGCACTTTCGATATCACATTTACTTTATTAGAACAACTTTTTGAAAGGATTTGCCACATTCTTTACAAGCAACAACTACCAAACTAAAATAACATGATTAACCTTTTCCCTTCAGTTGTCATAAGCGGCAAAATCCAAAAATGCCTACAATTCATCACTTTTCCGTCTTCAGACTTTAACTTCAACGACGGCTAAATGCCTTTCATGCACGCGACATCTGTCATCGAATGCTTCAAGCAAAAAGGAGGGATTAAGTCAATCGGTCTTTGAAATGGCAGCCATCTAAGTCGCGACTCACCGAAGGAATGAAGCCATCTGTGCTGTCTTCACGTGAGCGTCATCCACGTCAATAAAAACGGCATTTTCCATATTTTCAAGTCATTCTCGGCATGCCCGTAGTCTAGAAACAGTTTTTCCATGCCTCCTTCTCAATGCCATTCGCGCCCGTGTAAAGTCACAACTTCCGGTAATGGGAATTAGCCATGCCCTGGCATAATTGCTTTTTTGTAATGTTTTTCGCCAAATTAGACAAAGTTCACTTATCATTAATGTTCACCGGAAATCGGCCAAAAGCCAAGCGATATAGAGGCCATCAAAATAGGCAGAATCCCTCAGTCAACCCCGGCTAGAAGCGGACGTGAATATACGTCCACGGGCTGCGCTCCAAAAACATAACCAACCATATTTGCACTTTCGATTCAAGCCGCAAAGCTTTATCGCTTTCGGCGCACGGATGATGGGTAAGAGAGACCGTTTTTAAATTTAAATTTAGATGCGGAAATAATATTTGTGAACTTCTTAGACATCCTGGGGCGGGATTCGGGATATTCGTCAAATGGCGGAAAAACGTCATTAGACAGCTTAGAATGATGTTTTAGCTCAAATTAGATCCATATATAAGGGTGCTGGATGGCATCATTTTGGTTTCACATTAGTTGACTGTCGACGACTGTATTTCCGTGTTCAAAGTTGTAGAAGCTCGTATTTTAGCTCCCTTGAAGACCAGGACGCCGAGCTTGAAAAGCAGAAAGCGGCCATCGGCACGATCACGCTTCGCCATCGGTCTCGACGGAGCAAGAGTAAAGCGAGATCGGCGTCAACAACGACTATAAAGTCGATTGACTTGAAGAATTCAGGTATCGGCATGGAGAAGGAGAATGTTATCCCGGAACATCACAGGGAAACTGATTCGAATGATGATGCTTCGTCAGTGAAATCGTTGAATTCAGGTATGTTTGGCACTGTTTTTTTCAATTTGACTGTCCCTTTTCAGAAAAACAGAAGAACAGCCCATCTTCCACGACTGCCATTGACGGATTTGAGGTCAACAGCAACACTGATGAACGGCCTGATAACGAAAACGAAGACAGTGAAGCGGATGAACCAGCAACCCGGGCTCCAGCCTTCTCGGCAGAAAGTGAAGACCCCGCCAATGCCGATGATGAAGATGATACCCAAAGCGTAGACACTGTCAGAGTCATCGAGACAAACTCCAACATCGACACCACTTCACCACCTGCCGAAGCCGAAGGCACTCCCAAACCCAGGAGCAACTCCCAAGTCACCCTTCAAACCTATAAACTTCCATCAGTCCTCCGTGAAGGTGGTCACAAGGCCATTGACGACAGCGATTCCGATTCGGAACTCTATAATCCGCCCTGTCAATGTGACCAAATTAGAAAAGATCCAAAGATGAAAACGAAAGTATGCGCACTTATGTAACAACATTTATATTTTAACTGTAAGCCTATAAGATGAAATCAATAAACAGTAAAAACTAATGTAAACCAAACATTTCGCCAACAATCAAAGTTCTAAACCAAGTCCTTGTAACTTCGCCTACTCTTGTCCTTGTAGAAGTAATCCGGTTCTTGATCCCACAATCCGAGGTCACGTTCTTCATGCATTTCATCCTGCTTCCGGTAGTTGTGGTACTGCGATAAGTACTTAATCCGCTTGCAAAGTTGGTGCCATTGATGAGGCGCATTCGCTTGCATCTTGCTCTTGTACAGATTTCGATAATGAATCAGCTTGATGAGCTCATTAGCGCGGTGTTGGCCCGGGAAACCACGAAGCCAGGATGGAACATGGTATTGCAATTGTGCGGGATGAACCTTTCCATTGCCGAGCAGATCAATGTAGTCGTTAGCACCGAAGTAAGCTTGTTCGCGGGCCCATGAGTTACGCACCTTGTAAGCTGGTTTTGCCACGGGAGTCTTGCAATCCGGAATACGCGGCAATGGATCAACACCATGGCGATGGTAGCGATAATAATAGCCAGTGTCCGTCGGCTTGAACATGCGCTTCATTCGATCATCGGCAACTCGCGGAACTTGGGCATTGTCGTGGAAACCACGGATGATGGCGCAGGTCAGAGATGATTGGAAGAGTCGGGAAGTGGTGTTCAAAGCCTGTAAAGAAGGAAAAGCATTAAAATCAGTGATGGAATATATAAAAGTGGACTCACCAAAGACATGCTTGGTGCCGACATCATGACAGCTTATACATGCGGAAATCGGTCTAGACCTCCTAAAATAGTTGTACTCTAACTCAAAATGTAATTACATGAAGTAAGATGATCAAAACACGTTCAATAGCGAGCAAAATGTAAAAGTTAGCGATCAAAGTAAAGACATCGAAAAACCACACGCGAAATAGTAAAATTTTCGCTCGACACACAAGGCCAAGAATGACTGTCGCTTTCATCTTGCAGCCGCGCGGTTTGGGATCGAAAATTCGGGAAGGGTGAGAGAGGCCCATTTGGACAGTTTTCAGTTAACAAATTCGTTCACTCAATGAGAATCCAATCGTATCGAGGTAGTTGAAGCGCAATCTATGCCGGTTTCATGATTAGGTGGCTTCGAAATAGCTGAAAGTCATCCTTTTCCCATGGCCAGTGACAATCATCATTGTTTCATTGCCGTCGCTGTTGCTAGCCCTCGGCAATCTTGCCGCTGGCACAAGTCTACGTTCTATCTTCTACATAATGCTGAGATCAACGCATTTTTGATTATTTTCTCGATTCTGAGCGAAAGGCTCATTTTCGTCATCATTTTCCATGCAGCGAGATATAGCTGTGCTCCGGCGGCAGTTTTGCCTATGTTTTTAGACTTCTTTGTGGTTCCCCCAGATCAGCTAGCCCTTTTTCAACCAAGACAAGTTCAAACTTGCTCGGTTTTATGCTAATTTGCCTTGTCCAACTAACTAACGATAGCACCCGGCTGGATTGCATTCGTCGTGTGCGCGCAGCGCGGGAAAGCTTCCCGTCAAACGGCTTTACCTAAATTTGATGACTTCGAGCGCGTTTTTCAAGAAATGCTTCAGTTACGGCTTTTTCTTCCGTGTTTGACCCGTTTTTTCTATCCTCCTCTCCTCATTGTTGCCTTCGTCAGATTCCCCTACAACTTTACCGCGTTTTGTTTTCTTCCCAGCCCATTTTTATGGCATTGAAATTCGATATTTCATATCTTTCTCTTTCAGCGACCGGAATCATGGTCGAGTTCAGCAATACGCTGACATTTTCCGACGCTCGCGTCCTGGCGGCGCTTACGCCGAGTACATTTGACCGGCTTCCGATCCACCCACAGGTTATCCGTCGTATCCAGAGCGCTGGACATACTCTTCCGACACCGATTGTTTCCAGTGCACTGCCGCTTGCGGTTATTGGCAATGGTGAGGATCCCTTTTTTGAAAGATTGAATTACTTTTTATATATTTCAGACCTCGTTGTTCAAACCAAGTCCGAAAGCGGCAAAAACGTCTTCATCGCCGCTCTGGCTGCCCACAGTTTGGCTGGAAGCGCACAAACCGGTAATCCCATCGTTGTCATTCTGACATCGACGCCTCAATCCGTTCTTCAAACGAGTGCCGCGGTTTCTCGTATCTTGCTGGAAAGTACCCGTGTCGTTCCCGTTGATGGCAACAATTATGCTGGCACCGTCAAAGCCATTGGGGCCGGTGTCGATGTGCTGATTGGCATTCCGTCGTGCATTTCTCAACTTGTTCGTGACAACCAGATTTTGCTGCAAGATGCTTCCCTGTTTGTTCTCGACGACGCTGATATCCTCAGCACCCAGCCCCATGATATTGAGTAAGTTGTTTGTCAGTGATTTAGTTGAAGTACTGATAACGTTACCCTGTTTAGGCTCATCTACAACAACCTGAACCAACAGACCCAGGTCATTGCCTTCAGTATCGCCCTTCCGATTGAACTTGGTCAAAGTCTCACCGGTTTGATGCAGTCTCCAACGCTCCTACATCTCAAGGGTGAAGATGCACAGCTCGCCCGGGTTCACCAGTATGCCGTCGTCGCCCTTGGAAGTGACCCGAATACCGTCGTTGATGGTTTGCTTCATGACATCTCGTACAGTCAAGCTTTGGTTTTCGTCAATGAGCCGAACCAGTAAGTTTGCGATTTTCTTTCTTTAGCCATTGTTGCAAGTGCCATTTTTAGATGCCAGCCGCTTTTGTCCAAGTTGAAGTCCTCGGCAGTTCGTGCGAACGCTTTCTCCACTGAGCTGTCGCCCGAAAATCTTACTTCGATTACTCATGCCCTTGAGGAATACAGTCTTCGCGTCTTGGTGGTCACTGATGTCGTAAGTTGATTTGATTGATCGTTTCTTTCTGTGTATTGATGGCACTTTTGCAGGCTGCTCGTGGCATTGAAGCCAAGAAAGTTGATGTCGTTGTCAACGTCGGCCTTCCGTACAATGCTGATACGTACTTCAAGCGCGTTGATAGAGCCCAACGGTACGGTGGATACGGAGTTTCTCTCACCGTTTTGACGTCGGAGCAAGAAGTGGCCCAATTCAAAGCACTGGCGAGTCAGGGCAACAACCGCATCAAGACACTCAACCCCACTTTCCCGTCTGATCTTGCCACGAACTCATTCTTCTTCGAGCAACAAGCAAATCTTCTCGGTGATTCGGCTCCGCTTGCCGCTGGCGGTGATGCCACTGCTTCGAGAAACACGTTCTCCCGTGACGAGGTTCTTGAGTATCGTCAAGGCGCTTCTGAGTTTGCCAACCTGGTAAGTTGACCTTGTTAGCTTGTGTTCGAGCATGTATCACTGGAGTCGTTTTTCAGCAAATCAGCAATTCTGAGGTTGCCGAACAAGTCAAAAAGGTTGAACCCACGCCGACTGCTCCCTACCAACAGCAAGCCCCTGAGCTGACTGTTCCCTACCAGCAGCAAGCCCCTGTGCCGACTCCTGCTGCAGTTCCTACCCCGGCTCCTGCCGCTCCGGTTGCTGCTGTGCCGAAACGGCGGTTCGTTACTGCTGTGGGTCCTGCCGTTACTCCGGGTGCTCCTGCCGCTGCTCCGATTGCTCCTGTAGTGGCTCCGGTCGCCCCTGTGGTTCCCCAGGCTGCTCCTGCATTCGCTCAAGCTGCTCCTGCTTTTGATCAGGCTGCTCCTGCATTTGCTGCTGCTCCGGTCGCAGAAGTTCCTCACCCTGTTGTTGTCGCTGATACCCCTGTTTTCCCCGCTGAACCAGTTCAACAAACAGTACCGATTTTCGCGGAAAATGCCCCACCGGCTGATGCTCAGACTTCGCCCAAATCGTCGAAGCACTCCCATCGCAGTCGTACCAATTCCAAAGGCAGCGGCAAGAAGAGCAGACGTGCTGCTGAACCCATCCTTGTTGAAGCTGATCCATGGGCCGAGTTTGACGACAAGCCTGTCCCCGGCGTTGATGGCCCCGTTGTTGCTCAAGTAAGTTGATTGTTCACTTCATTGTTGATTGCTCTGATGTTCACTTTTCTTTTTTAGATCGACACAGGCTTCAACCTCAGCAAGTCCGGCCCTGGCGGTGGTGGTGGCGGTTTTGGAGGTGGCCGCGGCGGTGGCGGATTCGGCGGCGGTCGCGGTGGTGGCGGTGATCGTGGAGGCGGATTCGGCGGCGGCCGTGGTGGTGGCTACGGTGGCGGTGGCGATCGTGGTGCCGGCGGCGGCTTCGGTGGCGGTCGCGGCGGTGGATACGGTGGCGGCGGCGATCGTGGTGCCGGTGGTGGCTACGGAGGCGGCCGCGGTGGTGGTGGCGGCTACGGCGGCGGCGGTGATCGTGGCAGCTATGGTGGTGGCGGCGGCGGCGACCGTGGTGGCTACGGTGGTGGTCGCGGAGGCGGCTACGGTGGTAACGACGGTGGCGGTCGTGGAGGCGGTGGCTATGGCGGCAATGACGGTGGCGGATTTGCTGGCGGCCGAGGCGGCGGTTACGGTGGAGGTCGCGGCGGTGGTGGCGGTGGCTACGTAAGTTCTTCAACTACGTTTTTATCGAGCATTTTCTAAAATGCTAACTTTTCAGGCTCGTGGCGGCGGCGGTGGAGGCTGGTAAACGTTCCTTTCGCTTCTTCGTCTACTTCATGGACCGTTTGCTTTATTAGAATGCTGTTTTCCAACACTTCTTTGATTGATTGTTATATTTTGTAACGACTATTTGTCGCGATCTTGTTGTTTTTGTATCTATTTGTTTGTATCCTGTTTGTTTTGTATTACTGACTTTGTCTAATTATTTGAATAAACATTGTATTAAGAATTTTACCGTATCAAAAACTTAAAGCACACAGGGGGAGATACAATAACGATCAATGTGAAACCCGACAATAGCAACAAAACTGTACATAAAGAATACAGAGCACAAAATAGACGTGAATAATAAACAACAAAGTACATCAGATTGGGATAAAGTCACTCCTCCATGATAGTATCCACTTCGACTTGCTCTGTAATCGGCACCAGTCGTCGGCGACTAACAGGAGTCGACTGCTGGGAACGGCTATTCAGGGACGAAGTCGAGGAAACGGCATGTGCCGGAGACGCTGGTGTCAAACTGTTGTTTCGGCTGACAGCGCGCCGAGGACGAGTGATAGTTGGTGGGGGCGGATGGGTGACCACGGCCTTCTTCAGCTGCGAGTGCTTCACCATGAGTTGTTCAAAGTTGACGTTACGTTCGTGCCACATCTTCATTTTGGTGGGATTCTTCTTGCAGCTCGTCGAACTGGAACTGGCAGAGGCAGGTTGAGGTGTTCCATGGGCTGAGGTTGATTCAACGTGAACCAAGTCGCCATCCTCGACAACGGTAGTTCGTTCTGTCGTCACCTGCGGCAATCCGACATCAGTGGTTTCGAGCCATGGCTGGGCATACTTTCGCTCATTATGGGACGTCACTCGTGAAAGGTACGAGCGAAGCTCTTGCTCCAACTGGGCCGTGGTACGGGTCGGGAAAACGGGTGAAGGTATGCCATTTTTCTTCACGTATGTGAACACTGTTTCATAGCGTTTCGCCAGAATGTCGAAAATTTCTTTGAAGTTCGGGGTCTCGCATTCCTGCAATCAAAATAGTTCATTGGCATTAACAAAACGCAAAAAAAAAACTCACAAACATGGCTTTGTGAGAACCACGCCACATAGTTTGCAGTAAAGAATGCTCCGCAATCTCAGATACCTCACAATGGGACAATGCACTCATGATCACTTCAGAAACGATCATATCATCACCGCCAACCAGCACAAGCGTCAGCAACTCCTTGGCAAGGAAAACATGCGCCGAACCAAACTCTCGATCGATGGCATTCGGCTTCAGGCAACCATACGACGTAACATCAATGACAAATTCGGTCAGCTCATCTTTGTCAACTTTCGCGATCGATGAACTCAAATCACATGTAGCCAGTCGCTTTATCCCTCGTACATAGGCTACCACCAGCCGGCACTGGTGTTCACGGCTCACTGAACAGAAGGTAATCCAAAATTGACGAAGCATAATGACAATTCTTTCCGGAACGTTCGGCATGAAAGCTCGGAGAAGAAGTTCCGTGAAAGATTCCTTGAAATCGTCGACATAGTCGAACATGATGAATTGAAGGAGACAACGGTAGGCAAGGTTTTTCAAACGCTCTGCTGGATCGTCCAGGAAATGAAGGAACAAGTTTTCAAGATTGCCTTTCAGATCGAAAGCGCCTTCCTCCGTACCTCCATCGATGGAAAAGTACATCTGATTCGCTTCCTTGAGGCCGCGTACCATGATACTGTCGCTCACCATGGGGAGGGCAATATGCCAGACGTGACGGTGGACAGGATCCCGGAAGGCTAACCGGGGCACGAACAAACAATCATTTGTACCAAACAATGGGAATCCAGCAGCCAGGGCTACACAAATGTCTTCGTGGACTTCTTGGTCGGCATTGTGGTCGTTTGTGTTCAAAAACTGAAACGGAATTTGGCATTTTTGCGAAAATCGACGATGAAAACAACTTACAAAACTTTTTACAAGACCCTCCAGCACAGGATGACCCTTTTTGAAGACACCAGAAGCCAGGACAGCTGTAAGAATTCGAACAATACGCGCAAATGTTACTGGATCGGTGTCACTAACACTTTGTTGGGGTGGTGGAGCTTGGGACATTTGAGTGTCATCCATGAGATCATTGCCAAGGGGAAACATTTCTTGGGTACTGTTAAGCTGGGAATCGGACTTGTTGAAGTCGTGTATGAAATCAGCAAGGGTGTTAATCGCATGCTGAAAAATCACCATTTTACACGGATTCAACCAACACCAAACATACATCAGCATCAGTCAGAGCGTTCAGGTGATGGATGAGCCAATTTTTCACAAGGGCGGCAACAACTTCGGCGCTGGCATGGAACGTTGTATCAGTGAGAACTGTCGTGATGGTATTTAGCCAATCGGATCTAAAGACAACCATCCTATGCAACAATCACTCACAAGTAGCAAAAACTCACTTTCCGAGTTCCTCGCTTTCCAAATACTCATAGTTTTTAATCAAAAATAACACAATAGTGTTGAAAATGCCGGCAACATTCGGAATACGGCCTTGTGGAAGCTGAGATAGCTCGCCGAGTTTCGTCCAAACATCAGTGAAAACCTTGGCGTACTCGCTCATCGTTGGCAGCAGCAATAACCTGGCTTCAATACGGATAGGCTCGGGAACGGCATAGGAACATGTATATTCCACCATGGCATGCCACATCAACACACGGCGAAGTTTGGAGTTTAAACTTTTGAAAAGTGTTTCCTCTTCACCCGTGAGTGAATCAAGAATGCTTTTGAAGTTCAAAGTATGAACAGAATACGGCGCGGCATCGATGTAGGCTCGCACAAACTTGATCACATCGAGCTTTTCAGATGTTCTCATTCGGTGATACATGCGCAAAGCAATGGGGTGCATATCCTTCGTGTAGTGCATCAATTTGAAGAAGTAATAGATGCCTTCGAAGAGGTGCTCTGGAGAGATGTCTTCATCGGGGTTGGCATCTCGAAAAGAGCAATATGTGTCTTGGGACCAGGCGAGGAGTAGATCGTAATATTCGGAAACGATATTGTCTGAAAGTGCACCATATTAGAGCTAAAGCAAAAGTCAATCCAAACAAACCTCCAAGAAACAGCCCCTTATCATTGAAAACAGTTCGAACATCCACCATGTCAAACAACCCAAGAGGGACCCGAACCGAGATTTCTGAAGCTGCGAGACGTCTGACCGCTGATGACGGATCCCTTAGGAGCACTTCAATCATAAACCGGCCATCTTCTTTATTGAAAGGTTCAAGGGCTTTCACAGATTCACTGCGGACGACTTCAGACGGATCAAACATGCCCTGGGTGACCAAGTACTTTGCGTGCATTGTCGGATCTTCAACATCCTTCATAAGTTGAGGGTATTCTTGCAACGGTTGCAACGCTTTGACGACAATCCTCCGAGTTACTTCATCATCGATATCAGCAAACTGAGCCAGGACCATGTACAGTTGGGTAAACGACTCCTCATCGAAGGTTGACGGAAATTCGTTATTCTCGAGATCATCCATACTTTTCAAAGAATACTGAAGGAGTTGCCCGGTGAATAGGACAGTGGTACCGCGAACTGTGTTGCTGTTATGCTTTCGTTTCTAAAAGATGATTGTCAACTATCAAATAACCAAATGAGCAATAGAAACGAACTTCGTTAACAACAGCGACCATCTCTTGAAGCATATCTTCGTCATCTGATTCTTTGACACACTTATTGACAAACACGGCCACGGTATGAAGGACTTGTAATTGCATGTTCAGATCCTTTGCGCCTTCGATGAATAAGCGAGTTCGATGGGCGAGTTCGGCGATGTACTCATTCTTGCCTACTACGCTGTCACGATCCTGAAGTTGATACAAATATATATTGAAAATGTCAAAGAAGTTGAACCAACTTTGATATAAATCTGCCAAAGTCGCATCGCTCCCGCCGTGACAGCATCACTGGAAACATCGTTGTAGATGTGTTGAATGGCGCTACAAACCTCGCGACCTGTGTCTTCCGTCGTCCGGCGAGTTCCAGCTGACGCTTTACGCCTTGATCTGCGAGGGGTCATGGCTGAAATTGGGCAATGTAGTTCATGGACTTCTTGGTATAATAAATAAATATATCACAATTTGAAGGAATTCGAAAGGAAGGAAACCGCTTGAGGGGCAAAACTGTCAGTATCGCCGGCGGCGATCCGAAAACAACGAGGCACCACGCGCACACGCTACTCACTAATACTGTCTGTTTATCATTTGCGCAACTATTACCAATCAATTATCATGCTAAGCAGACATTTTAGTAATATCAAAAACTTCAATGTTGGTAAAATTTAACGAATTCAAATTCCCTCTGCCTCTCGCGCGAAACGGCTGTCCGCGCAACAGCTCGGCGGTCCCACCACGAACAATACCTATTTCATTCCGCGCTTTCTTTGGACAGTCTCGGTAAAGCGTCTTTATCCGAAGCAGCTTTCCGCCTTTTTTCATCCGCTTTCCACATATAATCGTCTGTCAAATATGTCCAGGTAAGTACCCTCAAAGTCACAAACGACGTACGTATTACATTACACATTTTCAGCCTCGCGAAACCACGTTCAGAGCTGACAGCCGAAGAGCTCAATGCCAAGGAACAGGAAGAGTTCAACATTGGTCCGTTGTCACTGTTGACCCATTCCGTCAAGAACAACACCCAGGTCCTCATTAACTGCCGCAACAATAAGAAGTTGTTGTGCCGAATCAAGGCTTTTGATAGGTTAGTCGAAATTTTTTCAATCTCACTGCCCAGTCAACTTTATATATAAATTTATCCTTCCAGGCATTTCAACATGGTTCTGGAGGACGTCAAAGAGATGTGGACCGAGTTGCCCAAGTCCGGCAAGGGCAAGAAGAAGACGGCCGTCGCAAAGGACCGTTTCATTCCGAAGATGTTTTTGCGCGGTGATAGCGTTATCATGGTGCTGAAAAACCCCCTCGCTACCTGATCTGCTCCACGTCTAAAGCATCTCATCACTTTTGTTTAAACGTTGTTTATTTATAAATTGTTCACAATTTTAAAGTTTACAGTAAAATGTACAAAATTCAAATAATGGTGGGTATTACAAACAGGTAAAAGGTTACCAAAGCTAGCCTACACAGTATTTACTTGTGGGTGACGGTGATAGGCGTGTCGACAGGAGGCTCCTTCGGAGGCGGCTCGACGTATGGAGCTTCGACGAGAAGGACGCCGTCGCTGCGGTAAGTGCATTTGATCTCGGATGGATTGACGCCTTCGGGAAGGGATACAGTTCGAGCATACTGATAGTTGGACATCTCATCGGCGTGCTTTGCTTCGATCTTCAGCATCTTGTCGGCGGCGGTTGTTTCGATTTTGACATCTTCGGGCTTGAATCGACGAACGTCAAAGCTCAGTTTGAACTTTTTGATGCCGTTCTCCTCGACGATAGGGTTGCGGACGCGGAAGTCTTCAACAATGCTCGGATGGATCGCGCTTTCAGGATTCTCGGTGAATGGACGGAAGGGAGAAGCCTTGAAGGCGTTATTGATGATGCGATCGAACTCGTGCGACATGCGAGACATTCGGTGCCAAACGTCGCTGGGAAAGATGCTCGGAACCGGATACAGTGGCCTGTGGAGGGCTCGAACAGCGGTTCGAGCATGGGAAACAGGGCGACTCAGTTGGCGTAACATAATTGGGTTAGGAATACAATAAGGAATATAATTAACAACAGAGTAATAACAGTTTACAAGTTGGGTGCAGTGAGTGCTCGAGGCGCTTTTATACCCCAGCGGGCGGAACCTTCGAGAGGCTTCCCCGTATTTCGAAACCCATCCCCGCGGCCGTGTTGTTGTTGTCGCTTTTCGAAACGTCTTTGCTCTATGATCCCTCTGGCCATGAAGGTTGCATCAAATCCCATTCTCCGACTATATTTGCATAATTTCACGTAGCGTCATGACTGTCCGCATCCGCGATCATCCGTTACTACTATTTTGCTTTCTCCTTCAGCAGAACCCGTCGCGATGTGCAGATATAAGTCGAATGCAGGCAGTTTACTTCCAGTAAGTGCTAATCATGTGATAACTCAAACATTTTATATATAAAAATGTCCAACCTTCAGCGAAAACTGATCTCCCTCAACATGACCTTCCCCGTGCTCGTGGAGCGTGCTGTTTCGAAGATAGCGACGGATCGCATTATCGAACGACTCCGCAAGAAGCTATCAATATTACGAACCAGGAAGTTCATTGTCAATTCAGAAGCCAAACGTCGAATCCACATGATGACCAGCACGATTGTCGTCAAATGTCTTCTTCAAATCATCATGGAAGGCGACCCATCGGTTGAAAATGTGCGTCTCGAGGATGTCGAGAGGCTTTTCGATGTTCTCAGCGCTGCCAGGGGCACCGTTGCCCGGGCCGCATAAACAGAAAGCGGACTCATCTCGTCGATCTCGTAACTTCATCTTGCCGTTCTACTGCTTAACTTTTACTCATGAAGAAGTGTTTTTTTCGGTGTTCTTTTGTTAACCGTGTCAGTTGTAAAGTTGTTTAGCTGTGATAAAGTTTAATTGGACTCCATGGCCTTCAGAATCCGTTTTCAAGCGGTTCATACTTTCATTTCCGACCAATTTGCATTCAATGAGTCCATACACCACTCCCGCAAAAAACAAACGCCAGTGGCAGTCATCGCCAGTGACGCACACCGATATACTCGTCCATTGTAAAGTCGGTGCGCCGCGCGCGCACATTGACCGAAGCTCTGCTTTCCGCGCCTATTTTATTTCTCTTTTTCTCTCGACTCTCCATCGGTTTTGCGTAGCTTGCTTCCCCTTCCCGCTGCTCCCTCCTCATTTCTGTCCGTCAGTGTGGCGCTCGATCAATGCGACCTTTCGGTTGGGCCGAAGCGCTAGTGGTCGTCGGCCCCGAAAAAAACCGCCGAAAGGTCGGAAAAGCGCTTCCTACAAAAGATGTTGGTCGTTGGATAAGTCACTTCGTCATTTTACCGAAGACGTTGCCCGTTGGCGTCTCCGGTTGTCTTCCAAATCTTTGAAACAAAAGTAAACCATCGTTTCAGCTTATGAGACGGTCACTTTTATGGTCATTGGTTCATTAGATTGTTCAAAGCTTCCTCGCACCCATCTCCCCACATTTTCGGTCAATTCGCGCGCGCTGTTTCCGCCAATTCAACCCCTTTGCAATCAGCAAACGTTTCGCTAATTGTTTCCGTGCTCTTTTAGCTAACCGATCAATATCTGTCGTTCTTGACGCACTCGTTGCTCAAATCTTGACAATTTCGATAGCTGTTTAGTGCAGTGTGCCACTGCCTTGCTCTTACTTCATTGGACCTCCGTTCCGGTGGTGCAAGTAATGTCTTCTGGAGCCGTCGCGAATAACGCTGTCGTCCAAGAGGCACTTGCTCGTGCTCAACAGGTTGGTTTCATTTTCATTCATTTTGGGATATCATAATACTCTTGCCATTGCGAATAGTTGCGTATATTTATTGAATTTATTGACTGTTGGCTTTTGAAATGCATTAACTTTGAAATCTGTATAATTGCAAATAGTTTTTTATATGCGTTGCGTTCAAGTTTTATTACTCGTTTTGTAATATATGACTTTTTGCATTGACTGCCACGTTTCCCTTACTACTTTAATTGATAGTTGCGTATTGATTTTTTTGAATACTCCTTGCATGCATGACTGTGAATTTGGTTCATACTTTTATTGTATGTATAATGTATTTATTGCCGTTTTTGGTGTTAATGCAAAATTACGATCCAATAAAGCGGAATAAGCTCATTTAAATTGCGTCTAGCTAGGGGACAAACCATCTTAATAAGGGGGGCTGACAAGCAAGAGGGGCTACTTCGGATTTTTCTTGGCATTATATGTGTAACTATCGATTTTTCTTTGTTTAGTTAGCTGCTGCAAACGCACCGCAATCCGACCGCTACTCCGCTGGACAGAAGCGTCCTCGTTCCGACGATTCTCATCACAGTAAGTTTGTTTTATTCAAATTAGGTGGAAATTCGTGTAAGGCGAGATACCGAGTCCCAGTGCGATTGCCACGCTGGTCGTTCTTCAATGAGAAAAAAAAGAACGCGGTTTTTTGCATGGACTGCAGGGAACGCCGGAGCGAAAGTCTTGTTTTGTGTGAACAGTGCGGTGGTCCGGAAGCATTCCTTTTCATTATCGTTTTCAGTCCCATCGAAGCGATCCAACGAAGGATACGATTCACAGAACAGCAACAGTATGAATCCCGGTGAAGCTTTGATCGTGGAGACGATCGAAATCCCTGATAGCGTCGTCGGATTGGGTTAGTTTTAGGGATACTGGAAGAGATCCTTGAGCGTTACTGATATATATTTTTGCAGTCATTGGACGTGGAGGCGAACAGATTTCGGCGATTCAGTCCCAATCAGGATGCCGTGTCCAAATGGCGGGTGAGCCGACGCAATCCAACACGCGTCTGTGTACGCTCAATGGTGCTCGGATCAACATCGAGTAAGTTTACATTCTGTCCCTCTTTTTCAATTTGAGCTGACCGTTGGTCTTTCAGCCGTGCACGAACTCTTATCTCCGAAGTCATTACACGCTCGAACTTGCGTCAAGCTGGAACTGGAGCCAATTCTGGCAGCATCGGCGGCCGCGAAAACAATGGCGTTCCTGTGGGCTCGATCCAGGAGACCGTTCTCGTGCCTGGAAGCAAGTGCGGTCTTATCATTGGCCGCAACGGTGAGACTATCAAGTCGCTCCAGGAGTCCCTCCAAGTCAAGATGTTGTTGATCCAAGACTCGCAAGCCGTATCCAGTGCCCCGAAGCCGTTGCGTATCACCGGATCTCCCGACAAGGTCGAGAATGCCAAGCGTACCATCGAAAGTATTATCAACAGTGAGGATGGCCGTCCAGCGATTGCAAAGTCGGTCGGAGAAGTCATTGTTCCTCGGTCGTCCGTCGGCATAATCATCGGAAAGGGTGGCGACACCATCAAGCGTTTGGCCCAGGATAGTGGCTGCAAGATTCAATTCAAGCCTGACGATGACCCGAACACTCCCGACCGTTGTGCCACGCTCCAAGGTACGCCGGATCAGATTGCACGAGCCACACAAATGATAAGCGACCTGTTACAACGTAACCAGCACAATCCGGCACAGGAGACTTTCCTCATGCACGTCCCGGCCAACAAGACTGGTCTCGTCATCGGCAAGGGCGGTGATACGATCAAGCAGATCTGCCATGAATCGGGAGCTCACGTGGAATTGAGCCGTGACCCGCCACCGAATGCCTCTGAGAAGGTTTTTGTCTTGAAGGGCACCCCATATCAGATCCATCACGCTCAGCACATCATCCGGATCAAGGTTGGCGATATCCCTCCGGGCACGCCGGTACCCCACTTCTCGGGCAGTACTGGAGGAGCTGTGGCGGCGCCAGCTGTTTACGGCATGGCCTATGATCCGTACAACCAGTGGAATCAGGCTACTGCTGCCGGATCTTACGGTAAGTTCATCGATTCCATGCTCTGAACAGTGATATAATCTTCTCATTTTTGCAGGCGGACAAGGTGATGCTTCTCAGTGGAACGCCTACTACCAACAACAAGGCGGTGCCGCTGCTGCTGCTACCGGTGGTTACAACGCTTCGCAGGCTGCTTCGGCGACTGGATCGACGTCAACCACGGCCGCTGCCACCAACGCATCTGGTCAGCCAGACTATTCGGCACAATGGGCCGAGTACTACCGCCTCATGGGCATGCACGACAAGGCTGCTCTCGTTGAACAACAAGCCAAGGCCGGAGGCGCCGCGAACGGTGGCAGCAATGGTGGCCAGTCGCAGGCCGGCGGAGCACCAGGCTCTAACGTCTACAGTTCTGGCAGCTATAACTGAAACCTCAAGAATGACCGAACTGTTCCATCCTTTGTCCTCTTTTATTCGTTTTGTAACAGCCAAAACTCTTCTACATTTTGACTTTTTTGTATTCGATTTATCATTGAATTGTAAGCAGTGGCCCATTAATTTTTGTTGGATGAATTCTAAATTATGCTTTTCTTCCATTTGTTTTGTCGTATTGTTTTTTCTTGCTCTTTTCTTTTGTTTTGTAATGTTCTCGGAACAAAGCTCTTTAATCTTATCTATGCAAATTGAGAAACACAAATGGTTGAAATATGCCAAACACTATTTTGATTCGTTTATTCGGGAACAACGAAGACATATCGAATTACAGTAACACAGAAGTATGTCGGACGACTTGTCGGTCACAATTTCACAGAAGTACGATGAACTTCGAAGCATCGGGGACGAACTTGCCGCTTTGACGGGTCGGGAGCCGAAGTAAGTCGTTGATTTCGTTGGAAAGTTGTAGTTAAACTGGCATCTTACAGGTTTAGCTCGAAGAAGCGCGCCCATCCTGGTGAAGCTACCAGTCCTGGCGAGAATGGGTCGTTTTTCAAAAGGTTTGTTGACATCGTTGCAAGCATGATGAATTCCTAGTGCCGTTTAGCTCCCACAATCGTATCAAGATTGATCCCGATGTTCCGCTCCGTAACAATGCCGTCAAGCGTCCCCGGCTGATCTACGATGACCCTCCGGTCCGTCGTAACAGTCGTCGTGAATCTCGGCGTAGCGATTCGGAAGACGAAGAGGAGGGGAGCAGCAGTCGACCGACCGTGGCTTCCAGCGTCCGTATGCCGATCGAAACAAAGTCCCGTGAAGAGATCATCGCAGAGCAGAAGAAAAAGCAGCGCGAAGAGGATGGCAAGCGGTTAGTTGTCATTTATTTGGATTAGGGTTTATTGATAATGAAGTTTCAGTAATCGCCGAATGTTTGGCAATCTTCTGGGCACATTGAAGCAGTTTCAACAGGAGACTAAAGCGCCTGCTATCAAGACACAGGTAATTAGGCGCTTGTTTGGTTGCGTCGGTTCTAACTTTCTGTTTTCAGGTTGAGAAACTCCGCGAAGTCGAAGAGAAGCTCGAACAGACCCATCGCCAGGATAAGGAGGATTTCCTGGCCAAGAAGAAGGAAGCCCAAATGAAGTATCGGGAAAAGGAGGTCGAGATCCAGCGGCTGAAGCAGCGTCGAGCCATTCAGGCAAAGGTTTGTTTTCAATTGCTTTGACTTCTGTTTTGACTAACAAATTGACTTCTTTCAGTGTGCCACCAAAGTCAACCATTACAAGCGATTGCAAAACTTTATTCAAACCGATGCCAAACCCGCTATTTTCTTCCTTCCTGCGCGTCATACGCTTCGTACGATGGAGCTTCTCAAGAGTTCTGCCAGGAACATTGATGGTAAGCACTGCCGTGCCACTTTTATGTTTAACTGTTGTCGTTTCAGTGTTGATCAAAGAACGCGAAGAAGAAGCTGAAGTCGCGATGCGTGAACTGGATGATCTCAGTGATGGTGAAATCGGTCCCGCTGTACGTTCGGCCGTGAAGGTCGTTGAATCATCGATTCCGAAGCCAAAGGACACTCGACCGGCGTATCTCAAGGCAGCTTCCAAGCCATCTGCTTCCGATGATCTCTTGGGCGACGACATCGGTGACGACTCCAGCGACGATGATGTTCTTCAGAGTGTGGTGGTGGTCAAGAAACCGGCGCCGCCGAAGGAAAAAGAAAGTGAATCGTCTCAACGTGCCAAGAAGGACGACGACAAAAAAAAGAGCAAGGCATCGACAAGTGACGACGAAATGAACGGAAAGGAGGTAAGTGGGGAAAAAGTTTCGTCGCCGGCATCAAAAGAAAAGCGTACTTCGTCTGACACTGATGATGATAATGAAAAGAAAGCGGATATCAAGGAGAAATGAGGTGTCGTTTTTGATTTTTGGTTTAACTACCGTTTGAAGGAACGTTGCAACACATTTTTATTTTTGGTCTTCATTATTTTGCTACCACCTTTTTCGGGTTACCCTTTGCCACGAAAGTTTTATTGTATTCATAGCTCATGTAATTAAAGTATCTTTATTTTGATTATCGGACAGCAGCATACAGAACAGTCATAACACCTGCCATGGCATAACAGCCGATGGCAATAGCTAGGATTACAATCGAAAGTGTGGGTTCGCCTGCCGTGTACCAATGTCGAGGCACTTCGGGGGGTGGTGTCATCGGACGGACGAGGGGAACGATGGCATTTCCGGGGTTCATTGGTGCTCCCATTGGCATTGGGGCGGCTACCGGTGTTGCGGGTCGTGCCATTGGGACTGGGGAAGCATTGGTTATCGGAGTTGCCGGCATTGTAGGACGTGCAGGTGAAGGAGCTGTTGGCACTGCGGGCGTTGGTTTGGCATCACCGGCGGCATGTTGGATGAAGATTTGCTGGGTAAGAAGTTCAGTCGGGGCTTGAGACGGCGATGCGACTGTTTTGACATCAGGGCCCGCTGGTGGGGTAACCACGGGAGAGTTTAGCGGGGTTCGAAGTGGCGGAATGTGTGGGGATGCCACAGGAGCTGGAGAGGCTACAATTGGGGCGGGAGAAGCGGCTACAGGGGCTGGAGAGGGTGGAGGCACGGGGGGAAGAGGACTTTGGGGCTTCTTGCCAACTGTAATGTGATAAGTTGATTCATTATGGTTAGAAGTGATAAATAAACTCACAGAAACCCATTGTTATGCCGAATACAATGAAATTGGATCCAATATGCTCACAATTCACTTCTAAAAGGCATAAAATGCAAATTCCGATGTTCAAAGAAAAGATTCCAACAAAACTGTACACCGTCTACCGTAACCTGGATCCTATTCGACAACGTCAACATCATGCGTATGTTGTTAGCACTTTTTTACAATAAAAAGTAACGTGAAGCCAACTTTACAGGTTCTCCGATCCCTCCAGCTCCACCAACAATTACTAATGCCAAACCAGCCGTCCCGACGGCTTCACCTACAGCTGGTGCCAAAGCCACAAGTCCAGCAATCATGGCAGCGTCTCCAATGGCCCTCGAAGCCAAGCCCATCTCCCCTGCACGACCGACCAATCCCGCAGGCGGTCCAACGCCTCTATCGCCAGCGGCATTCGGGCAATCACCCCCTATTAACAACAATGCCTCCCCGGTGCCAACCCCAGCCGCTACACCGATGGCAGGCTCCCGGCCACCTGTACAATTCTGTGCCACCCCGGCAGCCGTGAGAACCATGTATGCCGCGCCGGCCGTCGTACTTCCGCCCCCGCCTGGCTACCATGATCCAAAGAACTTCACAGCTGGTTTATTATTGATTTTGTTCGGATTTACCTTCTTTGCGAGTGGATTAGGCTTTTCTGTTTACATTGTTGTCATGGGTTAACTTTGATTTGATTAATTCACTTTATTTGCTTTGAAAACTTCATCGAAGCTAACACAGAATAGGGTAATACTAAATAGACAAAGCAAAAGAACACAGAGATAATTTAATAAAAATGGACAAACTTCTACATTTGAAGTATAATAAAATCGAATCACAAACGTCTAGAACAACAGAATAATAAACTGAATACAAAAATCTCAATTCAAACTGTGGTCTACTGAATTTAAACTTAAGGAGCTGGCGGCTCACCAGCACCTTCATAGGGTGCGCTGAGACGGATGGCATTCGGCTGGATGCCCCAGATTTCGGTCGCGTATTCGCTGATGGTACGATCGGTCGAGAACTTGCCCGAGGAAGCAATGTTGTGCAGGGCCATCTTGATCCACTTCTGTCGGTCCTGATAGACGCGCGAAACCTCCTCCTGGGTCTTGATGTAGCTTTCGTAGTCGGCACACACGAGGAAACGATCCGTGTACTTGAGGTTGTTCGCGAGATCACGGAAGATGTCAGGCTGATCGGGCGTGAAGAAACCGGTCTCGATTTGGTCAATGACCTGGGCGAGTTCGGGGTTCTTGCCGATGAACTCTTGCGCGTTGTAGCCGCGAGCCTCGAGCGCCTGGACGTCATCGACTTCCATACCGAAGATGAAGATGTTTTCACGGCCCATTTCCTCGGCCATTTCAACGTTGGCACCGTCGAGGGTTCCGATGGTGAGGGCACCGTTCAGCATGAACTTCATGTTGCCCGTGCCGGATGCCTCCGTGCCGGCAGTTGAGATCTGTTCGGACAAGTCCGCCGCCGGGGTGATCTTTTCGGCCATGGAGACGCGGTAGTTCTCGAGGTAGACGACCTTCAACTTGTTCCCGACCACGGGGTCATTGTTGACGACATTGGCGACACTGTTGATCAGCTTGATGATCTGCTTGGCCATGTGGTAGCCCGGGGCAGCCTTACCGCCGAACATGACCGTACGCGGGACAATCTTGGCAGTGGGATCGGCCTTGATGCGATTGTACAAGGTGATGATGTGCAGACAGTTCAGGAGTTGACGCTTGTATTCATGGAGACGCTTGACATGGACGTCGTAGAGGGAGTTGGGATCAACGTCAACATTGAATTCGTCTTTGATGAATTGAGCCACACGGACCTTGTTATCAGTCTTGATACGGTAGAGGTTATCCAGGAAACCGGCATCAGTGTCAAGGGGCTTGAGCTTGGCGAGTTGGGACAAATCCGTGATCCAGCCCTCACCGATGTGTTCGCTGATGAGATCAGCCAGGCTCGGGTTGCAAAGCATCAACCAACGACGAGGCGTGATGCCATTGGTCTTGTTTTGGAATTTGCCTTGGTAGAATTCAGCGAAATCCTTGAAGGTAGTTTTGACGAGGAGATCAGAGTGCAGGGCAGCGACACCATTGACGGCATGCGAGCCGACAATCGACAGGTGAGCCATGTTGATACGCTTTTCGCCCATGCCATCGGCTTCCTCGACGATCGACATGCGACGAAGACGGTCAAAGTCACCCGGGTACTTGGCAGCGACGGCATCCATGAAGCGGGCATTGATTTCGTAGATGATTTCAAGATGGCGCGGAAGCAAATTAGCCAGAAGCGAGACGGGCCAACGCTCCAGGGCCTCAGGCAGGAGGGTGTGGTTGGTGTAGCCGAAGGTCTTGACGGCAATGTCGAAGGCCTTATCGAAGGTGAGCCCCTCAACATCGACGAGGAGACGGATAAGCTCGGGAATACCAATGGACGGATGAGTATCATTGAGTTGGATGGCGACCTTTTCGGGGAACGTGTCGAAGTCGATGCGAACGATCTCACGGACACCGTACTTGGAGCTCTTGAATCGACGAATAATGTCCTGAAGGGTGGCAGCACAGAGGAAGTATTGCTGCTTCAGACGGAGTTCCTTGCCGACGAAGACATTGTCGTTGGGGTAGAGGACACGGGTGATGTTTTCGGTCAAGTTACGGTCCATGACAGCCTGGACGTAGTCGCCATCGTTGAAGAACTTCAGATGGAAGTGGTTCTCAGCCTTGGCGGACCACAAACGCAGCGTGTTGACGACATTGTTGCGGAAGCCGGGGACAGGGGTGTCGTAGGGCATGGCAAAGACGACATGGGTGTCGACCCACTTAGCCTTGCCATCGGCATCCTTCTCGACGCGACCGTAGAAGTTGACGGGGAGCATGTATTCGGGACGGGCCTGAAGAGTGCCAAGTTAGTTTAAAATCAATATAGTCAAGTCGGACAAACCTTTTCCCAAGGGTTACCGAAGCGAAGCCAGTCATCGGGCTCCTCAACCTGCCAACCATCACGGATCAACTGCTTGAAGATGCCGTACTCATACCGGAGACCATAGCCATAGGCAGGGATGCCAAGGGTGGCCATTGAGTCGAGGAAGCAAGCGGCAAGACGTCCGAGACCACCATTACCAAGGCCAGCGTCTTCTTCGATCTCCTCCAACTCTTCAATGTTCAAACCGAGCTGATAGAGGGCTTCATCGACAGTGGCCTGCATGCCGAGATTGAGCATAGTGTTGGTCAGGGTGCGGCCCATGTAGAATTCGAGCGAGAGGTAATAGACGCGCTGGAATGTGCCAACATCAACATACACCCATTCTTATCACCTTCAAATCAACAAACCTTGGGATCATGCTCATAATAATACTGTTGAGTACGGATCCAACGCGACACAAGATGATCACGAACGGTATCAGCCAAGGCCATGTAGTAATCACGGGGAGTGGCGACATTACGGTCCTGAAGTGTGCCAAATTAACATTGGCACTCAAAATTTTGCCAACAAACCTTGATCAACGAGAAATGCAAGTGCCGATTGAAGGACTTCTTGATGTTAGCCACATTCTCGACCTGGGCGATGCCGCGGACGCTAATCTGCTTACGACGGTCAGCGTCAGACATGGTTGACGGAGGGTTCAATTCGATGAGATGGCTTTGGTTTCACCTGAAAGGAAGGAGGGTTAGGGGCAAATTTCAAACAAATGAAACACGTTTGATTTGAAAACACGGAAGACGGAAGCACGCTGATTGTAAACTATTGTCACGGTGAAAGGAATGTGCATCGTTTGTTTGGTCGGTTCAATGACAACGACAGAACGGAGATCAAAGAATTGTTGAGACAGGGGCTCATTTAGGGGTTTTTGGGTGAATGGGGTTGTCTGAGATGTCAATTTCGGAAACGTGGTGATTGTTATCGCAAAAAGTGGTGATACATTGGTTAAAAGGTCAAACATTGATAAGATTTTTTTGATTCTTTAGTAAAACTGGCACATCTACAGTGAATATACGTACATAGATCAAAGTTCAATACTATTGGGACACTGTCTTGGCCACCCATGCAGCCCTAGCTTATTCATAAAACACATACGCTGTGCATTGACTACCCCCTCTGCGGAGGCGGTCGGTCATAAACATCTCCACATGGCACCCTCTTATTAGTGGTTTAAGATCCCCGATATTTATGACTACCAATAATCATCAACTTCAAGACCGAGAAAAATGCCGTTCCGTGTTGTATCGACTACCTAGGGGACTGGGACATGAAGGAAGCACATTCTACGCAATACGGTTAGCTTGAAAAAAACTATGTGCATCGATTGTGAGCAGCAGCTGCTCTTATCCCAGATATTCCGATGACGAATACTGGCGGATCTAAGGCCTTAGTTCAAAGTGATTGGCATCGGCAGACGGGGAAGGAGCGACCGAACACGATCACGACAGATATACATCTGCAAGAAAGATATGCTTGCTTGACTGGAAAGGTCGAGTCGTCGACAGGTGTCTAAGACAGAGAAGCAAAAAAAACGACTTGATAACCTAGATTTTATGCTTTTTGTGTTGTCATCGCGAAAAATGATGATAACAACAACAACAAACGCGGGTTTGGTCACTGTCTGGTCTGGTTTTGACTTGCAAGTTAGCTGATAAGAAAAAGGTGTGGATAAAGTAGCTCTAAAAGGATAAAACACTGCTAATAGTAGGCCAGGACATAATAAAACACGGTTATTAGTTTTATCAAAGATAGAGTCAAAGGTCGGAGTTTGAAATAACAACTGCTTCCGAAATAGATAAAAAAAAGGGGGTTGACCTCGGAGTCAAGTCAAACCCGTCTAGTTAGTCGCCATCGACCGACGCTGCCGACGTCTCTCTCAACGCCCCGACCAACTGTTTGTTTGAGATTTGAAGAACAACAAAAACGCAATGAGCCCCGCCGACCAGTCTTTTTTCCTCGGGCCCGTCGGCCCGTTTCTCGAAGACTGGCATCATCTCCTCCACGGCTGGAAAGGGCGAGTCGGAAGGGAAGTGATCGATCGTTGAGTCCACGAACCCTCCTCCCCTTCTCATCAAATTCAAAACAACGAGGTAGGCAAAAAAACAAACACATTGAAACGTGGGATTTGAAGGTGAAAGTTAAAGCTTTGCAGGCTTCAAATTTAAATCCGCCAAAGAATGAAAGTTACGTGAGAGGGGGAAGGAAAGAATCATTCTTTGCTCGAGAATGTGAGCCACATTACACGGGGGGCGTTATTGGAATCAAAATGGTTATGTTATCAATGAAAAAAGGGGGGAGTTTCAAAAGGCATCAACATTCAATGATGGTTGTTGTTTCCGCGTCGGAAAAGGTTATCATCACATTGGGTCGCTACTGACTATAGGTAGGTACCTGGGCAATGAGACTCATTCGGGGGCGCCGACAAGCAAGACCCTATAATGGAAATGAACGCTGGTCGGCGGCGGCACGCACCAGCCAGTCACGCAGTTCACGTGAAACGATGCTTTTGCGCTCGTTGGAAAGGCGTCGTTAAAAAAAGCTCTGTCTGACTTGACTTGAGACATGGTTGTAGCGCTTGGAATAGTCTATGGTTTGTGTACGTCGACGTAGTTATCAATTACAGGAGGGTGACAATTTAATTTTGGAAAGCAGGCTTTTAGGTTTTTTGTAAACGCCTGAGGCGGAAATCGATTATGCCAGAAAAAAAGTGAAATGGCGTAGCAAAATTTGAGCATAAGCTTTGTGGGCAAGCATTGGAATTGAATTTTTATCAAAACGAAGGAAGGAAGAAGTAAAAAAACGTAAGGACCAGACACACATACATGTAAACAGTGGGGACATTGTCAGTTAGCATCCTAGCATCCATCAAGTCCAAACCTCCAAACCGCCGGACGAGGAGCCAGTGCAAAGCAGACGGAACTGGAAGGCTTGAAACCAGCCTTGAAATAGGACAATGAGGGCAAACATTTTCAGTTAGAGATATTAGGCACTTTCAAAGGGTTATACAAACAGTAAGCACGATATTTTGGATAAAAACACCCAAAACAACAATATTGTTCGAAAAACAAGTGCAAGCTCGCAGAGCCCTGCCAGAACACGTCAAATTCCGTCGGACTGAAATGCGTGTTTCACAGACTTTCGGGAAGGGTTTTCCCATTCCTCACGTATTTGTAGGCACCCACCCTTTGCCGACGGCGCCAACAACGGCGACGACCGACGTGTAAGCAAGTCATTGCCGACGGTTGTGTCTGCCGCCGCTGACTGCCTTTATCAATTGGGGCAAACGGCCGGCGAAAAGGGTTGGTTGTGCCCCGTCGAATGTGTCTGCCATAGGGTGAAGCGAGAAGAGAAGGGCAAGTGCTTTCTAATCCAGGAAGTGGATAAGCGTAAAGGAGCTTTCAATCTTTTTTCTTCAAAAAACCGTTTATCATTTCAATCAAAATTTTCAATTCATTACGAACAAGATAAATTCATCTTTATTACTTATTACAAGTGACAATTCCCTGTATTTTGCTCTCCATTTTGCGGATCCTTCATTTATAGCCCGCCGGATTCATGTAAACCGGTCGCCGATGATCATTGCTCGCCTCTAAAGACCCATCTGCTTGTCGGACAATTGCTTGGATCGTCGCAAATGGGAATCCCATTACAGTCATGTTGTGGCCCCTCTTTTTGAGGGCTTCAATCATGTCAGTGGGGAAGCCTTCTTCATAATATGTGTTCAGTGGAGTAAATTGGTTATGGATTCGAGGGAAATCAATCGCATCCTTGACAGTCTGGTTGAAGGACAAAACATGCAGCAAGAATTGACTCATCGTGGAAATGATCTTCGAGCCACCAGCGGCACCTGCCACTACGCGTACCTTTCCGCTTACAGTATCAAAGGCGACGAGCGGTGACATGGAAGACATGGGCCGAGCTCCAGGAGTCACGAAATTAGATTCACTCGGTTCGAATCCGTAGAAATTTTTAGCCCCAGGAATGGAGAAATCATCCATCTGATCATTCCATACAATGCCCAAAGTGGGTGAACGGCGGTGCGAGCCGAAAACATTGTTGATCGAAGTTGTGAAAGATACGGCATTGCCGGCGGCATCGACAACACCAATATGGGAAGTTCCATGTTTCCCGGTTTGAGGCAGATGAGCACCATATTCGGATTCAGGCTGAACACGGTCGGCTTGCTTGATTTTGTCCGCGATTTGAGCATGGAATGCTGGGTCGAGAAGTTTTTCGACTGCTTTATCCGAATCGGGTCCATGTCCTAAACCACAGTCATGAAAGATGGCATCTTTTATGAAAAAAGTTACCTAATTGAGTCCGCAGGGCATAACCATACTTTTGTGCCTCAACAAATCGATGCAAAAACTCATCATCATTATAAAGTGTAGCCGACTTGCTGCCCTTGGGATACAACTCTAAAAAAATGTGCGCACTTTTAGCCGCTAAGCAACAAAACCCATGCCAGCTTACTAGACATTACAGCCACCAAAAATTGCGTAACAACAAATCCAGATGGTGGTTTCGGTCCGCAAAGTCCGATATTATCACCACCAATGCCAGTAGTGAGGGGTGCCGTTTCATCGACGATCGATCGATACTGTTCAAGGTCCTGCTTTGTTATAAACCCGTCTAAAATGACAAATATTGGCGTTTTTTGAGTTTCTCTAGTCATAAAAAGTAAGGCTAACCATTCCCATAAATTTCTGCTGCGATCTGTTGCGCAACATCACCCGTATAAAAAAGTTTAGCAGGATCAGAACTTGTTGCAAGTCGTTGAAGCGTGTCGGCAAGGACTGGGTTCTTCATGATTTCACCTTCTTTGTAGAGTTCGCCTGTGGCGTTGTTGATAAAAAAGGCTCTGAAATAACGTTATCAAAGTATGCCATGTTTGATGGCAGATGGAGTCAAAACTTACTTCATGGTGGGTTCATTCTCAATATTACTTTTAACAAGGTTCAAATTAGTTTCCATCAATTTTGTCGCCGGAACACCATTACGTAAATGGGTTACTGTAGGCATGATCAAGTCCTGCCATGCGATGCGTCCGCTTCCGTATCTTTTGAAAGCTGTCCAGAAGCCGTGGACTTCACCGGGTGTAGCGATCGATTTGTAGCCTAAATAATGCCCTTATCACTCACAACTTCAATAATCAATAAAATCAACCTGTAAAAGCATCCTTCGGATTGTTGATAAAAGTTTGATTGTTCGTAGCCAGCGGCGCTGTTTCCCTCGCATCAATCGTCAAACACTTTTTCTGATCAGCCAAGTAGACCGTCATCAGTCCACCCCCACCAATACCACAACTATGCGAATTCAACCCGCCTATACATACCGAAGTGGCAATAGCAGCATCAATGGCATTTCCGCCTCGAAGGAGTATATTTCTCCCAATTTCACTACATAGCCCATTATCCGATACGACAGCAACTTTTTTAAAGGTTGCTATTAGGGTCCGAGGGGACAGGTGAGGCCAATCCGCACGCGATAGATCGGCTAATGTTTTACCTCTGGACTTGAAATCGTCATTGCCTGGGGGGCGCAGGACAAAAAATAAAAGGATAAGTAGCAGGACAAAGATCGCGCCGATGAGGGCTGCAATTAGCCAGGGAAGACCTCTGAAAGCCGCGCACTTACTGGGTTAATTACGATTTTTGGGGCTTTCAGGGATACTTACTTCTTTCGCGCATCAATGATCCCGGTAGGGGAATCCAAGCCTAACCGATTGTCGTCCTCGAGTTTGATCGTTGTTGCCATGTCCCTGAAATGGTATCATTGAGCCCATATTTAAGCTAAAAACAATAAAAACAGTTTGAAATGACGCATCTTGAAACCACTTTAACAACAAAGCCACGTCATTGAATCATGATTTTTTAAATTTTAGTTGAATTGAAACCGTTAAATGTTAAATGATTGAATCACATGGCTATCATCATTGTTCCCACGTTAATGTGGTCTGCATAATGTGTAGCCCCACAGGTTCGACACATTGACAAGGGGAACACATTTCAAAAGTCAATGACACGAATACATAAAGGATCACAAGCAAAATTCGTGCAAGCTTTTTGATTGAGATGAGTGGACAGCTGCCCGGGGCCGCCTGGGGCTCTAATCGTGGGGCTAAAGAAGCGCTAAAGATATGCGTTGTTTGCACTTTCAAGGAAAGTGACAACCTAAATCTTTGTACGGCACAACTTGATAAATTGCAAGTTGCGCTGCTCTATGATAAAATTTAAAGTGAAATTGGACCATTGAATGAACGAAAAAATTAAAAATACGACGAGACAAGGCAAACTCGTTTGGATAATCCTTTTACATTTACGTTCACGTTGATGGTTGTAACAGTTTGGACTGAGTTGCTCATAAAAATTAGAATGAACAGACCAAAGTGACAATGTAGCACTTTAAAAGACAAAGGGAAAAGACAGTTCTCGAAAAGAGGCTTCAATGTAGTCGTTCGAGATGCTTGATCATCGATGGGAGTCGAGCAAAGTGGGATAGAACTTACTTACCGATCGGATAAACAATAGCTTTTATGTTTATTGGCCATATTGCATAAAACGGTTTCGCTTTGCAGAGCTGCTTACAGATTGAAGTTCAATATAGGAATTTCAAAGTTCCAATGTAAAATAGACTTGCAAGGTTATACAAAACTCCAACAGTCAAGTTTGATCCAGCAAGTGAGGATGAGGATGAACTTGGCTTAAGCACACGTTTTTGACGAACATCTTTATTCGAGTTCAACAACTGCGCCCCAGAAAAATGAACACAAAGTAGACAAGTATTCGGGCGTTAGCGTCCCCTTCCCCGTGCACAGGGTCACTTCACAGCATGGCTAAGCAGTAAGCATAAGCAAGACTACAATGCGAAACTATTTCTATTTCCCACGACAGTTTAAAACTGACACTGATGTGATGGATCAAGCTTTGGGATTTTCATCATTTAAAACATCATTGAAAAGCAAAAACTGTTTGTGAAAAGTGAAAGTGAAAGTGAAAACTGCAAAGAAGTGAAGATGAGATGAACCGCACGAAAAATGTAACTCTAACTTCTAAACATGGCTGAACACCCCACACTTGAATTGTTTTTGCGAATCGAATGTCGCAGTTAAACCCACACATCACCTGTTGGGTTTAGATAAAAACCAGTTTTTGGCATGAGGGTGGGAGTTATTGTTAACCCCTGGGGCTTGCTCATTAGGTCATGACTGATCAGAACTCATATGTATTTGACACGTATTGACATTGAAAACAAAACAGGCGTGGCGTGGTAAAAAAAATGGTTAATTATGGCAATAAATAGAATCAAGAAACTTACTTTGGACAATTTATGCATCCAATATTGAAAAGGGACGTTTTTCTTCGCGGTTTTATGATGTAATATTTGTGTTCTGGTCGGGGTAGCATATCTGAAACAGTTTTTTTAAACAGTGAAAGACGTATCATATCTGATAAATGCACTGGCTAAACAAGACGAGTACATCCAAAATCAAAAAGTACATCAATAAGCTTGTCATCGACAGTGCAGTGCCACAGGCAAACAGCTGTCAACTGCGCGGTGGCGGTGTGCCCTTATGAATGGATATGAACGAGGATTGACTTAGTTAGTCGTAGGTACAACCTACATATGTTTGTTGTCGCCCCGCAGGGCACACAAGGCAACTGTCAGGATAGCATAATTTAGTGAGAAACCGATTAAATGCCACTCTCGAGGGATGGGTGGGTGGTACAACTCGGCTTAACAGATGGTTTCAATCAAGCAAAACTTGGTTCACTTGGTCATCGACACTGAAATTGACCACAACGTTGACCTCTTGGAACTATTAGCTCAACTTTATTGCATCATACAATACTTACAATTTATCAAGTACATACAAACATCCCTGCCCTGTCCATTTATACAAAACCTAACATAAGCAACACTCTAATCAGCATAGAATTCCAGCAACTGCGTAGTTTGCTCTATCACCGTCTTTTCATCATTGTTCAAATCTCGGATAACGACAGCTTCTTTTTCACCGGCTTCACGTGCTGCTGCAACGACGGCGTCCGGTACGTTGAAATCTGTTAATCCGCACATGTTTAGAAGGCTTTTGAGGGTTGCGCGGGTTTCCGAGATCTAAAAGAACCTCATTACAGACTTTTTATAAGTGAAGTTGTAAACTGACCAAATTTTCATAATAAATAACAGGTGAAATGTAAAACTTCTTTTGCCTCTTGTAGTTGATCACCGACGAACAAATAATTGCCACGGCCAATTCGATGACAGACTTTGGGCGGACCATGTTGACCGATGCCGTTTCGCCAGTTGTCATTGTTGTAACTGTGTTTGAAAAGGCTGGCAGAGTTCGTTGCAATAGGATTGCCTGAAGTTATTCTTTTTTTTATGTTTGAAACTTGTTGAAAACCTACCATTTTAGCAACTTCAATGAAATCAGCATCCCCCATCGGCGGATGAATGTACAAACTGATAGCATGTTCAAGCTGATCCCGAGCCATGAAGACATGCATCACGTGGGGTGCGACGGCATGGACATGTAAAACAAGTCGGATACATGATGGTCTCAGACGGAAAACAAGTGTTTGCTTGTTTGCCTGATCTTTGCAGAGAAAACGTAATGATGCCGACAACATCTTTCTTATCGATGCAACTCCGAGAGCTTCATAGGTTTCACAATATGTCGAAATTTGTGTCAAAACATCCGGATAACTGAAGACGGATAATGCCTGGGGTGCCGCTTCATCGTCAGCGATTTGTTGCAACGAGGAACAAAGGACTGATGATCCGGCATGGGGCATTGTTGTCAGGGCGATCACCTTGCCTAAAACAGTTTCAAAGATAATTTTCAATAGCTTGAGGGCATGACTTACCTTTAAAGTGCCGCCAACGCTCACTTTCAGCGATAAACCGATTCCAACGAACTCGCGCAACTCGTTGTGCCTCGGCAAATTGCCCCTCAGCTAAGCTATCACAGTATCTGTACGAATATTCCCCAATGTTGAACGGCATTTCGACAAAGTAGGCATAATTAACATTGCAGGAATACAATTGCCATTTCGGATCATCGAGGACCGAAAAAGTAATCCATTCACTGTGGAACACCATAAAATCGACATCACGAGCAATGTCTGATGGGTGTAGCTTGCGGCGTGCCAGGATGGACATAATTTCAACATCTGCCGTGGCGCTTCCGAATTTTGTGCCATTAAAATTTTGTTGGGTTTTCGGCGAAAAGCCACGTTTCAGCAATGAATAGAAGTCGGACTCAAGCAGCAATATTGATCGAACGAATCTGTAGACCAGGTAGACGCAGACATACAGGAAGATCGGGCTGGCGAGAAGGTCGCGCATTGCCGTTGAGGATGATGAGCTTCGACGTGCCATTTTGAAGTTGATCGATTGATCCGATTCTATTATAGTTTAAAAACAATTCTCTAACAGTTTTTCAACAAGATCAGGCAGGTAGTGCATCCGGTAAGCGGGGTCTGGTGGCAGTCAGCTTACATCATGAAGGATGCGCGGAGATAGTCGAGAAAGCAAAGAGCATGCACTATAAAAATGACGATGGTGAACTTGGTGAAGAGGGCCAAGAAGTGAGAGCGGTCCTCGCGGATCTGAGCAAGTCCGGCCGGAATTCGAGAAGGACTTTTTGAAGTTTTCCTGCGCAAGGAGGGGGGAAACGGAAGGTCCGTGTTATGTCAATACTGCATGTATTACGTCGCGTCACAAGCTGGATAGCTACCCTGCCCGAGGATACGCTATATCCACAAGGGGCGCCGGGACTCAATGAATAAATGGATATACAGACAGCAACAGCCTAAAGACAATGCGGAATTAAAACAACACTGTCTAGATGGCCGACGGGCGACAAGATGGAAAAGCGGCCCTGTGAAACCGTGAAAACGCAATAAAATAAAAGACAGGGGTGGGAAGACGCTGCTAATAGGCTAAGCGAAGCCGTGAACGACAACGTCGAAAAGGCATATGGGAAGAATGGTCATTTTTATTTTGTGCTTAAAATAATTTTCGAAATGTCTGTCACATTAAACCTTGCCCCGCGCTGTGAAACGCTGTGAAACTGAAGTTGAAATTGAACGCAAAACTAGGCAGAACGGCGCCTGTCAAACGAAACAACCTCTGGGAACCCCCTCTGGGCAAAAGTCATTGGATTAGACCCACTGCCGAAGTGTATAGACACGTAATTTGGGTCTGCATCGTCAAGTCTAAATTATGTCCTCTTTCGCGGGGGAGCATAAGCCTCTTGGTCTCTTTGAACGGGATGCAATTCGGCCCGATGGGTGTTCGAAATCTAAACACATTCCCTCGCCGCAAACAGGGAATATGCCAACAACTGCTTATGATCAGCGGCGACCCTCGGTGGTCGATGACTGCGAGCATGTGCCGCCTGGTGAAAGCAGGCTGGCTGGCTGATGGCTAACGTTTCAAAGTGGTTTGATGGTTTCTTAGATTGCGGATGACATATGGCTACCATGAATCTTTTCGAAAAGAGATAAACTGCAAACTTTCTAGCGATTCTATTCAACTGTTTACGGTATAACGTGGCACTGGTAACGAGTACAATTCACACAACTTGTAACAGTTTTTCAACTTCGACTACTACTGTTTAACGAAGCTTATTAAAAATCGCTTTTTTCGTGTAATTAGAAAAACTGACATACTTTAGACAAAAGTCAAACATCAACATGCTGGAGGCTATTTTTATGGTGTCTCTCCTCTCATCGAATCATAAGCCAAACATCTGTTGATGCACTTCAACAGATTTTGCGAGTTACATAGCAAAAACTGTTGCAAAAAGTTAACGAAAAGCAAAGGTTTGATCTTGCAAACGACTTCAAAGCCTCCGCACAACGATCGTTCTAATGAGTACAACTATGTTGAAAAAACTGATTTATTGTTAGGGGTTAGCAAATTGACAGAACTGAAACATCCATATTGCTATCAGTTGCTCAAATGTGTGTTTTTATCCTTCGCAAAATCACGAAAACGGATAATGACGTGAAGAAGTTGTCATTCAGAGCCGTCTTCAACACTCTTGTAACGAAAGACAGATAAAAAGACTTACTTCGTTGGCTGCATTGTCGCTCACGGCGAGTTCATTATCTACGCACAGCAAGATGCTTTTGCTTGTTTTGTTTGTCCATCATGCGCACAATGCTCAAACCACTGGCTTGACTGCGTCCAACTGCCTTGCATGTTGTATCGGTTTTTCAGTCGATCCGAAATGTCTTCATCTTCGCGACAGCTTTGGTTAACGTTGCCACTCTATATATCCCAGTTTTGATAACCCATTTTATATATCGCTGTTCCAGTTCAGTTGCGCCATAATTCAGTTCTTAATATAACAATCGTCTGTCTTGCAGCAGGCATGATCCGCTTCATCTTAATCCAAAATCGTGCCGGCAAAACCCGTCTTGCCAAATGGTACATGCATTTCGACGATGATGAAAAGCAGAAGCTCATCGAAGAGGTTCATGCCGTCGTAACCGTGCGAGATGCTCGTCACACTAACTTTGTCGAGTTCCGCAACTTCAAGATTGTCTATCGACGCTACGCCGGTCTATATTTCTGCATTTGCGTCGACATCATGGACAACAACCTCTACTACCTCGAAGCCATCCACAACTTTGTCGAGGTCTTGAATGAATATTTCCATAATGTTTGTGAGCTGGATTTGGTGTTCAACTTTTACAAGGTTTGCATTTTGTGCCATTAACCAGAGGATCGAAGCATTCCGGCAATGTTTTCAGGTATACACCGTCGTAGACGAGATGTTCCTAGCTGGCGAAGTACGAGAAACATCCCAGACAAAAGTATTGAAGCAGCTTATGACACTGACGTCCCTCGAATAACTAACTCCACCGTTTTTGACTCTAATCAGTTCGACATCTCTTATCGGATCTGTTCAGGCTGCAATGCCTTTGGCCATTGTTCTTCATTCCTTTTAGCCGTTCTACACAGCCAGGTGATCACCGCTAGCAAGTTGTATACTCTGCAATGCTGCCCCCAATCCATTTCCTGCGATGAATAACCCCACAGCTTTCTTTTTTTTCCAATTTTACATAGTTTTGTATTTAACTAATATATTTATTCGCTTTTATTTTATTTATTTCACTTTGCAATGTAAAATCAGATTTGTACTTAATTTATATTGTTTTACAGTCATAGATTTCAATAAATGTAACAAAACTATACCCTGAAAAGGGGCTTACGTGTTTTCACATTTCATTGTCAGTTTTATTTTCAGTTTTTTCCGATCAATTGCAAATGCCATTGTGATGCATGAATCACAAGATTGAGCCAACCAGTTTATGATCCCACCTGGCTTTGTGAGGGGATTTTAATCCTTGTCAGGTATTGCGATGCTAATTCGGCCGAAAACAGGATGTACTTCTGGGGAGCTGGTTTTGAATCCTTTCAATTTTTATATTTGGAATCTGTTGCATCACTAAGCCGAACAACAATATGTGATCAGATCAGTTGATGAGTCACATGCGCGGAGAATCAGTTTTACAAACAGGAACATGGCATCGATGCCGAAAAGAGTGTCAGTGCTGCTGTCTGGGGTCGTGTTTATCAGTACGGCAAAAAAACAACTGATTACTGTACATAGAGGTCTGAAATGAATGTTGGCCAAAACAACTCCAATGATAGTCCATGAATCGAATTGAGTGGAAAGCGGATTTACGATGAGTCGAGGCACATCGACATCGACGGACGACTTCGACATGCTAGCCCAATCATGCGGAACCGTCGAATGCGCGACCGGAAAACGTGAAATCGGCTGCTGCGCCGGTTGTTGCCTTGCCTTTGTCCAATGTACAGCCTGGTTGCCGTCGGGGGGCCTCACCCTCACCTCGTTTACCTTGAAACCATCCATCGTCATCCCCTGCCTGTCCTCTGTGGCTTCATGGTTACCAACAATCTCTATCCTATCCCCGTCCCATAATGCATCACAACACCCGTGAACGTGAAAGGTGAACAGATGGAGTTGGAACTATGCAGCCAGGGGATGCTGCGAGGGCCTAACCGGGCGGATATATTGTGCAACCGTATGCATACGCATGCCATTGAAGCCACTTTCCGAACGAACTTGTTTCAGAGGGGGATTGATGCTGATGCGCAGGCGGGGTCCCAGCCGCCATAACCGAAGGCCTGTCTGTACAGGTAGTAGTTTCATCGAACCAACCAACCGACATTCATGGAGGGGAACCATCAAGTCGGATGGGGTGTCATCAGTCGTCATCGAGTATCGGGATGGATGAGTCGACAAATAAGGCTTGGTTTTTTGTCGAAATTGGACATAGTGGCCACTCGGATTTCCGGAATAACAACAGTTTTGTGTCGACTGGGATTTGTTTACTTTTTTGAGTTGATCTTTCCGATCTGATGTGATTCGGCTGTTCACATGAATCTTCTGATCGCATTTCAAGTGCCCAAACAAGTCTAAATTACAGTACAAAACCCCCAAAACCCCCCGCGATACACATTCCTTATTAGTATGTTTGTACGTTTTTTGATGCCAGCTTTCGCACCACCTACACTTTTTTACGAGGCCCATTATAGTGCCTTTTTTTGAAACATTTTTCGTATATGTTGTCCGAAAAAGACCTACTACTACCCTCACCTTTGTCCTGGGCCTGTCCTATTCCCGTTCCAACTTTCGTTTTTATAACCCTTGGCAGTAGTCCCGACATTGTTATGCCTTCAGGCGAGCCCCTGCTGGTCCGCTCTCACTCGGCACGTCTGCCATAATCGCTTCGTCACGTCGTCTGCCACCACCGCCGTTGCCATCGTCACCACCGCCACTCTCCGCCCATTCCGACGAAACGAATCGAGAATCCTCGCTCGCAACTGCCGTCGTGCTGGATCGCCGGGAAGAGCGTTCCTTCTACCGAATTTCATCCCCGTCACCGGGCTTGTTTCGACCACCCCCACCACCTGACAACGATCATCCGGATTCGTATCGACTAGCCGAAGCAGCCCCACGTGGTTATCGCCCGGCCCAGCAAGCCTACGCACCGAGAAGTGTCGTAGTGAACGATAGTCCCGTCGACGATAACAGTCCCGACCGTGATCGCGCAGTCTTGTATTCCCCGGCATCCCAACGTAGTGCTGGAGGTGGGTCTTCTGGCATCTACACAAAGCGATACCATAACACGAGCACGAGGCCTGAGGCCTTTATCGAGGAAGACGACATCGTCAACAACCCCGCCCTCGCGGCAACCGCTCCGGAACGACACCCTCGAGCCGCTTATTTTGGCAGTGATCCTATTGGCGGGGACTATAACCAACAACGACAACCTCGACGAACCACATCCGGTGGGCAGTATCGAAGTCCGACACCTGTGGAGAGAAGTTTAGATCCATACCGGTCTGATAGCCGTGTGAATAATAACGAAACGATGGCGAGTGGTCGATTTTTAGCTGGCGTTTCGCTTGGAATTCGACTTTTTATTCTTGTAAGTTCAACAAATACGTACCCAAGCTAACAGATGTGTTTAGATATTGGCAATTGTGTCCCTGATTCTTGTAATGACAGCCCCAGGAGTTTGCTTCTGGCGTGAAATCAATGGCCAACAAACATCTCGTGAAATATGTCCACCTTCAAATACACTGTTTCCAATGAACATTGATCGATGGAACAGTGCTCTTCACTTTCAACTTCGTGGACAAAAGTAATCACAACGTTGACTAATTTCAACTTAAAACAAACTTTCAGCATCTGGGGCCAACTTGCGATCATCATTCTAAGCATAATCTTTGCCATTATGCCACTATTCTTCAGTTGTATCTACTTTGGCGCTGGCAGATCACTGACTTTTACGGTATTTGAACACTCCAAAATCTTAAAAAATACTATTGAAAGCCGATTTTAGCAACTCATAGCCACCGGCATTTGCATCATTGCCTTCCTAGTTTTCGGTGGCTTTGAAACATGGTATGCCACCGGTTTCGATCACATGCCTCTATTCATCCGACAAATCGGTGGAGGTACCTTCAGTGGTTGTGCCGGTATTCCAGCCTGTGAGACTGGCTTTGTCGTCAAAGGATGGGCAGCCGCAGCGGCTTTCTACTTTTTGGCGGCCGTACTTTTTATCATTGATGCCGTGGTGATCTTTATGCGCAAGGATAAGTAAGTTTTTCATCCGCCTTTTTATCATTGCTTTTCTAACATTGTTTTCTGCTGTAAAGTGCCATTAACCCAACCCCAACGCCTAACATGACAAGCTAACCATATTACTAATCTCAATACTAATACTAATACTGCCTGCTTATATACCGGTTACCAAAGGTAAATCCACGATTATTGTAATTGCGCACTATACGAGCAGTTTTACTTATCACAATCACAAAATTTGCCTCTTTGCACGTTCGTCGTTGTTTCAGTTCGCACGCGAAAAGAGTGTCTTTGCAGCACAGCGTGGCGCGAGCATCGTTCTGAAAGTTTCTAAAAATGCTCATCCATGATCCTACACAACTTCTTCAACTATGTTATTTTACCCGTGTAACTTTCTTTTCTACAAAATGTGAGGTGTGATGGTGTTTTGGAACCTAGTGATAACAGTTTGACATTTCAGTGAGATTATGGAAGAATTTTATCTTTCATTTGAAGATTAAGTGAAACCGTTCAACGCACCTTTTATTTTTCCTGTTATAATTATAGCTTTGCCTTTTTACGGAAATAAATACATTTTTATTCAGAAAATATATATACATTGTGTACAAAATTTACAAAATTACAGTCAATCGTTAGGACGCTTTACTGTTTTCTGCCGCTACTGACTGACAAATAGACCGATATCCCCTTCGATATCGTTGATGGCACGCATTTAGGTAATCCATATTGCTACAACCGGGGGCTTCACATCCGGAACAATCTGAAGGGCATGGCTTTGGACGTACTGATAGATAATTGTTCATAGGCCAATCGAAATAAGGATCTGATGGCGGAAGATTCGACGCTGTAACCCAATCAGCGGAATGGCTCGGGTGTAGAATGTGCTGCATTTTGAAGACTTCGAACAATTCGAAAGCGGAGATAGAAGTGAGATTGAAAATCAAAGAATACACGGAGCAGAGCAGACAAGTTTTTGGTTTGACTTATGCGCCAGCCTTGCTCCATGGTCCTTTATATATCTGTCGTCGATCGGGATTCGCGCACTCACGCGAACCCTCGCGAAAAGCAACTCCCCAAACTTTCGTCATTGTGACCACTAATGCCCTGCCCGGGGTGGGGGATATCCCGATAATGATAATGATCGCCTGCATGGACGGGTTTATCGTCCATGTCGTTGACGTCAATGAAGAATGCGTTGATTATTGAACTGTGAATCGGTATTTGCACCCGTCGATCATAAGTCGCATAGTCACATCAAAAAGTTTCGAAACATACTTTATTTAGTTAAAATCACACTATTACACGGAAAAAAATGCCTATATTATCGCTTATTTGTCATTTTTTTCATCTTTCTTCTTCCCATCCTTGTTCGACTTGCCGCCATCACCAGTGTCGTCCTTCTTACACTTGCAGACGTAGATGATGTAGATGATGACGAAAATCATGGCGAGGAGGAACAGCCCACTGAAATCAGTCAATTTACAAACGCAAAACAACAAAATTCTTACCCCAAAACAGAGCAGACAATGATGATAGTCTTCTGACGACCCTTGGTATCCTTGAAAATCTTACACTTTGGAATGTGCAGCTTGAAGTCTTTGGGCGCTTTGGGGAAGTACAATCCAATGGGGCTGTCAATTTTAACGGCATCCTTACTCCAAAAACTGCCATCATCAAGGTTGCCATGCTTGTCCAATTTGAAGGTGTAGGAGTCTTTTTGATCGGAATCTGCGGTGAGTTTGAGGCTGTCATCACAGTCTTTGTCGGATTCCAAAGCCGTTTCGTAGAAACAAACTTCAAACTCGTCCTTTTTCTTCCATTTTTTGGCTTCCGATATCTCGAAAACGAGTTCACTGTCTTCGAATTCGATATTGACGGCACCAGAGCGAACAATGTTCCTGCAGAGGGTTTCGTGGAGGGCTATGGCATTGAAATGGTACAACTTACAAGCCTCCATCTTCTTCCTCATATGGAACCTCGTCGGCAAAGCCATGGGCGAGTAGTACGAGAAGGCAGACAAACCGGAACCGGAGCATGGCGGCCTTCCAAGAATTTTTGATGAATGGAAGTGAATGCCCTTTGGGAATGGTTAGTGCGGGGGTAATACTGTCAGAAAGGGGAAATTATCATACACGGAATTCAAATTCAAATTCTTTATTGTTTTTGTTTCATGTGTACACACAACAAGTAGATATCTCAAAAGTACGGTGATCTACAGTATTCAGGCTTCAGACAGTCCTTCTCGCAGACAACATCATGCGTCGAAATGGCGAAGATTCTGAAAGTGGTTTAGCAACAGGAACATCACCAATGCTTTCTTGGCCGCCGTAGGAAGCTGATTCCGAGATTGATGAACTCGCACCAGTGTCGGAGTAATCCATTGGTGGCGGCGCGGATTCCACCGGACCCTGCTCATATTCTGATGGTGGTGGAGGTGGTGGCACTTCACTATAAGCCGGTGGCGGTGGCACTTCACTATATCCCGGGGGCGGAGGTGGCACACGGTAGCGGGGAGGGGCAACATAGGGCCGTTCGACTGGGATATATTGACGGATTCTGAAAAAAAAAGTTACAAAAACCCTCAAAAGTCAAGACAAAACTTACATTTGAGTTCGCGGCGGTGCCTGGGGCCGTCCCCGAATAATGCCATACACCGGAACCTTGTAATAGCTCGTCGTCGGCGGCACATAACCATACCCAACAATGGAACTACCACCACCACAGGTCGAACAACACGTTGAACATCCCCATAGGAAGGCTCCACATTGAGCTAATGCACTAATTGAAACAGCTATGAAGAGCAAGTATGACGACGACATTTTGATTCACTGCTTTGGTGAAACTTTGAAACATTGCTTTTATACCGATAGTAGGACTCCAGCCATAAGGTCACAGACCCACTGCCAAAGTTTAATGGTGTTTTTCTTTGAAAGTTTTTGGATCGTAAATTAGGCTAGTAAGCACGGCCACAACTCCATAAAAACCCATCCATCAGGTACATACTTCCGATATGTAGTGTAAAAATGACGAAACAAAAGACCAAAAAACCGGCTTCTTGAAGCAAGTGAGACCGTTCTGGGACATGGTGAGTGATAACTCTTTTGATTCAAGCAAGTCCGATGGGTAACAACATTCATCACATAAAAAAGTCAATGTCATTTATCGCTTTGACGTGATTTGAAACAGAAAGCTAAAAACAGCCTTGCTTTCTTCCGAAGATTGCGATACGCTGATATGACACTGATCCCTTGCACCCTCTCAACATATCCAATATATCCAGACAATGGATGTATGTGCCCATGGGGTGCCCGCCCGAAAATTAGAGCTCTTTTCCGCGCACCCGTCTACCATACTATTATTCCATACCATGACGCCGACGCCGCCGCCGCCACAATGCACATGCCCCAGATCGGTTGGCGTCATCCATCGATTTCAATCCTGAAGAGGGAGTAAGAGAGAATGTTGGGGTCTTTCTGACCGACCCCCGCTCCTGCCTTGTTTCGGTGGGTCGTGACGACGACGCTCACGGGTATCAGTATCAGTGTATGTATCTGCCGGGTTTGTATAGATAGGTAATTCAAGTCATTTCTGCCGCCCAAGCAAGCCCAAGGAGATCCGATCGTTCATCCATCCAGCCAGCCAGCTACGAAATCTGTTCATTGACCGACCGCTGGGCTGCTGTCAGAGGACGACTTCCGTGAGCGGACGGACGCCCTGAACGAACGATTATCGGCTTCTGACTGGGAAGAAGACCTTTTGTTTTTTCTTTGGTTTCGACCGTCAAACATCTTATTGCGACGATAGATAGGGGGATTTAGTGTGTTAATCACCTTTCATTGAGTGTAGGTCGGATCTTTGTTCAATCCGCCTTCAGCCTCCACTGCCTTCTGCCATACCGACATAAAAGCTGTAGTTGGCCCATCTACATCAAAGCCCCAAATCATGAAGCACTTTTTGACGACGCTTTTGATACCCTTCATTGTTGTATCGGTTTGCAGTGCCGACGACAAAGCTGAAGTTAATATTCGGGTTTCTGGAGCATGCAGTCCGAGTAAGCTTATCTTTATCCAAGTTAAATTTAGTTTTTTGTTGTTTAAAATAAGTCTTTTTCAGTCTATCTCCAACGCCGCGGTATCGAACTCTCCAAATATCGCCCCCTTATCAGATTCAACCCGGAAAAGATCCAACTCATCCCCAAAAATCCCGTCATCCCGGGATGCGTGAAGATCAAAGCCGAAGGGGTCGAAATCCTCAAGCCAATTCGGAATTTGCTCGCTGAAGTTGAGATGCGTATCGGTGGCACGCCCGATCCCAACAATCCGACTCTACCATGCACCAAGAAGATCGATGAAAAGGTTAATCAGTGCCCTTGTGCCAAAACTGAGGGATCATGGTGGGTTGTTTTTTACCATTTTTGTTTTCTAGACATTTAAAAATTGCCGTTTCAGCGTTTTTTGCGACTTCTGCAAGCAAATGCGATCCCAGAGCCAAAAAATTTCAATCACCGAATCCCGCAACACTGCAACCAATCAATCACTTGCCGAATCATGCAAATGTGACGTCATGCAACCCGGACTTTATGACATCGAAACTGAAATGTGCACACCGGAGCTCGATGATGCGAAGGCGTTCATTCCGCCAGAGATTCAAAACAACATTTTGGAAAAGACACCGGTACTGTTTTTATCACAGGCTTAGACAACTTTTGAAATCTAGCAATGCCATCTTTCAGATCTCAATGTTTATCACCGTCTACTTGATGGACATGCAACAACATTCGAGCGAAAGCTATGTCTCAGCATTCGGCAAGGCTATCCTCCAACGACGCATGGCTCAAAGTACGGTGGCGTGCTTCTTGATGGGTCTGGATGTTACATTGGCTTCGAGCTGATTCACCTTTTTTGGACATCACATGTGTACAGCAATCCAAACTTGTTTCATGCCCTTTTTTAACTTGTGCATTTTGTTGTCTTTGTGCATCTCTGTGTTTCCCTAAGAATATGAGTGATTGACTAATGTAAGTTATCGTAATAAAAAGAAACAGTAAAAATGTGAAATGATTGAATTTTTGAAGTTTGAAAAAAATTGAAAAAAAAAGCCCCCAAGCATGCGCGCAACCTGCAGACCCACCACGAAAGCTTCAATTGTGTTTCTTGCGTTTCTGCACGTTTCCATTGCTGTGGTCCCTCGTACTTTGCTGTTTCGGCGTTCGTGATCGCTCGTTTTTTATTCTAATATTGACTGAATCCTACTTTTGTAGCATTACCATGGCCAAGGGTAGTAAAACCTCGCGTCGTCCGGGTGGCGGTGGCGACGCCGACGCAGTGGCCGATGATGTAGCAATTTCAACGGTTGGTTTAACTCCAATCTTGTCAGACGTTTTTTACATTGGTTTCTATTTACAGCTCGCATCTAAATTCTGGTCACCCTTCACACCGAACCATGAACCCTTCTCGGAGCAGCTCGTCGAAAACTTGTACGCCTCAATACTCGTGCGCGGGAGTTTTGTGAAGCGACGTGTGGTACTCCTTGAAGCGAGGTATGTTTTTTATATTTTTCTCCGCCAAACACGAGTTAATTTGGTGTTTTTAGCCAGTACCTTGAAGCCTATCTCTGGCCAAACTTCTCCCCAACCTCGTCCAGCAATACCCATGTTGTGAGTATCGTGTTAATGGTGAATGAGAAGTTCCGTGAGCGCATTCCGGCCTGGGATACCTTCACCGCCGCGAGTGAGAACTTTTCGGCGTTTTTCTCTCGTGTTTGCCGGATTGCCATAGATGAGACGCCCGATAAGTTCACTTACGCCGAGCAGACGGCTATCCTGAACTTTTTGGTCAACGCTGTGAACTCTGTGGAGGTTGACATTGTTCTGAAAGAAGTCGTGAAATTGTGCTCAATGGGCGTGCTCATTAATTTATATCCAGTTAGTTTTTCTATTCAATCACTCTTAGATTTTGTACAACTAATGTTTTTAGAGCCAACGCAATGCGATCCTGTCAAAATCGACCAAGCAGCTAAAGTACTGGAACAAACTCGAAGCCAAGTTCGCCAAGCTGCCCGAAAGCGAACAAGCCATCCTTGACTTCAATCGCCGTTTCGTCTGGCGCCTTATCAACCGTTTCTTCAATGTTTTGAACTTCATTGACGACGAATCGACAGAGTTCAACATCGATGCCGTTCACTATGTCGAGCGTTTCCTCGAGTTTGCCATCGATATGGTCTCCCTGCTCACAACGCGACGATGCTTCAACCAGTTGCTGATATATTCATCGTTGATTGTCAGGGCAACTCAAAGTACTCTGATCAAAACGGATATCGGCGCACTCTTCTGCAAACTCGTGACTCGGCTAAAGTTTTATGTCCGCTTCGAGATCGACGACAATACTGGCCTTGCCCTAGATGAGAATGAAATGATCCAACGGCATTACGACCATGTTGTCGAGCTTCAGAAAGCGGCATTCAAGTTTTTCCGGGACAGATTATCTAGTTTCTACTTGTTGTCGGCATCGGCTATTGACACCCCGAAAGTACTGGCGGAACAGTTGTCGGAACTTGATCGTGACGACCTTTACAGCTTTGCTGAGTACTTGCATTTGGTTCCGACGCGTAAGGAAAAAGAAGCCGCCGATATCAGCGATGACTTCTACTCCAAGGAATTCCTGCAGGACGCAATTATCTTCCACTGTGAACGGCGACCGAACCAGCTTCAACAGTTGAATGAGCAACCGATCTTTCCCTCGGAGAAGACTATATGGGACTCAGATCTGGTGCCGTACGACCAATACGATGGTGATAGCGTGTTGGCACTTCCGAAGCTGAATTTCCAGTTTTTGACACTGCATGACTACTTGTTGCGGAACTTCAACCTTTTCCAAATGGAATCGACATGTAAGTTTGTTTATTTTCTCGAAGTTTGATGGACAGTTTTGCTTTTCAGACGAAATCCGAAGTGACATCGAAAATACGCTTTACCGTGTTCGCCCATGGAAGCACGAACATGATGCTAAAAAGGTCGTTTGGGGCGGATGGGCTCGCATGGCTCTACCTCTGACCGACTTTCGCCTTGTACATGTTGGCCGACCATTGATTGGACAACGAGCACCTCAAGAAGTGACTGCCGACATTTCCATCACGTTACCGAATCGAAAGGATCTCCGTCAAGAATGGGAAGGACTTCATCGTCATGATGTGCTGTTCCTCGTGACTGTAACTCCCTTGCTCGAGGTTGGCAGCAAATTCGACCATCGGAAACCGTTTACGGATCAAATCAAGGTATCCGCCGTCCGTGGTTGCGAAGTTGATGGCCTTATCAATAATGATGGAAAAGTCGTCGAAGAAATGGAACATCGCGATGCGCTTCGTGGACTTACTGGCGATGTGCGGAAGTATCGTGTCTGGATGGACCCCAATCAATACTTTATCGATCAAAACAACGATGAGGGAAACGTCTATGAAAGCCTGAATCTGGTCATCCGACGTGATCCGAAGACGAACAACTTCAAAGCAGTTCTATCAACGATTCGGCAGTTGTTGAACACTGATTTCGTTGTTCCCGATTGGCTGCAGGATTTGATTCTTGGATATGGCGAGCCGGATAGCGCTCATTACTCAAAGTTGGCGTCACCAATCGCCCAGATTGACTTCAATGACACATTTTTGTCGGTGGATCATCTGAAGGCCTCATTTCCGGGAAAAACTCTCACAGGAATCGAGAACGTCGCCAACTTAAAGGATCCCGGCTTTCGGCTAACGTTTTCGGACCTCGTCCCACAGCATGACCTCCCCGAAGACCAACGTGATACATCTATCAAAGTTGACGCCTACGAACGGTTTTCAAGTGCTGTCGCTCACATTTCTCCGAACAGTCATACTAGACGAAACAAGATTCCCTTCACGCCTGCCCAGATTGAAGCCATCAAATCAGGCACGGAGCCTGGATTGACGTTGGTTGTCGGTCCTCCTGGAACGGGTAAAACCGATGTTGCGGTTCAGATTATCTCCAACATTTACCACAATTGGCCGGAACAACGAACCCTGATTGTGACGCATTCGAATCAAGCGTTGAATCAACTGTTTGAAAAGATCATTGATCTCGATGTCGACGAGCGACACATTTTGCGTCTCGGTCACGGTGAAGAATCCCTAGAAACTGAAAAGGACTTTTCACGGTACGGTCGTGTCAACTATGTTCTCTCTCATCGACTGGAGCTACTGAAGGAAGTTGAAGCGCTTCGGGATTCTCTCGGCGAGACTGGTGACGTCGGTTATTCCTGCGAAACTGCGGGTCAATTCTATCGATTCGTTGTCCATCGTCTGTGGAACGAATTTACTGATGCAGTCGCTTCACAACAGGATTCGGTAGATGCCGTCGCGAAGGCTTTTCCGTTTACGTCGTACTTTAGCGCGGGTCGCGATGCATCTACGCCACTCTTCAAAAAGGAGTCGTTTTCGGAAGATTTGGACATTGCGAGGGCGTGTTGGAAGTTGCTGTCCGACAAGTTTGCTCAGTTGGAGGAATTCCGAGCGTTTGAGTTGCTTCGGAATGGCAAGGATCGTACCGAGTATCTTTTGGTAAGTCAATTTGATTACATTTTCATAATATAATCTCTTTCTTCAGGTCAAAGAAGCCAAAGTGATCGCCATGACTTGCACACATGCCGCCCTTCGTCGTAAACAGCTTGTCGATCTCGGATTTCGATACGATAACATCCTCATCGAAGAAGCTGCTCAAATCTTGGAGGTCGAAACATTTGTCCCACTGTTGCTGCAGGATCCTCATGATGGCCGTAACCGTTTGAAGCGTTGGATCATGATTGGCGATCACCATCAGTTGCCGCCGATCGTCCAAAATGTGACTTTCCAAAAGTACTGCAACATGGAACAGTCCCTATTTGCTCGGTTTGTCAAACTCGGAGTCCCTCATATCCTTCTCGACGCTCAAGGTCGTGCACGTCCCGAAATTGCTGCTTTGTATAACTGGCGGTATCGCGCTCTCCATGATCTGTCCCACACGGAAGGCGGACAGTTTGCGCTTCAAAATGCTGGATTCGCGCACAACTATCAGTTCATCGATGTTGGCACTTTCTACGGACAGAATGAAACAACGCCGAGTCCCTTCTTCTATCAGAATCTTGGTGAAGCCGAGTATGCCGCGGCACTGTTTATCTACATGCGCGTTTTGGGATATCCGGCGGAGAAGATTTCCATTTTAACGACGTATAACGGCCAAGTTGCGTTGATCAAGGATGTTGTTGAACAACGATGTGGCAACAACCCTTTCATTGGACGACCCCATAAGGTTTGCATTTTCTTAACTTTTGTCTAACTAACATCCATGCTTACAGATCTCAACTGTCGATCGTTACCAAGGTCAGCAAAACGACTACATCATCTTGTCGCTGGTTCGAACTGAATTTGTTGGTCACATTCGAGATGTTCGTCGACTTGTCGTTGCCCTGTCACGTGCCCGCCTGGGTTTGTACGTTTTGGGACGATATGCCCTATTCCGAACATGCTCCGAGCTTTCGCCAGCGTTGCGACTTCTCAGCCAGAAACCAAGAGAGTTGCAGCTTTTGCCGAGTGAGCTGTATGGTGAGGAACGAGCTGCTGATGCCCCGTTGCCCGATCCTTTGGTGACCATCAAGGATACTGTCCAAATGGTGCAGTTTAGTCACAAGTTCTATGAGAGTAATATGGGATTGCTGAAAGAGCGATATGATGCTGAACAGGCCAAGGATGTGGAAATGGTTGAGGAAGAGCCTGTGGCTGAAGAACCTGTGGAACCCGAAAAGCCACAGGAAACGCCGAAAGTTGTCAGTGAAACTGGAGAAGCAAGTGAAGCTGCGATTGTTTTTGAATCGGTTGAATTTGAGCGTCTCGAGCAGATGCCAAAATATTAAGTTGTGTTTTTTGATACTCACTTGTTATTATTTATGATCTGAACCTTTTAACCCGTATAAATTATTGCCTTGTTGTTGGTATCGAAATGGTTTCGATATATCGGTTATCTGACCGTCGCTATCTTTTATATCATTTGTTTGAACTTTGATATAAGTGCCGATTTAGACCGTCAAATCATGTCTCTCTCGCGTGCTGCTCTGCCGTTGCTTCGTCTCCGTGCCTCGGCTTTGGCCGCCACCGCCGTCGCTCCGAGTCAAATCCGTTTGTCGACATCTGATGCCGCCACTCTCGGCAAGCCCCTCGGCCACAACGCGAAGCACTTCAAGCTGGAGCGTTACTTTGCCGCTGGCATGGTTCCGCTTCTCCCCGCCAGTTACTTCATCCACGGCACCGCGATGGACTTTGTGCTGTCGGCTGCCGTCGCACTCCACATTCACTGGTATGTCGATTCTGTCTTTGATGGATAATCAACCGATAATGACCATCATTACAGGGGTATCGTTGCCGTCGTCAACGATTACGCTCGCCCGATCGTCATTGGTGAGAAGGCCGCCAAGATCGCTGTTCCTGCTGCCTACGTGCTGTCGATTCTGTTGTTCGCCGGTCTCCTCCACTTCAACACCAACGATGTCGGACTCACGCGCGCCTTCGAGCTCGTCTTCAGCCTCTAAATTGCTATGCCCCCTTGTCTAGGATATAAAAAAATTGTAAATGAAGCTTGAGAAAATATCTCTCTGAACCAAACATCATTTGCGTTTCTGCATATGACATTAGTGTGATGGTTAACTGAATAAATTTTAAATCGATGTATGTTAAAGTTGCAAAAGGAGCGCAATAGACCACACTGTATCGGTCCGATTATCCCTCTTTGCATGCTTATTCATTGACCGATGGATACATGCCTTCCAGGGCCATTGGCACACTTGTATCGGTCCGATTATCCTTGTTTGCATGCTTATTCATTGACCAATGGATACATGCCCCCCAGGGCAATGGACCACACTTGTATCGGTCCGATTATCCCTGTTTGCATGCTTATTCATTGACCGATAGATATACATGCCTTCCAGGGCAATGGACCACACTTGTATCGGTCCGATTATCCCTGTTTGCATGCTTATTCATTGACCAATGAATACATGCCTTCCAGGGCCATTGGCACACTTGAATCAGTCCGATTATCCCTGTTTGCATGCTTATTCATTGACCAATGGATACATGCCTTCCAGGGCAATGGACCACACTTGTATCGGTCCGATTATCCTTGTTTGCATGCTTATTCATTGACCAATGGATACATGCCTTTCAGGGCCATTGGCACACTTGAATCAGTCCGATTATCCCTGTTTGCATGCTTATTCATTGACCAATGGATACATGCCTTCCAGGGCAATGGACCACACTTGAATCAGTCCGATTATCCCTGTTTGCATGCTTATTCATTGACCAATGGATACATGCCTTCCAGGGCAATGGACCACACTTGTATCGGTCCGATTATCCTTGTTTGCATGCTTATTCATTGACCAATGGATACATGCCTTTCAGGGCCATTGGCACACTTGAATCAGTCCGATTATCCCTGTTTGCATGCTTATTCATTGACCAATGGATACATGCCTTCCAGGGCAATGGACCACACTTGTATCGGTCCGATTATCCCTGTTTGCATGCTTATTCATTGACCAATGGATACATGCCCCCCAGGGCAATGGACCACACTTGTATCGGTCCGATTATCCGGCACTTCTACCATACCAGGTGTCCCTTGTGCGCGGGTAGGTGCGCAGCATTGCTGGGCTTGCGCGCAGCAGGGCCGCGTTCCGAAGGGTGCTGGGCGTAAGGCGGTTGCGCATGCAGCCGTTGAGAGTCGCGTACCGCACGCGGCTCGGCGGGGTTCAACCGCAACCATGAATCCAGGAGGGGGGGCACGGGGGGCGAAGCCCCCCGTAATCGAGAATCCCGACGCAGGGGGGCACGGGGGGCGAAGCCCCCCGTAAACGAAGCTCACAGCAGTTGCGATTCTAATGGTCCCCCCTTAACATCCCGCTTGCTTTGGGCCTCGCTTCGCGCAGTCAACATGCACACACGCACTGCGCACAAGGGACACCTGGTATGGTAGAAGTACCGATTATCCTTGTTTGCATGCTTATTCATTGACCAATGGATACATGCCTTCCAGGGCCATTGGCACACTTGAATCAGTCCGATTATCCCTGTTTGCATGCTTATTCATTGACCAATGGATACATGCCCCCCAGGGCAATGGACCACACTTGTATCGGTCCGATTATCCTTGTTTGCATGCTTATTCATTGACCAATGGATACATGCCCCCCAGGGCAATGGACCACACTTGTATCGGTCCGATTATCCCTGTTTGCATGCTTATTCATTGACCAATGGATACATGCCCCCCAGGGCAATGGACCACACTTGTATCGGTCCGATTATCCTTGTTTGCATGCTTATTCATTGACCAATGGATACATGCCTTCCAGGGCCATTGGCACACTTGAATCAGTCCGATTATCCCTGTTTGCATGCTTATTCATTGACCAATGGATACATGCCCCCCAGGGCAATGGACCACACTTGTATCGGTCCGATTATCCTTGTTTGCATGCTTATTCATTGACCAATGGATACATGCCTTTCAGGGCCATTGGCACACTTGAATCAGTCCGATTATCCCTGTTTGCATGCTTATTCATTGACCGATGGATACATGCCTTCCAGGGCCATTGGCACACTTGTATCGGTCCGATTATCCTTGTTTGCATGCTTATTCATTGACCAATGGATACATGCCCCCCAGGGCAATGGACCACACTTGTATCGGTCCGATTATCCCTGTTTGCATGCTTATTCATTGACCGATAGATATACATGCCTTCCAGGGCAATGGACCACACTTGTATCGGTCCGATTATCCCTGTTTGCATGCTTATTCATTGACCAATGAATACATGCCTTCCAGGGCCATTGGCACACTTGAATCAGTCCGATTATCCCTGTTTGCATGCTTATTCATTGACCAATGGATACATGCCCCCCAGGGCAATGGACCACACTTGTATCGGTCCGATTATCCTTGTTTGCATGCTTATTCATTGACCAATGGATACATGCCTTCCAGGGCCATTGGCACACTTGAATCAGTCCGATTATCCCTGTTTGCATGCTTATTCATTGACCAATGGATACATGCCTTCCAGGGCAATGGACCACACTTGTATCGGTCCGATTATCCTTGTTTGCATGCTTATTCATTGACCAATGGATACATGCCTTTCAGGGCCATTGGCACACTTGAATCAGTCCGATTATCCCTGTTTGCATGCTTATTCATTGACCAATGGATACATGCCTTCCAGGGCAATGGACCACACTTGTATCGGTCCGATTATCCTTGTTTGCATGCTTATTCATTGACCAATGGATACATGCCTTTCAGGGCCATTGGCACACTTGAATCAGTCCGATTATCCCTGTTTGCATGCTTATTCATTGACCAATGGATACATGCCCCCCAGGGCAATGGACCACACTTGTATCGGTCCGATTATCCTTGTTTGCATGCTTATTCATTGACCAATGGATACATGCCTTCCAGGGCCATTGGCACACTTGAATCAGTCCGATTATCCCTGTTTGCATGCTTATTCATTGACCAATGGATACATGCCCCCCAGGGCAATGGACCACACTTGTATCGGTCCGATTATCCTTGTTTGCATGCTTATTCATTGACCAATGGATACATGCCCCCCAGGGCAATGGACCACACTTGTATCGGTCCGATTATCCCTGTTTGCATGCTTATTCATTGACCAATGAATACATGCCTTCCAGGGCCATTGGCACACTTGAATCAGTCCGATTATCCCTGTTTGCATGCTTATTCATTGACCAATGGATACATGCCCCCCAGGGCAATGGACCACACTTGTATCGGTCCGATTATCCCTCTTTGCATGCTTATTCATTGACCGATAGATACATGCCTTCCAGGGCAATGGACCACACTTGTATCGGTCCGATTATCCTTGTTTGCATGCTTATTCATTGACCAATGGATACATGCCTTCCAGGGCCATTGGCACACTTGAATCAGTCCGATTATCCCTGTTTGCATGCTTATTCATTGACCAATGGATACATGCCCCCCAGGGCAATGGACCACACTTGTATCGGTCCGATTATCCTTGTTTGCATGCTTATTCATTGACCAATGGATACATGCCCCCCAGGGCAATGGACCACACTTGTATCGGTCCGATTATCCCTCTTTGCATGCTTATTCATTGACCGATAGATACATGCCTTCCAGGGCAATGGACCACACTTGTATCGGTCCGATTATCCTTGTTTGCATGCTTATTCATTGACCAATGGATACATGCCTTCCAGGGCCATTGGCACACTTGAATCAGTCCGATTATCCCTGTTTGCATGCTTATTCATTGACCGATGGATACATGCCCCCCAGGGCAATGGACCACACTTGTATCGGTCCGATTATCCCTCTTTGCATGCTTATTCATTGACCGATAGATACATGCCTTCCAGGGCAATGGACCACACTTGTATCGGTCCGATTATCCTTGTTTGCATGCTTATTCATTGACCAATGAATACATGCCTTCCAGGGCCATTGGCACACTTGAATCAGTCCGATTATCCCTGTTTGCATGCTTATTCATTGACCAATGGATACATGCCCCCCAGGGCAATGGACCACACTTGTATCGGTCCGATTATCCTTGTTTGCATGCTTATTCATTGACCAATGGATACATGCCCCCCAGGGCAATGGACCACACTTGTATCGGTCCGATTATCCTTGTTTGCATGCTTATTCATTGACCAATGGATACATGCCTTCCAGGGCCATTGGCACACTTGAATCAGTCCGATTATCCCTGTTTGCATGCTTATTCATTGACCGATGGATACATGCCTTCCAGGGCCATTGGCACACTTGAATCAGTCCGATTATCCCTGTTTGCATGCTTATTCATTGACCGATGGATACATGCCTTCCAGGGCCATTGGCACACTTGAATCAGTCCGATTATCCCTGTTTGCATGCTTATTCATTGACCGATGGATACATGCCCCCCAGGGCAATGGACCACACTTGTATCGGTCCGATTATCCTTGTTTGCATGCTTATTCATTGACCAATGGATACATGCCTTCCAGGGCCATTGGCACACTTGAATCAGTCCGATTATCCCTGTTTGCATGCTTATTCATTGACCGATGGATACATGCCCCCCAGGGCAATGGACCACACTTGTATCGGTCCGATTATCCCTGTTTGCATGCTTATTCATTGACCGATGGATACATGCCTTCCAGGGCCATTGGCACACTTGAATCAGTCCGATTATCCCTGTTTGCATGCTTATTCATTGACCGATGGATACATGCCCCCCAGGGCAATGGACCACACTTGAATCAGTCCGATTATCCCTGTTTGCATGCTTATTCATTGACCGATGGATACATGCCTTCCAGGGCCATTGGCACACTTGAATCAGTCCGATTATCCCTGTTTGCATGCTTATTCATTGACCGATGGATACATGCCCCCCAGGGCAATGGACCACACTTGAATCAGTCCGATTATCCCTGTTTGCATGCTTATTCATTGACCGATGGATACATGCCTTCCAGGGCCATTGGCACACTTGAATCAGTCCGATTATCCCTGTTTGCATGCTTATTCATTGACCGATGGATACATGCCCCCCAGGGCAATGGACCACACTTGTATCGGTCCGATTATCCCTCTTTGCATGCTTATTCATTGACCGATAGATACATGCCTTCCAGGGCAATGGACCACACTTGTATCGGTCCGATTATCCTTGTTTGCATGCTTATTCATTGACCAATGGATACATGCCTTCCAGGGCCATTGGCACACTTGAATCAGTCCGATTATCCCTGTTTGCATGCTTATTCATTGACCAATGGATACATGCCCCCCAGGGCAATGGACCACACTTGTATCGGTCCGATTATCCTTGTTTGCATGCTTATTCATTGACCAATGGATACATGCCCCCCAGGGCAATGGACCACACTTGTATCGGTCCGATTATCCTTGTTTGCATGCTTATTCATTGACCAATGGATACATGCCTTCCAGGGCCATTGGCACACTTGAATCAGTCCGATTATCCCTGTTTGCATGCTTATTCATTGACCGATGGATACATGCCTTCCAGGGCCATTGGCACACTTGAATCAGTCCGATTATCCCTGTTTGCATGCTTATTCATTGACCGATGGATACATGCCTTCCAGGGCCATTGGCACACTTGAATCAGTCCGATTATCCCTGTTTGCATGCTTATTCATTGACCGATGGATACATGCCCCCCAGGGCAATGGACCACACTTGTATCGGTCCGATTATCCTTGTTTGCATGCTTATTCATTGACCAATGGATACATGCCTTCCAGGGCCATTGGCACACTTGAATCAGTCCGATTATCCCTGTTTGCATGCTTATTCATTGACCGATGGATACATGCCCCCCAGGGCAATGGACCACACTTGAATCAGTCCGATTATCCCTGTTTGCATGCTTATTCATTGACCGATGGATACATGCCTTCCAGGGCCATTGGCACACTTGAATCAGTCCGATTATCCCTGTTTGCATGCTTATTCATTGACCGATGGATACATGCCCCCCAGGGCAATGGACCACACTTGAATCAGTCCGATTATCCCTGTTTGCATGCTTATTCATTGACCGATGGATACATGCCTTCCAGGGCCATTGGCACACTTGAATCAGTCCGATTATCCCTGTTTGCATGCTTATTCATTGACCGATGGATACATGCCCCCCAGGGCAATGGACCACACTTGAATCAGTCCGATTATCCCTGTTTGCATGCTTATTCATTGACCGATGGATACATGCCTTCCAGGGCCATTGGCACACTTGAATCAGTCCGATTATCCCTGTTTGCATGCTTATTCATTGACCGATGGATACATGCCCCCCAGGGCAATGGACCACACTTGTATCGGTCCGATTATCCTTGTTTGCATGCTTATTCATTGACCAATGGATACATGCCTTCCAGGGCCATTGGCACACTTGAATCAGTCCGATTATCCCTGTTTGCATGCTTATTCATTGACCGATGGATACATGCCCCCCAGGGCAATGGACCACACTTGAATCAGTCCGATTATCCCTGTTTGCATGCTTATTCATTGACCGATGGATACATGCCTTCCAGGGCCATTGGCACACTTGAATCAGTCCGATTATCCCTGTTTGCATGCTTATTCATTGACCGATGGATACATGCCCCCCAGGGCAATGGACCACACTTGAATCAGTCCGATTATCCCTGTTTGCATGCTTATTCATTGACCGATGGATACATGCCCCCCAGGGCAATGGACCACACTTGAATCAGTCCGATTATCCCTGTTTGCATGCTTATTCATTGACCGATGGATACATGCCCCCCAGGGCAATGGACCACACTTGTATCGGTCCGATTATCCCTCTTTGCATGCTTATTCATTGACCGATAGATACATGCCTTCCAGGGCAATGGACCACACTTGTATCGGTCCGATTATCCTTGTTTGCATGCTTATTCATTGACCAATGGATACATGCCTTCCAGGGCCATTGGCACACTTGAATCAGTCCGATTATCCCTGTTTGCATGCTTATTCATTGACCGATGGATACATGCCCCCCAGGGCAATGGACCACACTTGTATCGGTCCGATTATCCCTCTTTGCATGCTTATTCATTGACCGATAGATACATGCCTTCCAGGGCAATGGACCACACTTGTATCGGTCCGATTATCCTTGTTTGCATGCTTATTCATTGACCAATGGATACATGCCTTCCAGGGCCATTGGCACACTTGAATCAGTCCGATTATCCCTGTTTGCATGCTTATTCATTGACCAATGGATACATGCCCCCCAGGGCAATGGACCACACTTGTATCGGTCCGATTATCCTTGTTTGCATGCTTATTCATTGACCAATGGATACATGCCTTCCAGGGCCATTGGCACACTTGAATCAGTCCGATTATCCCTGTTTGCATGCTTATTCATTGACCAATGGATACATGCCCCCCAGGGCAATGGACCACACTTGTATCGGTCCGATTATCCTTGTTTGCATGCTTATTCATTGACCAATGGATACATGCCTTCCAGGGCCATTGGCACACTTGAATCAGTCCGATTATCCTTGTTTGCATGCTTATTCATTGACCAATGGATACATGCCCCCCAGGGCAATGGACCACACTTGTATCGGTCCGATTATCCTTGTTTGCATGCTTATTCATTGACCAATGGATACATGCCTTCCAGGGCCATTGGCACACTTGAATCAGTCCGATTATCCCTGTTTGCATGCTTATTCATTGACCGATGGATACATGCCCCCCAGGGCAATGGACCACACTTGAATCAGTCCGATTATCCCTGTTTGCATGCTTATTCATTGACCGATGGATACATGCCTTCCAGGGCCATTGGCACACTTGAATCAGTCCGATTATCCCTGTTTGCATGCTTATTCATTGACCGATGGATACATGCCCCCCAGGGCAATGGACCACACTTGAATCAGTCCGATTATCCCTGTTTGCATGCTTATTCATTGACCGATGGATACATGCCTTCCAGGGCCATTGGCACACTTGAATCAGTCCGATTATCCCTGTTTGCATGCTTATTCATTGACCGATGGATACATGCCCCCCAGGGCAATGGACCACACTTGAATCAGTCCGATTATCCCTGTTTGCATGCTTATTCATTGACCGATGGATACATGCCCCCCAGGGCAATGGACCACACTTGTATCGGTCCGATTATCCCTCTTTGCATGCTTATTCATTGACCGATAGATACATGCCTTCCAGGGCAATGGACCACACTTGTATCGGTCCGATTATCCTTGTTTGCATGCTTATTCATTGACCAATGGATACATGCCTTCCAGGGCCATTGGCACACTTGAATCAGTCCGATTATCCCTGTTTGCATGCTTATTCATTGACCAATGGATACATGCCCCCCAGGGCAATGGACCACACTTGTATCGGTCCGATTATCCTTGTTTGCATGCTTATTCATTGACCAATGGATACATGCCCCCCAGGGCAATGGACCACACTTGTATCGGTCCGATTATCCTTGTTTGCATGCTTATTCATTGACCAATGGATACATGCCTTCCAGGGCCATTGGCACACTTGAATCAGTCCGATTATCCCTGTTTGCATGCTTATTCATTGACCGATGGATACATGCCTTCCAGGGCCATTGGCACACTTGAATCAGTCCGATTATCCCTGTTTGCATGCTTATTCATTGACCGATGGATACATGCCCCCCAGGGCAATGGACCACACTTGTATCGGTCCGATTATCCTTGTTTGCATGCTTATTCATTGACCAATGGATACATGCCTTCCAGGGCCATTGGCACACTTGAATCAGTCCGATTATCCCTGTTTGCATGCTTATTCATTGACCGATGGATACATGCCCCCCAGGGCAATGGACCACACTTGTATCGGTCCGATTATCCCTGTTTGCATGCTTATTCATTGACCGATGGATACATGCCTTCCAGGGCCATTGGCACACTTGAATCAGTCCGATTATCCCTGTTTGCATGCTTATTCATTGACCGATGGATACATGCCCCCCAGGGCAATGGACCACACTTGAATCAGTCCGATTATCCCTGTTTGCATGCTTATTCATTGACCGATGGATACATGCCTTCCAGGGCCATTGGCACACTTGAATCAGTCCGATTATCCCTGTTTGCATGCTTATTCATTGACCGATGGATACATGCCTTCCAGGGCCATTGGCACACTTGAATCAGTCCGATTATCCCTGTTTGCATGCTTATTCATTGACCGATGGATACATGCCTTCCAGGGCCATTGGCACACTTGAATCAGTCCGATTATCCTTGTTTGCATGCTTATTCATTGACCAATGGATACATGCCCTCCAGGGCCATTGGCACACTTGTATCGGTCCGATTATCCTTGTTTGCATGCTTATTCATTGACCGATGGATACATGCCTTCCAGGGCCATTGGCACACTTGAATCAGTCCGATTATCCTTGTTTGCATGCTTATTCATTGACCAATGGATACATGCCCTCCAGGGCCATTGGCACACTTGAATCAGTCCGATTATCCCTGTTTGCATGCTTATTCATTGACCGATGGATACATGCCTTCCAGGGCCATTGGCACACTTGAATCAGTCCGATTATCCCTGTTTGCATGCTTATTCATTGACCAATGGATACATGCCTTCCAGGGCCATTGGCACACTTGTATCCGTCCGTTTATCCCTGTTTGCATGCTTATTCATTGACCGATGGATACATGCCTTCCAGGGCCATTGGCACACTTGAATCAGTCCGATTATCCCTGTTTGCATGCTTATTCATTGACCAATGGATACATGCCTTCCAGGGCCATTGGCACACTTGTATCCGTCCGTTTATCCCTGTTTGCATGCTTATTCATTGACCGATGGATACATGCCTTCCAGGGCCATTGGCACACTTGAATCAGTCCGATTATCCTTGTTTGCATGCTTATTCATTGACCAATGGATACATGCCCTCCAGGGCCATTGGCACACTTGTATCGGTCCGATTATCCTTGTTTGCATGCTTATTCATTGACCAATGGATACATGCCTTCCAGGGCCATTGGCACACTTGAATCAGTCCGATTATCCCTGTTTGCATGCTTATTCATTGACCGATGGATACATGCCTTCCAGGGCCATTGGCACACTTGAATCAGTCCGATTATCCTTGTTTGCATGCTTATTCATTGACCAATGGATACATGCCTTCCAGGGCCATTGGCACACTTGAATCAGTCCGATTATCCCTGTTGGCATGCTTATTCATTGACCAATGGATACATGCCTTCCAGGGCCATTGGCACACTTGAATCAGTCCGATTATCCCTGTTTGCATGCTTATTCATTGACCGATGGATACATGCCCCCCAGGGCAATGGACCACACTTGTATCGGTCCGATTATCCTTGTTTGCATGCTTATTCATTGACCAATGGATACATGCCTTCCAGGGCCATTGGCACACTTGAATCAGTCCGATTATCCCTGTTTGCATGCTTATTCATTGACCGATGGATACATGCCTTCCAGGGCCATTGGCACACTTGAATCAGTCCGATTATCCCTGTTTGCATGCTTATTCATTGACCAATGGATACATGCCTTCCAGGGCCATTGGCACACTTGTATCCGTCCGTTTATCCCTGTTTGCATGCTTATTCATTGACCAATGGATATACGGACCACACTGTAACGGTCCGTATATCTTTGTTTTTATGCTTTTATGTTGACGGCAGACTTTGTTGTGATTTTATAATGATTTGTTATGAAAAAAATGATTAGAATATAAGCTTAATGCAATTGGTGTTACAACAGAAACATGCAGTGTGAAAGCGAAAGAAGCAGACTTCTGAAAATCTCGACGTTAACGGAAACAGCTAACACCGAGTCCCATGACGAATACCATCTCAACCATGGACAAAAGTGGTCCAAGATTGTTAGCCACTGCTATGGACTTTCAACTGTCATTGATGTTGTGTGCGTCGCAGAAACAGCCGAACGGATGGTTGTTCTGCGCCACGCGTAAGCCATTGTGGCAAAGCTGAGGCGAAGTTCCAAACTGCAAAGTGTGGATGACTGTCGAGAAGTCGCTGTTTTTGTTGCTCTTCGCGAAGGCGTTTTACAGTTTTATCAACTACATTGTAGATCTTGTCAACCACCATGACGGAAGCTCAACCCTTTGGCTCGCTCTATGTGCTACAACTCATCAAGGATGCCCAGCAGCAACATGGTTTGCGTCATGGCGACTATCAGCGTTATCGGTGAGTCTGACTTTGTGATTCTGGCATTTTATATAAATTTTTATCAAGTTTACGATGTCGGCGATTCTTGACAAATACGTGTGCATTAATCTACTTCGATTTCAGCGGGTATTGCTCACGCAAAATCCAACGAATCCGCCGAGCATTGAGCTTCACCCACAGCCACAAGCACAAGTCAAAGTTCCAGCAGAAGCCTGTCACGGGTGATATTGCCACGGATGTTCGGTAAGCAAATGTGTATCTTTCTCGGATGAATATATTTCTAAAGGAAAATCTTTTCAGTTTTCTTGAAATTCTGGTGTTCGAAGCCGAACGCTGCTGGTCGTACGCGATGCAATTGAAATATGAAATTGTTGATGATCCGCTATCGCGAAAGAAGTTCCACATGAAGAATAAGCTTCGTCGTGCTGTCGCTTTCTCCACTTCGCTTGAAGCTATCACCAAGGCCAGCAATCTCACTGATACGACGACCAAGTTGGAAGTTCAAGCTTACCATGCCTTCATTTCGGCAACATTGTGCTTGGAGTTGAAGCAGTGGGCCAATGCTGCCGAACTTTACAAGACTGTGAAGAAGATCTACGAAAAATTGGCCACTGTCGTCAAGATTCCCGAGCTGGTTGATTTGTACAACAGTCGCTGCCGTGAGGTCCAGAACACACTGAAGCTTTGCGAATACAACTGCACCGAAGGCAATGCCCCTGTTGCGGAGATTTTGCAGATGAATCTCGGTGGTGATTTGAATGTTGAATTTGATGTAAGTTACGCAGTTTCATCAGTTCACTCATCATCGTATTTCTGTTTCAGAAGCTTATCACCGAAGTTCAAACCAAAGCCATTTCATCCGATCAAAAGGAAATTAGTTTCGGCGGTCTATCCACGCCTGTTTCCAACTCCAAAGTCAAGGCTATTTTGGATGCTTCGGCTTCACTGGATCACCAACTTTCCCAGCTCGAGGCCAACAACTTCGATGCTCGTATTGCTCTCTATGAAGACTTCTTGGCCAAGATTCGTGAAGTGTCGCAGAAATATCTGACTGAGAACCGTCAAGCCTCAAGTGATAACACGTCGCATACGCTTAACTCGGTCCAGATTACGCTTGTATATCTCGATTATCTGCGTCTCCTCCGTGCTACCGAGCGTTATCAAGTTCTCGTCGCCAAGCAGACAGAAGACAAGGCTGAGGGCCGTGCTAAAGTGAAGCCTCAGGATTTCTTGCGTCTGTATTCCCAGATCATCGAAAACTGCCAAGAAGTGTTGGGACTATCGTCCGCTGAGAATGATAAGGTCCTTGTTGACGCGTACACGTTCAAGACAGAATATTACCGAGCCCTAAAGTGCTTCTACATGGCCGAAGCCTATGCTTCCTTCGGTCAATTCGCGAAAGCTGGTGTCCTGTATGATCGTGCCAATGAGCGTCTGACTCGCAGCCTTGAAACTTTTAACAAGACGGGCAAGAACCCCTACATCTCCGAAACTGCCGATGAAATCAAATCCGTGTCTGATCGCATTGCCTCCAGCAAAGTTTCCGCCCTGGCAAACCGCATCTCGGAAGCTGCCGGCGGCGACGAGGAAAATGTCATTCCCGCGAATGTGCCTCTCATCAAAATCTTGGATCAATGGGCCGCTGCCGATATTGACACCCTGAAATCAGCCAATCCAGGCGTCCTCATTGTCGAGAGCCCACCAAGCTTGCAGCCAATGCCATGCAAGCCGTTGTTCTTCGATCTTGCGTTGAATCACATCAAAATGCCAAATCTTCATGCTCGCATTGATCAGCTCAAGGAACAGGACCCCAAAGCGAGCTCCAAATCAACGACAAGTCCCAAGAAAGGCGGCAAACAGGCTCCTGCGTCTACAGAAGACAACCAACAAAGTGGTATCAGCTATATCAAGAACTTCATCTGGGGTGGAAGATAATTTGGGAGTATTATGTGAACATTTCTGTCCGTTATTGTTGGTTTTGAAGGGGGGTTTCAGCATTGCATCTTGCACTGTTTGGGGTCTAATTTAAGAATGTTAAACTTATTTATTTCTTTTTGACTTTTGTCTGGCGATAATAAAATTAGAGTTAAAAGCTACTGTACTGATCTAAGATCTCAAAATGCATGTGAAACTGGATTAATCTTTGTCGTGCCTCTGCTCGCCACATTGTACGAATTCGAGCTTCCAGACGTGCTGTGTATCTTTCGTTTCCCGCAACTAATTATCCACATGCATTTAGCACGGTAGGCAGGTAGAAACACCAGCATCATAATTGTATTCAATGGACTGTGCAAGGTGCCCATTATCATGCAACCCATGTGTAGCCCTGAAATTAGCAATTATCATTATGATTATACAAAAAATAGTCTAATTCAAACTAACATTGAACATTTTCGATACTGAAAAAGACGCAAAGTGCCATCAGATTGAAGGGGATGAACACTGTGGCCAATGGCACGATAAGCTGTAACATAAATTTAAATTTTGAAAAGTTAAAATGCCACAAACCTGGAAAATGAGCGAAATCAACAATCGATTGTGCATCCGATACGTTTTTTCTGACATCATTTTCCGTTGAGCGTGTAAGGTCGAAAATGACTTGTAAACGATAAAAACAATAATCATAAGGCTGAATGAAAACTCTCCAACGCAGAAGTACATGAATATCCGTGGATATGGGGATGCATCGTAATCAGCCGCGGCACAACCCTTGTTTACATAGTGATTTGCAATGTTTGGCCAATGCTAAAACCAATCAAACCCTGATCACTCCACAAAATGCCAACCCTCAAAAGTGCCAACCTGAAGTATCGTCGCATCCGTCACCGTCCGATTACCCGTACCCATCGTGTAAAAAGCCAAAGTCGGAAACTCGTATAACACGTGCATGAAGCCAATGATAATAAGCACTGGCCATGACATCAGAATCCGAAGATTATTCGTAATGGCCGCATATCTGTACAAAAATGCCGAAAATACAGCCACCGCAGTACACCCGAAAAACGTGATGAAACCGTACTAAAATGTTATATTATTATTTACAAAATAGCACGTTTAGCATTAGTATTAGTAGTTTCAAATCAACTTACAAACATGAAGGTGCCAATAACATTGTCATGAGTTTTTATGTAACCATCAGGACACATGACCAAAGCAGGAAATAGAACTTTGGGTGAATACACTTCCGTCATGTAGAAATCAAACAAACACGCACAGAAGGCAATATTGAATAGAAAATATTTGTAAGCGCCAAAAGATTTCGGCGTCGCCGTGGCAATTAGGTACATTGATAAAAAGCCAAAGCTTATTGCAACATAGCCATTGATGGTTAGCAGGATTTTGTAAACTTTGCCATCGTAATCGTCAAAGGTCATGGAAGACACGGGGATGCTGGACATGGCTGAAAGTTTAGTGATTACAGATGCCAATTGGTTCAATATGGCATAAATGGGCAGTCTTATCGGTATGGGAAAACAAGACACGGCAGAATGTATTTCATTGAACTATTTACAAGAGTGTGTTCAGAGATAAATGTTCAACGAAATACCTACAGTTCACGCATTGGTTCATAAATCAAAAACTGATAATATTTTGGTCTTTTTAATACATTGGTTACTTGATTGTGCCAAAACAAGCAAGCATTTGACTACCTTTTTCTTCGATATTCCTCGTAAAAGGCGGTCCAACTCGGGGGCGGAGTCATGAAAAACCACAAAACACATGTTGAAATTAGCAAAGTCGGCATCCTACATACACTTTTGACGTTCATTTGAGCCAATGTTCGACATACGGTAGCCCAACGTGCCATTTAACACAAAATCATCATAACAGAAACTGTAAACTGTAAAGCATAAAAAAGTCACCCAATGTGGTCTCGGATTTCTAATGCTTTACGAGTTTACAGAATTTGGCATGTAAACAGTCTACCTACACGTGGTAATTACAAATATATAAGGATAATTGTGTTGTGGTGGTGCCATAAAGCGTGGCCTGACCTGAAACTATGTACTTCTGTCACCGACTTGGGGTGGTCGACGTAGTAAAAGTGAGGGTCGACGCGGTGCATGCCGACTCAAAAAGTACTCCATTTTTATTGGTTTTGAATAATGCAATGTTCTTTGGACAGGTGCAAGACGGTTTCTATTCACTGCGAAATGCCATCTTCTCGGAATCACATCATGCGTTCTTACATAATTGCAGGATACAATGAATTAAGAATAGTTGTACTCGGCATGAATCAGGCCTAATTTGTCGCGACCACTGTGACCGGATTACAAAAAGCATAGCCGCAGTGAACCCAATCTTTGTCATAGGGGACTTGGTCTAAAGAACATAGGTTTTTGAATAAGTTGAAAATTTACGCTACAGAAAATTGAAAAAACTGATGTAATACGTGGTTTCAGTAATAATAGTCTTAATTGAACTTTTAACTTATGTAGTGTGCCACTTTCAGGAAAGTTAAAGGTTCGCAAATCGTAGGTCGTCAGTCCGGAGGCGTACAGTACAACGGTAACTGAAATAACAAATATGCCAGTTTGGATCTGTCTGTTGGCAAAGGGGTATAACTAACTTCCCTTTTTTGGTTTTTTTTCTTGTCCAACACGTGTGAAATAACATTATTACTCAAATTTAATGATAACTGTATATAACACTTAACAGCTAAACTGTCATTTTCAAAGTTATCTTTAGACAGACCGTCGTCATTTGAAATTCTGACTTTTCCAGACAGCTGATTTCATGCATCCACAATAGCCCCAACATTAAAAATTACCAGCTATGTAGCCACTCGATCTTTGCCTTCGCTACTCAAATATTGAAACACGTGCCGTCGGCATGCATAAAACACCTGGGAAACTCCATTCTCCAACATCCCCTCTAAAACAAAACCCCTCATGTACTTTCCCATTCATCAAACATTGTTTATTACCGTCACACACACCATTTTGTACATATTACTTTATATCAAACATACAAATACATTACATTTTTAAAGACAGTCGTACAAATATATTACAGTTAAAAATGATCAATCTATGATGGCGATAGAACCTTATAAATAGGAAAAAAAAATGATTATCCCGCAATACTTTTCAAAGGGTGTAAACAACGCTGGTACAGGGCAGACACATTACAAAAATTTTCAGATTTTCAAAACGGATACATACACAAGGCATTTGAGAAGAGTGTGAGCAATGGGTGGGATTACGTGACATAGATGAACGTATTCATGTCCTTGGGATCGCGCTTAATGTACTTGTTTTCCATGAGCCATTCGATTTGTTCTTTGATAAGACGCTTCGAGGGGCAGAACATGTCTTTGAGCAGCTCAATGAGCTCTGTCTGCAGTTGGGCACTGGTCATCTGCTTTCGCATCTTCATCACCTTGACGATGGCTTCTTGGGTACGGAATTCACGGAGCTTCATCACCTCATCGCATTCATTGTCATTGGCGGTGCCTTCGAGGACGTTTAAGCGCCCAATGAAGCTCAACTTGCCGCGAGCTTGAATCTTGTCATTCTTCACGATAGCAAAGTCCTGGTTGATCCAAAACAGCGTACTGTCGGTAAAGTTTTTCGGATTCAATGGGACAGAATCAGTGTGAAGAAGTTGCATCTGGAGGCGCGGCAATGACACCAGCGACATCAAAGTTCGATTGAGGTCGTGTTCAACCAATTCTGTAGCCAATCGCAGCGAATCATAGGTGAGCTTTTCGGTGGGACGATCATTGAAGCAATGAAGGACAGAGAGCTGCATCGACGTGACCTCAAAGTCGTACTTGCCGTGGGCATTGGACCAAACAATGACGGCACTCGACATGTGGGGCGACCAGTAAAGCTTCCGTCCACAATGCATCTTCTTATAGGCTTCTTCGATCTCACCAGCGCAATCTTCAATCTCAGCGGGGAGGGAAACGTGTGATCGACGGGATTTGCCCCAGGCGCCAATGTTGAGGACCTTGAGGGATAGGATGTCTGAAAAGGGCCCATTAGCCACTGATTGCGTTGAAGCAAAAAGAAAACACCCACCAATAATCGGTAACCCATCATTGTTGTTAAAAGCGATGGACTTCTTGATGGCAACATTCGTATCCTTGTTTACTTCGATATCTTGTAACATTCGCGACAGCTTGTTCACATAATCAGCAGGCATACCGATTTCCTGAAAAACAACACTTTACACACTGAAACCCCATCAAAACAACATACCCTAAACCGTCTAACAAGAGTCTCCTCCTTCTCCTGATCCGCCGTCGTTTCCAACACCAATCGACGACTCATGTGCTGTTTATGGAATCGCATGAACATATCCTTCGACTGGACATACTTCAACACCAATAGGACCCGATTCAGCTTCTCTTCAACCTCTTCCGAAGTCAGGCGCTTCGACACAGCAGTCCTTCGCAGAAGCTGGTCACAGTAGTTCGCGAGAAGTTCAGGTGATCGAGATTCCACTGCGCCCTTGATGGCCTTGCCGGTGTCCATCTTGAAAACTTCGGTGTTGTTGACGACTTCTTGGAAGGCCTTATCGCGTTCCGTCAAGAAACGTGCATCATTGTAGAATGCATTGCTGATAAGCTGGGTGAAGCGTTCATGCATGTCCAGCAACTGATCCACATACTTGTCGCTATTAGTGGCAATGGTTTGAGCGTTTTGAAGCATTTGGTTGAGTCCTTCTTGTTTGACGAATTCAAACAATTTTTTGAGCATTGTATTGACGCCATTTGGGGTTTTGTTCGTGAGTCGGTAGATCATTTGCAGCCGTTCGACGTCATTGTTTCTGATGAGCGTTGTGCATTCATTGTGCATCTGGTCCTCATGGTCGGAAACCAGAATCTCGACACACTTGGCAACGAGAGCATTGACAGATTGGCCATCGGATTTGTCGAGATAGCGTTCGGCACGGAGTTGCTCTTCTTGAAGTTTGGCATCAGCATACGCAATGTAGCTCAATATGCCATTCGTCTGAAGAACATCGGCAGCGCGAGCACGGTAGAATCGAGCGGTGCCGTCGAGATAGGCCTTTTCAAATTCCTTGGTGTACAAATCGAGGCGGTAGGCTTCGTTGGTGTTCAATTCGACTGAAATGATAAAAATTAAATAAACCAAAGCCAGTGTATTGGAAAAACTTACTAAAACTGTCACGAATACCGACAATCTTCGATTGTTCCACCATCTCGCCAAGACGTTCCTTCTCGACCAATTCCATGGCAGCATTGAGCAATCTTGTTTTGATGTTGTTGAAAACAAGGCGATTCCAGGTTGATAGCATGGTCTGAAATCGTGCCATTGTTATATAAGTTCAAAAGCCTTCAAATAAGACGCACTTGACGGACACCTTTGCCCTGCATCCCTTTCGGTTTTGAAGGTAATAACGAAGTCGAGTTTCGTCGTGATAAAAAGTGAAACGGAAGCGGCAAATGCTCGACCATGACCATGTAGAGGTTCCATTCGTGAATGTAAGCGTTTAAGAGCGTTTGGTCGTCACTTTTGAGAGGAAGTGCCTAAAAATTAGATATTATTATATCCAAAACACGCTAAACATGCTCAAATTTACCTTTGCAGCCTGGCTCACATGAGCATTGAGTTCATTGGCCAACTCAGCACCGACGAGATCACAACCATTGTCGAGCCACGTCGTGAGCCGGTTCATGATGACAAAAAGTTCTTGCCATTCATTTGGGGTGACGTTCTAAAACCAAACAAGATGATCAGACATAACAAAAAAGAAAGATAACACTCACATGTTGATTTAACAACGCTTTGATAATTCTCAACCCGATTCGCCATTCGGAATCGAAGGTGGCTCCACCGGCGCCGAAAGGCTAAAACAAAGCATCATGACAGCTATCCAGAGAAAGTGAAAGCTAAACTCACATTTTGAAGCAACATTGTGTTGCCAGAACACCACAAATCGCAACTGTAAACCGAAAAATAAGATTAGTCAAGCTCGACAATATTTATGAGGTATAAGTCTTCGCGGGGCAATTCAAGGATGGAAGTAAGCAACGTCAAGCACGTCAAACAATACTTCGACACACAGCTGCACGGGTCGATCAATGCATCCACAACGGTGCGCAAGTCCTATTTTAGCCAGTGTCGCACTCGCTGTCGATTTCACGAGCGATGAGAAGATGGGAAAGAGCCTCGGGGCGACAGACCAACCAGCGAGACACAACTTGCTCGTGGCTATTTTGGCTGGCTGTCGCGAGGCGCTGGGGTTTGTCACGTTTCGCCAAATGATGAAAGACGTTTTTTATTTGTTACTATTGCCCAGTGTGTGGAAAAAGCGACACATTTTTCTGTTGATTTCTATGTTAAATGATGTCGCCTATGTTCTACCCTTTGTTTTTACCACATTTAAAATTACTAATAATTAATATTTATTTGAATAATGTCCAATAAATGCAAAAGTGATAGATACAAGCATTAAACAACGTTATTGATTACATTGGTTCCATGAAAAGCTTCACAGTAACCTCAAGCTTCTCAAATCCAGAGGATGCCGTTGACCATGTTCCCGTGCTACCGCTCTCACTTTCCTCATCTGATGAGCCTGGGATATCCGTTCCATGATGATCTTCGATACCTTTGATCAATGAGTCAATCACATTCTGCTTGGAAGGCGAAAACGGCACAGTTAGATTATCACAAGTCGAATCGGGCACGGCAACCGTGGCACCAATACGCAAAACTGGGGTCTTGGCGAGTGCCATTGTATCGTTGATGGCTTTGTCGACAACTTCAATGATAACTGACTTATCGGCACCCGGACTGGGTGGTGGCGAGACCGACTTGCCATCCACAACTTGTTGGCGTGTGATTCGAACAGAGCGTTCCAGAAGCGAGTATTGGGACGTTTTGATGTGTTTCGTTTTAGATTGGGAAACAGAGTATGATGGAAGCATGGTAGAACGATACGGTAGAACTGAAAATAGATAAATTGATCAGAAGTCTGAACAAAACACACTGTTTGATTGCTGGAAAGATCGCTTGACTTATAAAAGTCTCGCACAACAACACAACTGACGACGCTTGCCACGAGTGACACAACTGCCGAATGACCACTATCCAGGCTCAGATCAGCTGGAACATCTGTGCTTTCGAATGGTCAGCCCAATCATTAAAACGGCTGTCTTTATCGCAGCTGATTCATTTAATATTACACAAATTGCGTTTTGCTGTAGATGTGTTTCGCAATGAACCGGAAAAACGATTATAAAACTCATTTTCGCAAAAATACTGAAAAAGCTTCAACTGAAGTATCTTGTTGTTGATAATAGGAGATGACAAAAAGGTGCCACATTACTTCAAAAACCACATCATAATCATTGTGACTGAGCAACGTGAACATAACTTTGGGCCGTCCTTTTATACCCCGGATCAAAACCCATGCGAGTCATTCCACGAAAGAGACACTGCGACTGTCTTTTTTGGACTGACCAGTGCAGTAGACGGCAGACAGCTAAAGAAATGCACCGACTGGCAACCTTCTTTGACTGCTCTTTGGTCTCTCACGTGATCACCTTTCTTGCATTTTGCCAATGAAAACCCTGGACTCTTCCAATTGCGCGCATGCCGTTTGATGAGATTACTCGATCACTACTCCAGCTGCCCACGCTTTGCTTTTTGGACATTCCATGTTGTCGCATGCTCAATAATGTGATATTAGCCTTCCATGCAGATCATGCTCACATCCAAAACAAAAATATCTTTTGTTCGCAGCTTGCAACCAGATGTTTTTCTAATAAATAAATGTCCATTGTGTCAGTGACGGAAGCAAGCTTCAACTCTAAACTTTTTCCATTCTCAACCAGACAAAACTTTTTACATAACTTGTAAATCGCTCATGCAACCTCATACGACAGGAAGTAAATGTTAAAACAAAATGTCATAACATGTGATAATGTGTCAAAAAAGGGCGTTTCTCGGTCGGTTTGACGGGTTCAAAATGCCAGTAAAAACGTCATGCAGATGCAGCAGTTTATTATTTCCGCCTTCCGTTCAAAATCCGCTGACTCTCAATAAAAACAAAATATCGGCCACCTTGTTTGCAGTCAAAGGTCTCAAAACAGCTGTTTCTACAGCTCAACCAGTCGTTACATTGAAAAAAGGGGGGCCCCGATTAATTGTTCGACAAAAAGGCCGAAAAAATATCCCGGCTTTCTTTTGGTTGTTTTTACATTGCTTCCGCGTGACTTATTCGATGACTTGCTTTGAATTTTTGGGCTAAATTTTGATTAAAACGCTGTAAAATGACGTTTGTTTACTGTGAACTGTCCAGAAATTGTTATCTGATGTCATAATTCTGTCTGATTTCAACCCGCGTGGGTGGTATTCTTCAATGATCTAGTCCTTGTTGTCCTCGGGCCCTTCAAAACGCAAATACAAAAGCGCATTGATTGCTTTTCCTTGCTGTGAAATCGCTAAAAACCAACAATGCCTCCGTACCCCAGGGCTCTTGGGCCCTCGGGATATCTGTTTTGCTTTTCTTTTGTGCTGTTTACTGTCCGTGTCCGTCAGTCTCGAGAAAGCAGCATTTTTTTGTTTCGAGAGAAAATCGTCGGGAATGAGGTAGCCGATCTTTTTGACAGGCAGTCAATATCCACGAAAAACTGTGCATGTCCGTGTGGATGGGGCTTGGTAGGCTTGGGTCTGGGCTCCTGACCCAACGGACCCAACGACGACTACATGCTTAAAAAATCATATCCCATCGAGTGTTGCTTCAAAACTTTAACAACGACAGCGACGGCGACGACGGTACACTAGTGAAGTCAGTGTTTGACTATCTGCAGTGTTGTTGATGTTGTAGCAAACAATACCCCTGTCTTGTAATCACAACGACTAATCCATCTGCTTGACACTATTCTATTGGAACTGATAACTGGAATTTCGAACTTCGATCAAAATGTCGTACCGTCCTCGCCCCATCAATCGCAAAATCGATTTGCGGGCAATTTCAGCCTTGGAAACCAACAACAACATTGAAAAAATGTCGTCAAATTCCTCCATAGCGGATTCCGACTTGGATTTTGATGTAACCCCATGCGCGTCTGAACTACTGCCATCCAAGAATAATCTCATCCGCGGCGCAAATTATGCCTACAGTGTCGGTCGAAAGATTATGCCAGGGCGCTATGGTGCCGTTTATGAGGTTCTTCGATCAAATGATGGTCGGCCATTTGCGGCGAAACTGGAAATTTGTGATATTGGATTCAGCGGGCTCAACTATGACTACAAAGTGCTCAAAGCCGCGGAAAAGAAGGGTTGTGCCGAGCACTTTGCGACGCTCATCGATCGAGGCAAGATTGAAGGGCATTTTAAGTTTTTGGTCATGCCAATGGTGAGTCAGATGCAACCTCTGCTGTGAGTACCAAAAATGTCATTCCAGCTCGGTCAAAACCTCTGGCAACTCCGGCACAACTTTGAGGGAAACCGTTTCGGCGCACCAACGGCCCTTCGCCTCGCTTTGGAAACACTTTCCGGCATTGAACGTCTTCATGGCCTTGGATACATCCATCGAGATATCAAACCATCCAACTTTCTTATCAACCCAAGCAACAATCGCATTGTTCTCATCGATTTCGGCATCTGCCGAGGCTTCCGTAATCCCAATGGCGAGCCAAAACCACCCCGTGAAGGCTGTACTTTCCGTGGCACTACGCGTTATGCCGCCCTCGCCGCTCATGAAAACGAAGAGCAATCCCCTAAAGATGATATTGAAAGTTGGTTTTATCTCGTCGTGGAATTCATAGTAGGAAACCTGCCATGGGCATCATTCCGAAAAGCTGAGCGAGACACAGTTCGACGATTGAAAAAGTATGCCAGAACAGCGGACGGCTTCGCTGAGCTCTGTAGACATTGCCCGCGTAATGAATTCCGGCGGATTTTGACGTATATCGATTCGCTCGGCTATTACGGACAACCAGATTATGGTTATTTGCGATCTGTAGTGCAGTTAGCCATGAAAAACAATGGCATCAAAGGCGATGAACCTTACGATTGGCAACAAGATGACGCTGTTGAAGATGGCATTTCGACTAAATTGAGTAATGGAAAGGGAGGCCAAAGTATGGATATTGCCAACAGTTTGAATGCTCTATTGTTAAAAGGGTGATCCATTTAAACCACTGCGGCGATTATAATCTCAAAACTCCATGTAACGGTGATAATACATTCTAATCAATATGTTTACCAATAAAAGGATTGAAAAGTGTCAATAATGATGTACACAAGCCAAAGAAACACAAGAAATGTCTTGGATGTCTTTATTCGTCAATTTAGCCCAACATCAAACCCTATCAGATCCCCCTTGTCCACAACTAAGCCGAACCGAGCTGCTTCGGGAATTTGATGCAATCCTTGCGGGCTTTGTTGAAAACGCCGTGCAGCTGGGCATCGCAGAGATCATTACGCTTGAGAATTTTGATGTTTTCCTGAAAAAATTACCACCATCGACATCCCCTTTAACAATAGACTAAAACTAACCATGTTGTAATAGCAAATGTCACGCATGGCATCATACTTGAACTTGGGGCAGCACGGATCATTCGTGTCGGTAATGGCAAACACTTGGCTGATGGCGATGGCCAAGATGACCATGAACAAGCCATAAGCGGCGGAGGCTCCAAAGAACCGCATCGTTGCCCCAGGATGCGGAATAACTGTGGCACCAAAGGCCCCATGGAAATGGATATTGATTTCTGGCGAGCTTATGCTAATTATTGCCATTTCGATGCATCTTTGCCAAAAGTCACAGACAGATCCACAGTAGTCAGTATCCGTGTCTCGACGCCTACGGCACCAGAATGTTGGCCCATTGCGAGCGCGACGTAATTTGTTGCCGACATGGCGTGGCCTGTGAAGATGCCACTCCAGCATCGAGTCGTCGTCGGAGTGAGCGTTCCGGCAGTAGCGCATGCTACTCGACAACCGCCGCTGACACGACGTATCAGTCGATCAACGCTGATCTCTCCCTGATTGACGGTCCCGCAAAGCCGAAGGCGACAAAAGTGCCATCGCGTGATCGATCCCTGTGCCATGTCCTCAATCGGATCAATCATCCGTCGGTTTCGGTGTCGACTTCTCGGTCCGTGAAGCTGGTCTCAGCCCATTCCCATGGCCACGAGCACGGGCACAGGCATGGCCACAGCCATCGACACAAGCATCGACGTCATAGCCGTCGCCGCTCCGATGCAGACACATCTGAAGTATCATCCGATGCATCGGAAACAAACCAATATGATGATGTGATCCGTCGTAGTCGATCAAGCGTCTATAGCAGCACTTCTGATTCTTCGACACAATACGAAAATGTGCCATCAAGTGTGTCGAGCACTTCGGTAAAAGCGTTACCACCAGTGGCAACCAACACAAAGGCACAGAGAAAGTTAGTTTTTTTCAAATTTGGCGTAAATCAACGTTGGCATTACAGTTTCCAACGACGACTGACCCTTCAACGTCGTTTCATCGGTTGTCTCACGGCAACACAGGCCGAGGACCGTACTGTTGGACTTAGCACTTTCTTTGCCTACTATGCCGTAAGTAGCTTCATCTTATCAACCCTCATCACTGAAACTTCTTTTAGCTCCCAAAAAGCAACTACGAACTTACGGACGAACTCGAGAACTCGCGTGACCGTCATTTTGTGCCCTTCTTGCAGTTAAAGATTGTTTATTTGAGCGCAAGTGGCTATTATTTGTATGTTTGATCACTGTGATTGCACTTTTTATGATTATTTTTTTAGTCATTTTCCAATAAAAGCCGTTGAATTCGAAGACGGCACGACTATGTATCAAGTTCAATACGGTGACGAAAACGCGCTCAAATTCAGGACTGTCGAGCGACTAATTGATTACTACAGGTAAATTGGTTTCTAGCCCATGTTATTTGTATTATTGAAATCCACTTTCAGCAACTACACAGCGATTCGTGTTAGCAGTGGCCGCGGAATCTCATCCGTCGACGTATTCCCCGTTTGGAAACTCACAACGAAAGACGGCTCCAAAAATGGCAAAAAGCCAAACCGCCGTTGAGTTTTATTACAATTTTGTGCATCAAATTGACTCACATGGTCGTAGCTATTGATGACTTCCATAATTTTTGCAAAAATCGAGGTCGTTTCTTGTTTTTTTGCTACGCCTTGACCCCATGCTATGCTTGTTGATCCTGTACCACATTGTATTTGAAAGATAAAGATCTCTTTGACACGTTTATTATTGTTCAGTTTTGGTTAAGCGCATGCAGTTTCTATTTTTTTGTTGTACGTGTCAGCCATTTTAAATTTTTAGTGACATGTTGTTTGGTTTCTTTCTTGTATTTATGTTTTTTGAAACCGCAAATGGTACTCCGCCATGGGCTCATGATACGAATGCCAATGCCAATGCCTACGGGACACCAACATATCAACCGAAAGCAGATACTGACATCCGAGTTCCATGTCCACCTCCAGTGCCTTGTCCTAAGCAACCGGTAACTCATGATACTACAAAATGCCCGATAGTTGAATGCCCTACATTGACATCTTGTGATTGCCCGATGCAACTACCACGTCCAAATGAATTGGTATGTTTTATTGACTGTTTTCAATATACATAATCAACTTTCAGCCGGTGGCACACGGATTACCGAATCTACAACAGCAAAGTATCCAAAGCCCACCACCTCATGCTCAACAGTTTGAAATACCAATCCCTTTAACAACTGCCATGGGACAAGTGCCGAAGGAACCATCAGACTTGACCCCTTTACAACCACTACCCGATTCTACAGCATCCGAGCTACAAGTGATCGAAGCCCAAACGAGTACCCCATTGAACCAAGATTTCTACGAGGATACTGTACATCCGACGATTCCGACCGGTGACGACCCTGTTTCAACCACCACCAAACCCGCCAATGATAACACCAATGAAACAGCCCATGAAGCCGCACTGACCCCACGACCGAAAGAATTTGCCGAAACCAAGCAGCTGGCTGAAAGGTTGCGAGAACATAATCACAGATTGCAAGGTGAGACTTTTGTTTTTTTAAAAGTTCCGATTATTAATTTACAGCTCTGTTCGCAACTGAAGCCCCCTTTCGTCGACGTTATTTAAAACGATTCCGATTCAGCAAGAAACAGTTTGGAACACCGACCCTGACATCCCGAGACAAGGGTCGATGCAACAGTCTCAAGTTGAAAATGATAATGATGGAAAGCATTGAGAAAACGCCGACTGTATCAAAACGTGCAATCCAGCGGGCAGCCTCTGCCGAAATTGGTGGAAGTTTTGATGTTATCTGCTCCAAGCATGATTTTAGTTATCTCGCAAATACACGGCTTTACTGTGAGACCCGTATTGCTGATATTGTTTGCTTTGCTTTTATGCATGAACCGGAAAAGGAAACTTCTTTTTAAAATTTTTGCAGTTTTTGGATATATGAAATTCGGGAGATCAATAAAACATAATATATGTACAATTAGACACAGTATAACACTAACAAAAAGATAGAAACGTAAAAAGTTAAATTCATGAAGCAAAAAGTAAAAACAAGTCGCATTGCCTTAGGCGTTGAACGAGATTCCCGAAATCCAACCTGTCTTGGCAAAACGCGGCCAGCGGCCAACGCACATTTCCAAACATTTTTTCATTGACCATCTTTGTTCGTCCCCCCACAATCAGCCCAAATCAGTTACAATGTCAACATGTTATGCTTGTTCTACGACTGCCAGCATCAAAATCGCCAAAACAAGTGACCCAGCATGTGTTCCATGTTTTCTGAACTGGTTTGAAGAGGTTAGTTTCTAGTTTTTTATATAAACTTTCCATTCTAACGCATTGCCCAACCTTCAGGATGTCCATGCCACCATCACAACGACAAAGATCTTTAGTCGCGGCGAGAAGGTAGCTATCGGCGTCAGTGGTGGGAAGGATTCAACAGTTTTGGCCCATACCCTTGCCATTTTGAACAAACGCTACGATTATGGCCTCGAGCTGTTCCTTGTTTGTATTGATGAAGGGATTGCCGGCTACAGGGATCATTCTATCCGCGAAGTCCATAAGAATCAATCCGATCTCCAATTGCCATTAAACATTCTGAGCTACAAGGATTTGTATGGCTGGACGATGGACGAAATCGTTGCACGCATTGGACCGAAGAATAACTGCACATTTTGTGGCGTTTTCCGAAGACAAGCATTGGATCGTGGAGCAGAAAAATGTGGTGCTTTCAAAGTTGCCACTGGCCACAATGCGGATGATGTCGCGGAGACAGTGTTGATGAATCTCCTGCGAGGCGATATTGCCCGACTTCAGCGAAGTTCAACCCAAGTTGCCGGATCCGAGGGCGGAATCACGAGGGTGAAGCCCTTTCGGTATTCATATCAGAAGGATGTTGTCTTCTATGCGCATTTTAAAAAGTTAAATTACTTTTCTGTTGAATGTTCATATTCGCCGAATGCCTATCGCGGTCTTGTCAGGTTCGTTTGCAACTTTCATGTCTATAATATTCTCAAAATGTCATTTCAGAAACCACTTGAAAGCAATCGAACGCGTATCACCCCGAGTTATCATGGAAATTGTCCGATCCGGTGAAGCTGTTGTCGTTCCTCAAAGTGAAGCTCCTCTGATCCGACGAAAGTGCATCCAATGCAATTACACATCGAGTCAGGAATTGTGCCAAGCCTGCCGATTGCTATCCGGATTGAACCTGGGCGAATCGACGCATGACATCGTCAAGAGCACAAAGAAGGCACCAGTTACCACAGAACCTTCATCAAATGGCTGTGGATCGGGTGGCGGAGGTGATGGTTGCGCTTGCAGTAATAATTCTGTTGATTTTTGATTGTTCTGTGTTATCATATTTGTTGATTTTGAATATATATTATTGATCATAATTCTGTTTGCGAATGTTTTCATGCGTTATTCAGCGCAGTTTTACCTGATTCAGGCTGTAGTTCAGTTTATTTACTCTGTGCTTTAGATGTCTTCCAAATTCTGCCAAGTTTGCGCCCAACCCGTGAGCCTCAAAATCTGGACGGCCCATGTCAAAGGTCGAAAGCATCTCCAAAAGATTCAGGAAGCAAAGAGTAAACCTCAGAAGTCAGCAACGTCAAAGGCAACCAGTTCCAGCGCCTCCGCTGCTCCTGGCAGCAAGCATCCTCTACCAGTGCCGGACAGTGATTTGGTGTCTGCTAAGAAAGCTAAAGGTTAGTTAAATTTAATTAAAAGTGATGCCATTCCTCCAATTTACTCAGTTTCAGTCGATGCCACTGTTGCCGAACCAGCTTCATCCAATTCTGGCGAAGTCAACGAACTAGCTTTCATTCCCAGTGGCTTTTTCGATGATGCTGTTCAAAATAACAAGGTATGAGGTACTTTTTTCGGTTTTTATCGTGAATCTAATGATTTATGACATTTTCAGACTGACGCCGAAGTCGCGAAACAAAAACTACTCGATGCCGAGTACGCCAAATTTATGAATGAAGTTGCGTCTGCCGAAGCCGAGGTAGCAATCGCCGATGAAGACGATATCAAAGCATTTACCCATGAACGACAAATGGAATCAATCGATGACACCATACGGTATTGGCGGGCATACAATGAACTGGAGAAGCGGAAGGAAGCCATCCTCGAGAAGAAGCATGCTCAAAATGGCGATGTAGTCATGGAAGACGAATCCCAAGCTGCAGGGAATGATGACAGCAGCGATGACGATATCGATGAAACTAACTGGCGGAAACGGTCTATGTTTTAACCTGTGTTTTATATGTAAGTAACCATTGGATGTAAATGTGGGATAAAGTCGTCTTTATTGGAGCAACAAATATGTGAATACCCGTAACATACAGTTTTTCAAATACTATGAGTGATAAGTAAGGCCTTTAATAGAGGGGTTGGATGTGGCTGTCAAGCTTTCGCAGGCGCGCATACTCGTAGGCCGTCTTGGCACCGCCGTTTTCGAAGCCAGCATTACATCCATCACCTTCAAGACAACAACAAATAACCTTGTCCTGCTCCTGGATGCATTCATTGTGGAGTTGGATCATGTCACAGATGCGGGAATAGTCACAACTGTAGACTGTAGCTTCGGGGGAAGTAGAATTGAGGCATTGATGATTAGCACAATCGACGAGGGGCCCCTCGACGGCATCCACGCCGGTTCTACACAGGACGGCATTCGTCGTTGCGATGACAATAGCGATGGTTACGGTAGCGAGAATGTAATTTGCCATGATCTCGAAGTGGAGTAAGGTACCACGACTGTAAGGCAAGGCATATAAGTACAAATGACAATCACTGTGTCAATGATGGCAACACACGCGCTTCCGGTGTGGGTTGAATCAAAAATAGGAAACCGAAGGCGGGAGGGAAATCGGGTGATTTTTTCTGTTGGGGGTACTGTTTCGATACATCAATTTCTGATCTACCGAGAGCCATGGCAGCACACGGAAATGAAAAAGAAAAGAAAGACATGAATCACCCGTTGTTCGGATTCTATTTTGGACGCGCGAATCGCCAGACACCAAAACTCTGTCAAATCGCTTCTCGCAGAATGTTCTAGCGCTTCAGCCGAGACTAATGTGTTCTCTAACCGATTTCGACTGAAACCTAATTTATGTGCAAAGAACAGTGAAGTGATTTGTTGGTCCACCACACCGATACACGACGATACTAGACACTGATAAAAAGTCTATGGCCAAAACAGCAAACATGAAAATGAAAAGTGATTGGTTAGCTGCAAAAAACTTGTTTAGTTCACTAATGTAATGTAATTTTGTTCAACTGGGTTCAATACAATGTTTGTTTCGGAATTTATTATTGGTCGTTCGAAAAGTTCGTGTCACTTTTTTTACATTATACATATAACTTTGGCAAATTAAACCAAATATCAACCGGTTATTAACCGCTATTATCAACAAGTCTTCCCCTTCTACCATGCCAAGTTTCACGCGGATCCATCGAGAAAGAGCCTTGCCGTGACGGCGCAAAGTTGCCATGTTGTTTGACAACCAAAGCTTCAGGTCACTCAAATTTTTTTCGGCACCGGGGATAGACGGTGGTGTGGCACCCTCCGTGAAGCCCTGGTCTTGCTCCATCCGACTATCACCTGTTCCGGTCTCAAAAGCACCGTCTTAGAAAAAACATTGAAAAATTGGGAAGCCCTTGGGGTCGAACTCGACGTCACTGTAAACTTCTTCCTGGAGAACGGGGATTGGAAACTTGCATGGTAGTGGTAAGAGTTGTTGATGTTGATGGTAAATATCTTGTTGATAATTGATGAAATGTGTTAAAATTATATGTGGACAGATGGAATGTGTACAAAAAGTGACACGAACTTTTCGAACACCCTAATATTTATAACATTCGACATGGCAGTTGATATTTGATATTTGGCAATATAAGTTGAATCAGATCACGAAATATGGAATTTCAGAAACCCGGCAGCTGTGAATCACAAACCCAACCACGTTAGTCAATACGAATGGAACGTGAAGAAAAACGTGGTGGTTTGGGTGGTTCCCGAGTGTTTTGCTCCCCGAAAGCAACAAAGTGTTCAAAGACTGACACTGCCTAAGGGCAGGGGCAACATCGTGGGGTATGTGTGCACGCAAAGTGTGACTGCCGACCTTCTCAAACAACGCTAAAGTAGTCAATGAAAGGGGGGAAAACACACTACTTGTTATTCCTGAACATAGTCGAATAACAATTTATGACATAAACATTCGAACTTCGGGTATCAGTGCACGCGGTTCGGCATGTTTTGAGTAAAGAAAGTTTAAAATTACCAAAATACTTTTGATAAAGCTTAATTGGGTTCCATTTTCAAACTGAAAAGCATCAAAAACACAAAACGGAACTGATAAGACCTTCAAAGAAGGGTTGGGTTGAGTCTTTCTTCGCGTTTTTCAATGGTTCCGCACGTGTTTCATCGTTCTTTAAAGCTCGCAGCCATCTGCCAAGCTCCTCCCATCTTTACTGAATGTAAAAAAGTATTTTTCTGTCTTTGCTCTATCTGTTCTATCGGACGTGAGAAATGTGTTCACAAACAGGTCAATCGACGTCACCTTTTGATCGGTTCACGTCACGATACCCATGCCTATCGGCAATCGGCAATCCATCCAATTGAACATAGGACTTTAGGCTCATTGGCCGCTGATAAATGGAGGGCACAAGGCGAACAGCTTACGTCTTGAAACTCAAAAAACTGCCACAGAGCCGGAGGCAATCTTGAAAGAGTGTGTTTGGTCTTTCTTTTGCTGACTTGACTGTGGGCTGCCGGAAAGACAGCTGCGTTTTGCTGCTCTTCGTGAGCCATGAAAAAACACGTCGTTTGCGAAAAGACACGTGGTTTTCAACAAGGCTTGCCGATGTTGCTGGTTTTCAATGCAGAGAAAAACCGACTGGAATGGAGATAAAACAATTGATACACGAACACGGAAATCGATGCTACTGATGAATGGGCTGACAAAAAGGAATACCATAATCGAAGGCAGCATGCCCCTAATCAAACCTACCTTTCTAGAGTCATAAAAGTTGTTTTCCCTGACCCACGTGTGTTCCGTGTTATTGCCAGAGCCGTAAAAATTGACCTTTAGTATCAGTTTACACAACTATGTATAGCATTCCAATTCCAATTTATTATTAGATCACGTAATCAGTGACGCCAAACATGCAAAAAACCTTCATTTTCCCGCGTTCAAAACAATAACAAACAATCAAAATCAACCTTCATCAGGTTCATTTTCATCCCCGATATCAACGGCACCCTTCAGGGGTTCATTCGTGCCACCGGTCCTCCAATACTTTTCATCGGCATAGATGTTGGCATATTTCGTTGCCAGAGGGCTCAATTTTGCGATGTACTCATTCGGCAAGTCATCGGTGACAATGGGCGTCGGTGAAACCCGTAAATTCCGGCATGGGTTGTCTTTGGTTATAGGTTCCCAGGAAAAACTATACGGACATGATGCCGGATAGAGAGGGTCTCCATTCGGGTTGCCATACTTGGCAAAATTCGTAATAACTAGCTGCATTTTCTCGGAAACGGCGAGATCGACCGGTGTTGGCTTGTATTTCATGCGGAATATGTTTATGCCGAGCATGTATGCCAGCTCCGTGCCATGCGTCGTCGCTAAAATGATAAATTTTGTTATCAAATATGGGAAAAACAATATTTACTTACAATTGAAAGGCAACACGAGACTCCACAATTTCAAGATGTCAGGATTGTGGTGTTCAAAAACAAGTGCCCAAGTCGATGTTGAACCACGGGCAACTTGTCCCTGAAGATAGCTGTAGAAAGCCCAATTGCTGGTAATATTGCCGCAGATTTCGGCCATTTTGTACCGTAGTTTCATCTTGTTGCCCAAGACTTGCTGATCGATTTCATGGAGCTCGTCAAACTTATCCGGTGAATAGTCGCCGACCTCTTCTGGTGGCAAAACTTTTGACACGGATTCAATCATGAATTTGTATTGCTTTTCAAAGTGGCGGAGCATTTTTTCATTGTAGAGTTGGCGCATGAATGACACTACAATGCTTTGACTGTGACAAAGAAGTCGTAAAAATGTGACTCACAGAAGATCATGCCCTCATAGCGACTGATGCCCCTCAACGAAGGCCTCATCGGTGAATCTTGTAACAGCACAGACGGCGGAAATGGGACAAGTTCGCCATCCACAATTGGTGATAACGGTAGTCGGAATACTTCCATCATCATTTTCAACCCGATCATCGATACCACTATAACCACAATCTCATTGCACTATGTTTTGTCCAAATTCAAACTCACAAAGCTTCGATGTCGGTGCCGATTTCAAAAATATCTTCAATTTCGCATTTTCCTCACTACACCATGGCTCAGTGTAACCCTTCCCATGCTTCCTCCGATACCCCATGCGTAGTGCCAATTGTTGACAGAGTCTCGCAGCCGGAGTTCGTGCCGTTACGGCCCATCCACACTCAACAGATCCACCGAGAAGGATCGTTTTTGCGAACAAGTGTCGTGAAATCGGCAATATCGATAAAAGATGCACAGAAACAGCACCAGCTGACTGTCCCATGCCGGTGATGTTCAACGGATCACCCCCAAATTCTTTAATATTGTCATATATGAATTGAAACGCAAAATATTGGTCCCATAAGCCATAGTTGCCCTGCATCGTATCATCGGATGTGCAAAAATAGCCCAGAGGGCCGAGACGGTATTGAATCGTGACGACGACGACGTCATGCTTGACGCAATGACTGAAAAGGGTCAAAATACAATGTCAAAATAGAAAATTTTGGTCTAAAGTTTGAATTTGGAGTACTACAAAGATATGAAAAGCCGTTTTCAATCATTGTAACTGTCAAAAGAACAAACTCAACAAGCTTCTCCCATCGATACGCAGCAGCTGAATCTATGATAAATGCACCTCCATGGCAGTAAACAAGCACCGGAAAAAGTGTGTTCCCTCGAGCTTCTGGTCGTTTCCATGTCGGTGTCATAATGTTCAGATAGAGACAATCCTCACTCGATGGCACATCAATATCAAAGACAGGATATCGTTTTTGGAGGGACATGGGTTTGTAGCGCCGACAAATGAGGGGTGTATCTGATGGCCAGGCTTGGGCTTTGATTGGTTTCTGTGATTATGTACTGTATTTTGACCCGTCAAAAGTTCAAACAAACCTCAAATCTCAAATCCCCGACCGGCGGCGCAGCAAACGGAATCCCCAAAAACACATCGACAATCCTCCCGGCAGGATCATTCGGAATCACATAATGCATGCCCTCGACTGGGCCATATTCGGTCCGAACAATCGGATACGGCCGAGCGGCATGCACGACCGAAGATCCTGTACCCATAATATGTTATGTGCAAATTTACGGCAAAAAAATGCCGTTTTGCAATACTATGTAGAGACACTTGGAGGCGTAGATGTAGAAATGTAAGCCAACCTCGGTGGTAAAATTTGCCTTGTGCCGGGGTGCTAGTTTCACACAATTGGTGGAATTGAATGGCAATGGCACCGCTCACCGCTTTGCTCTCCCCGTGTATGGCAAGGGTTTGGTGAGTACACTTTACACTCTTTGGGGCAGTAAGTGTTTTATGAACAGTGTCAAAGTGGGGTTGCGGTCAACTAAATTACAAGCATTGGATATGAGATATGCCTGACAGGTAAATGGGGTCGAGTTGACGGCAAAAAACGGCTAAAACAGGTGGTTTCGGCACAAAACGGGGGTTGTTGGGGTTTAAAGCAGGCACGGGCCAGACAAAAGTAATTTCTGAGAGCAGCTGGCTCAAGCAAGACACGCCGGTTGACTAAACAGTAAGGGCATATACAAAATAAATAGATAGGTGGCAAATGGTCGACTAAGTATGGCAAACGTACTACAAACTATGGATTTTGTTCAAAATGAGCTAAATGGGTAGGTATACTAAAGTGTAATGACAGGTGTACGTCATGCTGGTTGCACTTGTAGGCTAAGTTTGTAGCTTTGCATGGGGACGAACATGACATCGATTATGCAAAATGCAAACTGTACGGATGTTCGTTGACCGACCTTGAATGCGCAGAGATGTTCGGGGATGTGCGAAATGGGCATGGTTGACCTCATCTTGGATTAGAGGGGGTTGCGCGAAGGGTCAATAAGAAAGTTGAAAAGGATGAAAGTGTGTTTTTAAGTATATCATTAACTTTATTCCACATCATTACATCACAATATAGCCTTGGACTACTTCGTTTAGTCGAATTTGCAACCAGGCTTGGCCTTACGGCATAGAACCTTGCAAGTATGAACGGCAGGACCGACGAGGACAACTTCTTTGCCACCGATACCGGCTGTAGCGCGCTCGTTCTTGATGTCGACCTTGCCGAGGATTTCCTTGCCTTCGACGAGGAGCACACCGACGGAGATATCACCCTTGAAGTGATTGACGTGGACGGGGAACCATTCCTTATCACCGAAACTGGCGGCTTCCGGGAACGGCTTCCAGTCATAATCGAAACCACGAACGGATTCAGGCAGTTCGAAGAGGATCTAAATGATGGCATCAATCAGATCAGTTGCAATCTTTGTGATGGCTTACCTGGAGCGAACCAATGTTCTTATTGTACTCGTGGCCACCCCAGCTGAATGAAGCGGCAATCTTGCCATCCTTGTCCTTCCAGACGCGACCCATGACGGGTTCGCCGGCCTGGTACCACAGAGCGACGTATTGGTCGGGATTCTCGCCAGCAACCGTGTTGAGAGACTTGTTGAGGGCCTTGACGGCTTTGTTGTCCGGGAAAGGATCGCCGGCACGGAAATCGGCCCATTCGTTGAGCATGACACGCTGAATGGCATATCATATTTGGGTGGAAAAGTGCAACTGATAAGACTTACGACAATCTTCTTCGGAGGCTCCTTGACACATTCACAGCATTGGCAACCAGGTGGGCCACCCTTGTACTCACGCACGATGATCATCATGTCGTTAAGGGCAGTGCCGGTAACCTGTTCGCTGACTTTGTCATGGGAGAAGTGAGCCACTTCAGTCTTGTTATCAACGTATCCGGCAAGGGCTCCACCGGGACGGTTCAACCAGAGAATCGGAATGGAATCACCGCACTTCAGAAGGCCGCGATTGTCGGTATCATCAAAACGCTGGCTATACTTGATCCAGTTGTACCAGTAGCCGAGAGACAGATGGTCGCCCTTGTATTGAAGGACTTGAATCTGGCCACCGAGATCTTGGGCACCGCAAAGTTCGACCTTGAGATACGGGAATGAACATTCGACGACACCACCGTTGTTCCAGGCGCGGCCGTGGATGGGCTTGCCGTGCTTGTACCAGAGGGCGACGTACCTGAAAGATGCCAATGTCGAGGGGCGTCGTGAAGGTGGATGGCATCAACAAACATGTTCTGCTGAGCGAGACATTTGACGGGATTCTCGGGGAACGGGGACCCAATCGGCTGGAACGCCCAGGTATCCTCCTTGGGAGGCTTCAAGTTCGGCATAACGACGGCCTATCGACTGTTGCAGGTGACACTGGGGAAAGTGACGGTGATCCGCCGTGAGTTGACCCCTTTTATCCATAATTGAAGGTGCCCTGTTTCTATGGAATCTCTAATTTGCATGCAGATGTCCCCAAAGTGCAAAACATAAACAATTAGTGTAAATTTATTCGCATTATAAATATCACATGTAAAAAATTTAATCGAATTTGCATCCTGGCTTAGCCTTACGGCACAGAACCTTGCAAGCGTGGACAGCAGATCCGACCAAAACGACTTCCTTGTCGCCGACACCGGCCGTCGCGCGTTCATTCTTGATGTCGACCTTGCCGAGGATTTCCTTGCCTTCAATAATAAGCACACCAGCGGAGATGTCGCCCTTGAAGTGATTGACGTGCACAGGGAACCATTCTTTGTCACCGAAACTGGCAGCCTCTGGGAACGGCTTCCAATCGTAATCGAAACCACGGACGGATTCGGGCAGTTCGAAGAGAACTTGGAGCGAACCGATGTTCTTAGTGTACTCGTGGCCTCCCCAGCTGAATGAAGCGGCAATCTTGCCGTCCTTGTCCTTCCAGACGCGACCCATGACAGGTTCGCCTTGCTGGTACCAGAGGGCGACGAATTGGTCGGGGTTTTGGCCAGGAAGCGTGTTGAGAGAACGGCCCAGGGCCTTGACAGCCTTGTTGTCGGGGAAGGGATCGCCGGCACGGAAATCGGCCCATTCGTTGAGCATGACACGCTGAAGGCAACATTGCCGTAGGCTCGATTCCAAAAGCAAAGACCAAACGACTTACAACGACCTTCGTCTTGGGGCATTCGTGGCATTGGCAACCAGGTGGGCCACCCTTGTACTCACGGACGATGATCATCATGTCATTGAGGGCAGTGCCGGTAACCTGTTCGCTGACCTTGTCATGAGAGAAGTGAGCGATTTCAGTCTTATTGTCGACGTAGCCCAGGAGAGCGCCACCGGGACGGTTGTGCCACAGAATCGGGATCGAATCACCGCATTTCAGGACACCGCGGTTGTCAGTATCATCGAAACGCTGGCTATACTTGATCCAGTTGTACCAGTAGCCGAGGGAAAGATGGTCGCCCTTGTATTGAAGGACCTGGATCTGGCCACCGAGATCTTGGGCACCACAAAGTTCGACCTTGAGATACGGGAATGAACACTCGACAACACCACCGTTGTTCCAGGCACGACCATGGATGGGCTTGCCGTGCTTGTACCAGAGGGCGACGTACCTGTAACATGGTTCTGTAACGTGAGAATCCACAATCATCTAACAGCGAACTTACATGTTCTGCTGGCCGAGAACCTTGACCGGGTTGTCGGGGAAGGGCGACCCGATGGGCTGGAAGGCCCAGGTATCCTCCTTTGGTGGCTTCAAGTTGGGCATGTTGGGAAGAGAGACGAACGGAGTAACGGCACTTGACGGATCGACAAGTGATGCAGTCGACAGCCTGAGGCCATGGCTTTTATGGCTAAATTACAGGGTGGCTCCAGGTTCTGCCTGTACTGTAGGGTAGTCTGGGGATGCCCAAATTAGCATTGTAAGTAATCTCGATGTACGTGATGATGTCAAATTGCATGAATTCTGTGGCTTCACGTTATTTAATCGTGAGCTTCTGTCTTTGTTATAATCACTGTCTTCCGGTTAATTTTTTGTAACTGCCTTGTTTGTAAACAATAAAACTAATCAATAATTTAAAATGGAAAAACCAAAATGTAAGAAAATGGCTAGAAGGCAGTAATATTTGTAAAAGATTCAAAAGGTAACTATAGCACTGCTTTTGCGACTGTCAATTTCAAAAGTCACCACTGAACACACTTTGCCAAGGGCAATCGAGCGTGTTACGCGGGACAATTTGAGCCCGAAAGGTTTTTACGCGCACTTTCGCGCATTGACGCATTGATTCAACGTTGCTTGTGTTCACGTCGTCGCGGCGCCCAATCTCACTAATCTTCCTGAATCCTAACCGTTCCATTGCCATTTCGCGATGGCTCCACGACCAACAGGCTCACCAAGCCAAAGTGCGTTGCAGCGAACGCCTCGCGGAGGTTGTAAGAAGGACTATGCCTCCCCATCGAAGAAACAACGGCTCCCGAGAAGTATTCCGAACACGCCTGATCTTGTGAATCAATTGGAGGGTGTAAGTTAGCTTTACAACTTCTTCAATATCATTCCCTACTTTTTGAATGCGAAAGCCAATGGAAAGACAGCACAATGTTTCTATTTTGAGCCAACTTTATATATCCACAACCTTTCCAGCTCTCTGTGCGTTCCCCTCGTCGAAGCCAACGTCTTGCCGGTCAAACGCCCATCCGAAACCCGCTCAGTGACAATGAGAATGATTCGGACAAGGAAAACTACCGCGATGAAAACATGGTCGACTCGAAATCCAAATCCAAGAAGACCCCAACCAAATCGACTCCAACTGCGAAGAAGCGTCTTTTCGGCGAACACAATTCTCAAGGCGTTAACCATACGACCCCGGAGAAGCCACGAATTGCCGGTGGAAGAGTCCTCCGTTCAACGCCGAAGGTCAACTATGTTTCGCCATCAGCTCAAATGGATCTCGACGATGATGAGGATTTCGTGCCATCCAAAAGTGCCCCAAGCTCAGCGAGACGCAAAATTGTACCGGAGCTCTCCTTCAGCAATAACGATCCCGCTTCGTCTTCCTCTTCGGACTCTGATTCCAGTGGATCGGATGATTCAGACTTTGTTGAGCGACCAAAACGAACACCTCGTCGAAGCAGCGTTGCCCGTGGCCATCATGGCCCCAAAGTGACACCGATCATTCTGCTCCGCGAAAGACCACCAACCGGCGATGTCATAATCAACGCAAAGGCCATTTCCGCGGCAGAGTACAAGCTTATGAAGAAGGATGCCTACGAGTTGGCCCAACGTCGGAAGCGTCGTGAAGAACATCCATTGATGCAGTACTTCTCATCGGTCCACACCTCCGCCGAGCCCGATTTCATCCTCAATCGCGACGAAGAATGCGAACTAATTGCATCTTTCATCAAAAATGCCGTCGGCGATGGAGCTCTCGTCCAGATGAGTCGATCTATGTACATCTCAGGAGTCCCTGGAACCGGCAAAACCGCGACTGTGACAAAAGTCATTCGAGGATTGCTCGATGGAAACCCCATTTCACCGAAGAAACGAAGCCGAAAGTCCGTGAAACCTGCCAAAAAGATGGATTTCACCTATGTCTATGTGAATGCCCTTGAACTCGTGAAGCCTCAAGACGTATTCGTCAACATCTATGATGCCGTCAATGCAAAGACGACAACCAAGAGACGTATCACGGCCCCAAAAACAGCTCGACGTTATTTGGACACAATCTTTCGAACTTCTGATCGTAGCCGGCGGCCGGTAGTTCTCGTCATCGATGAATTGGACATGTTGTGTAACAAGTCCCAGGATGTCGTTTACGATATCTTCGAATGGGCGACGACCGAGGAGGCGAAGTTGGTCGTAATTGCGATCGCGAACACGTTGGATTTGCCGGAACGTGTTTTGAAGCAACGAGTATCTTCGCGAATGGTGAGTTTTGCCGTTTTTGCTAGCATTTTTTTTATATTGCCATTCCAGGGCTACAACCGTCTCACCTTCCAAGCCTACAACTACGAGCAGATCGACCAAATGCTACAGCACCGAATCGACGATGGCAAAAAGCTTGTCGATCCACAAGCCAGCGTTTTCATTGCCCGAAAAGTTGCATCCGTGTCGGGCGACTTCCGGAAGGCCTTGGAAATTTTCCGTCGTTCGATAGAGATTGCTGTTGATGCCGATCATAAGAAGGTCACTATCAGTCATGTTAGTTTTGCCATGTTTTACCTTTCTTTCTTTCATGATGCCATTTCAGGCCCAAGCTGCCATCAAAGAGGGCCTCGAATCCCCGCAAGCCCGGTTCACCAAGTCTCTTTCCCAGCATCAAAACTTCCTTCTTCGAGCGGTTATCGTCGAAATTCGTGAAACAGGACTGCCGGAAATCGACTTTCACTTTGTTTATGACCGGTATTGCAAGTCGTGTGATATGGCAAGCATCGAGCCACTTGGAGTTTCGACGGCACTGAAGCTGGCAAAGGTGCTCAGTCAGATGGGGTATGTCGACTTCAAGGGCACTGTTGGCTCGATCTGGTGTAAAGTATCGCTGCGAACGTCACTCGAGGAAACTGAAGATATGCTTCGATTTGCACAAATGACTCTTTGAATGGATTCTGATCTTTTGTAGTATCTAACATTTTGTATATCATTTTGGGGTTTTTACTATTTGCATTTTGTTTACTACACTGTTAACCAGTTAAGATGATGTTTATTTTGCCAATGCAGGAATAAAATGATAGACGTCACTTGAAAAACTGAACAAAAACAACAAAATAAAACTCAAACAAATTACTCCTCCCAACGGATGCCAAGATGCTTCTCCATTGCCTCCTGGCGAAGCATGTGGTCTTCCGTTTGCAGAATCGAGTTCAAACGAAGCAAGCAAAACTTCCAGGCAGCGATGCCGCCCTTGGGATCGTAAGACGCCGTCATGATAGCGCCGCGGAGGTCCATCATCAGCTCCAACCAGAAGTGATCGAGGAGGTCGGCCATCGGCGTATCCGGGAGCCGCGTGTTATCCTTGAGCTTGATCAGAGCGATGTTGCAGGTGTAGTACATGGCATTTTCGCGGCCTTTGATCGTGGTAATGTCGTAGCCGGCAATGTTGTTGAAAAAGTCGCTGATATCCTTCATCTTGGCGATTTGCGGCGACTTCTTCTGCAGCAAGGTGTAGAGCTCTTCGTAGGGCATTGTTTTGACGGTCGATACACTGAAAAGATGTACTTCAAAGCTGTTTTAAACGAGTAAACGATACGAGCAAGATTGCTTCAATTTCGTGAAAGCACGAAATTGAAGCAATGCAGCAAAAAGTAGCACAGTGCAAAACGACAGTTGAAAATGTAATTGTGCGCGGCGAAATCGACTGAATTTACGCCGTGTCGAAAAATCGAAAACCGCTCTGTCCTTGTGTAACTCGAGGGGGCCTGATCTTGTCAATTGTAAAACGACTTTATTGAACAAACTTTTATATTAATTAAACACAAGTCGATAGCACAACAATCGATACCCACCAGTTCAATCACTCCTTCCACTTGATCCCAAGATTCTCCTCCATTTCCTGTTGACCAAGAAAACGCTCCTCGCTTCGAAGAATGGTGTTCAATCGAATCATACCAATTTTAAAGGCAGCAATCGCACTCTTGGGATCATAAGAAGCCGTCATAATGGCTCCACGAACATCCATCATAAGCTCAAGCCAGAAAGGATCAAGCAAATCTGCCATTAGCATATCAGGGAGACGCGTGTTGGAGTCATGTTGGATCATTATAATGTTGCACGTGTGCCACATGGCCTTTTCACGACCCTTTTCCGTGGTGAAATCAATACCGGCAATGTTGTTCAAAAAGTTGTTGAGATCTTTGATCTTGGCGATTCGGGGTGACTTCTTTTGTAACAGATCGTCGAGTCCTACGTAAACCATGCTTGCGGTAACCTATAACGTGGAAGGTTGAACAAGTGTTGGTAATAATCGAAAATGAGTAAAATGAATCAGTAGTCGATCTCGATGTACGTTTATTGCCCATGGAAATTTTGACGAATGAACCTGTTGCATTCAACATTTTGTAACCTAACTTTTAATCACCTTTATCAAAAACTATGATTCATACCCCTTCGATTTAGGTGACCCTCTATAGATAACGACGTTGTCAATGAAAAAGTTACATCACAAAGCCTGAAAAAAGTGAACCACCGCATTTTGCACTACGATGTTGTCATTTTGAAAGTTTGAACATATTGTAATGGTAAATGCTTTTAATTATATTCTATTACTATACCACTGTAAAAAAAATAAAAAAAAAATACAACGAAATCTGACTACTGCTGTATTTGATATGATAAAACACAAAAAAAGACTGCGATCTTATTTTTATGGGAAACCGCATTCTCATGTATGTTGTTTGAAGAAAGAGCCAGCCATCACTAGACGACGAGAGAGAGCATCTCTCGCTGGAGTGGGAATATCGCGTCTTCAAAGTGAGAGGTCGAAAAAAACAACATATATTTATACTTTTAAGCCGCAAGTACATGCATTTTTTATAATGGAATAGTTAGTACAACCCATTGTGAAGGTTAGTTTGCAATATTATGGTCATGATGTTGAGAATGTTGTTCCTTCTTTGCTAACAATGCTTTCCGCACAGTCAAGGCGTTGTTAGCAAGTGGGCGAAAGACGTTCACGTACAACAAGTTACATGGGTGTAACGAGAAAGTTATGAGCTGTCATGATAAGCAAAGGAAAAAGGTCATCTGCAAACATTACAGGGTAATTACAAAACAAAACAGATCGTCGAGAATGCTACTGTTAGGCCGAGATCACTAATCAGTGGTGTAAAATATGTCGCCTGTGTGCCCGGATTAAGGAGTAAAATGGACCCGCTCCTTTAAACAGGTTGACATTTGTATATAGGGTATGTCAAGTTAATCAGATTTGCCGGTATTTAGTCTTTACTGATTATTACAAGGATGTTGATCTTCTAACAAAAAAAAATATATAAACCGTGCTATCCAAAAACATAATTTTTATGTGATGCGAAATTTGTTATTTTGTCCACATGGACTTCAACATTAGCGGTAGATGTGATAGTAAATGCCCCCAAACTGTTTTGACAATTAAAATTATGCGTATAAGTTAGACAAGAAGGCATCATTGCCATGGCCAGCGGCACTCGGCCGAGCATACGTGCAATCGCTGATATTTTCCATGGTTTTCCATGGACCAGACCGCGCACTGTTGTGCGCCTGTGTGGCTTACCATAGCACTGCAGAGATGCGGTGTGCGTAATGCAAAAGTCAAGTCGCTGGCGGCAAAGCGTCCAATGATTGCCGATCGCGACTGCGATTGCGATTGCATCATGTAATCGCAATCTCTAATTAGTAATCAGTGTCGTTAGCTAATTGCTGTTTATCCCCTGTTACATCCGTGTTTTCCATCTTATTTTGCTTCCATCTTTGCCACGGACTATCCAGCTCGGTCGGCAGAAAGTCTGCGGTCAGAAAAACCGCATTTTTGGAATTGGCTCGGGACTGCTCGAAGTCCTCCTTTGCTGGACATGATTTCTTGTCCAAAATTTGTCATGATTTCTTACTAAAGATGCTTTTAGTTATTCTTTTTTGATTGCGGTGTGGCTTAACCATCTATAGCTTCCTTTGGACGGTGTTTGACCACATTTTCTTGTGTGTTGTCCCCGGAAGGGGCGTTTGTGCACTCTACTTCTCGTCTCGGGGTTTAGGGACTGTTTTTATATATCCGTTTCCCTATTATCGCGTGTTCTACAGGGAATACAGGATTATCGGTGTTTGAGGGCATTTAAGTAACATGAATTGTTGTTTCTTTTTGTTTTTATTGCTTATTTGCGTGGCTTTACACCAAATCCTATCGTGTTATCGGGCTTCGTGAGCTATGGCCCTCCTTTTATGCTCAATTACATTACTAATCGCTACATCCACTCTAACCATACCTCTTTTCCAGGTAAATTTTCCATCCATTCTTGCGACCCATCGCAAATCTCCGAATTATCGGATGTGGCCCGTCACAGTTCTTTTTTTGTAAGTCTTTTCCTCTTTGACCTCCTTTTCCACATTCTAATCTCAGCTTTGCTTCCAGATCAGAACTTAATGGCTTCATTCTCCGAAGCCGTCGTCGTCTCCGCGTTACCATTGCTTCAACCCTCTCAAGGACGATGTCAAGATGCGAGCTCCTAGATGAACAGTAAGTCGTTTGAACTTTTTTCCATCTTTTTCAACTTCTAACATATACACTTTTTCAGGTCTGTTGTGCATCAGGCAAAACGTGATCGAAGCTATCGCGCTCTCACGTAGGCAGGGATGCCGTGAAGGCTCGTAGCCGGGGTGAACCGCACGCAGCCTGAGGTTCGCATATAGCCTTACAGATGGGCGTGGCAGGTGAACCCGGGGGAAAACGAGCCTTCGGTAGCTTAAGCTGCCGCTGTGTGACTCGGCACGGTTCCGTCAAAGTGTTTCCTTTGTGGATTCACCAAATCGTGTCGACTCCACAGCCATCCAACCTGCGCCCCCTACCCATTGGTGCTAGATGTCCGCTTTTGGTTGGCCTTTGACGTCAACCTGAACATCTGCACCGGCGCCGCCGAGAGATCCGTTTCGAATGCGGATCTGCTCTGGCTTTGCATCCGTAAACATGTTCTCACGGATTGCTACCGACGTTGAATGGATCGTCGAAGTAATCGGAACGTCCATCACCACACCTTCATTGTCTTCCAGTAGACACGTGTGATGGTCGTCCGACTCAAATCTCAACACATACCAGGTTAGTTTTTGTTTGACTTTTCGTTGCAAAATTTCTGATTGCCTTTGACGACTGCATGTTTGGCACCCCTGACATCACTTTTGGGTTGCCAAAGGCTCTCATTTTGCTTATTCTTGTTTTTCAATCTCTTTTGATGCTCAATTCATGATTTCTTTGTTTTCAGGCTCTCATTCTTCTCAATTCCGATGGTAACATCGACAGCCTGATATGTGCCGTTTAGCAGTGTTTATATACGGTAAGTTGCAGTTTTTGTTGATTGTTTGACTGTTGCATGCCCATTTCTGTTTCAGATCTTACAACCACTGCTCTACTTCCACCTTTTTCGCTTCACTTACCAAAGCTTCAACCATTCTGTCATTCAGTAAGTCCTTTTGTTTATGCATTCATTGCTTTAGCCTCAATTTTTCACCATTTCAGGCATTCCATACACTGACTTCACTCCGATTCATGGTTCAACGACATGTCAGATCGATTATGCCGCCAAACGAATGTCCTTTTTATGATCGTCTTTCCTCAACGCCATGATACACAGCAGCAACATGATCACGGAGACGGCGGACTCAAGAAAGGAAGAGATGCGGCCATGTCAGACTTGCCATCTGACTGGTCACATCAGTACTTTCGACTTGATGGCGTTCGTCAGTGATGTCGCAACCGGGGCAACGGAGACTGTTCCTGACAGTTGGTTGCACAACCAAGAGGTCGGTAAGCGGGACGTTTTGGTGAAATAGCTGTCGTCTGAGATTGGATCCTCGAGTATCCAATCGGTCGAATCTTTCTTGTCCTCTCAGAGGATTTCGATCGGTTGGATACCTGATTGGTGAAGTCTCCCTGTTCGAGAGGGCTCAGAGTAATGTTGTTTCATGGGGCAACAACATTACTCTGCTAATCCTCGAATAAGAGGGGGATTTCACCGCCACTATCTAGACTAATCCATACCTTAAGGTCGCCAGTGGATTGGTCTAGGTTGTGGCCCTCAGGCGATAGTTTGTTCGTCAAAGTATGCCTGACGCCGCTCTCTTGATTGTGCTTCGGACGTTGGGAACGACATTCAATGCCTTGGCCGCGCATATGACGAATCCCAAGTCCTGTTGTTCGTCGTCAATGTGAACATGTAAACTGCGGGCAATTCCTGCTTGACATCGACATAGGTTGGTTTGATTCTGCCATTTTCGATTCTTTCTCAGTCTTTTCATTTCAGTCGACTCAAGATGCTGCTCCCGCGATTCCGACGATGAGATAACCCCGTCCAGCTCATGTTTTCCTGCCGATGTCTTCCATCATCCGGGGTTGTCGCCTAGGCTAGGGCTATCAGACTATTTTACTGTCTGACTGCCTGATTATATTCCGTCGATGCACCCGAACCCGGTCAATCAACCAATCTCCATCTCATCCACATCCACGCCAGCTTCATTGGTCTGTACACAGCTCTATTTATGTTTTTACATTGTTTTTTTGAAATTGTGCATGTGTTGATCGGTTAAAATTCGGGTGTTTAACTGTTTGATAGTGATTTGATTATACGCTATCGCTGTTTACAAGCATTAGCCATGTTATCTTCGATTTAGATCGTCATTTGGTCCTCCAACAACGTGTAAGTTTTGCATTGCCACTTTTTAACCTCAGTTTTAATTCGTGCCCACATTTCAGGTCCTGTATCCAGCATCAACATGACCCCAGCCTCGCACGACGCCGATCATCATGAACCGAATCGTGGATCCCGATGTGACGATGGCCGCACGACGGAGGCAACGCGTCGTAGTTTTTGGGGTCCAGCCGATGGCGATGCGGCTACGGCAGTTTCTACAGATCACATGGTTTGCCGCTGCGTCGAGCGTTTCGAGCTGTTATTGGAACGTCCGGTTGGTTTAGCATTTTGTGTTTGACCAATCTTGTTTGACTGAAGTCTCACACTTTGCGAGTTTCTGGTCACGGAGCAGTGAAGCTGGAGTAGGTGTTGATAGTATGTTAGGTTGAGGGAGTGAATTTTTTTAAGGCTGCAGAAAATGCTGTAAAATGGGAATTGATGTGTGAGTTGTGAGGAACATAATTTATGCCGGGTCAGAAGATTCAACGATTGGCGCATGTGCCAAGATACAAAACGGCAAACGCAAATCTTGTTTTTATGCATTTAAGTATAAACTGATTGTGTGTGAAGTAATCAGCCCTGTTCTGTTCCATTGAGCTTTTTAGTTCCACGGGGCCCCAAAAATTAGGCTGGTTTGGCGACCGCCTCTTTTATTATATCGGATACTTGGGGCTCAATGGAACAGAACAGGATTGGTATGAGTGAACACTAAATAGTTGGTCCCTTAAGGAATCAACGGGAGACCGATAGAGGTCGGAATCGATTTGTGTTTGCCGTTTTGTATCGTTGTTAAGTTATCGGTGATGAGTTGGCGGGGTAGTCTGACTACCAAATTGCTTTTTGTTGTTGCGAATTGTGTTTTTAAGTCACAAAAAAGACGTGGCTTTGTTCAAATTTCCTATTCTTGTCGAACTGGGACAAGGAAAAGCGCATATGAGTATTAAAATTCATTGCAAGGCACTTTTTTGCAATAAAGGTGTTTAATCTTCAAACCGTTGAAGATGCGCGCGTCAGACAATCGTTGAACTTCTTGATCTGGCATTCATATTGCCTCACGGAAGGCATGAATGACAAATTCCACACAACTCACACATCAATTTCCATTTTACAGCATTCTCGACAGCATTAGCAGCTAGAAGGACAAGAAAAAACACTCCTCACCTCAACCTAACATACTATTGACACTTGCTCGACAACAGCTCATTTCCTCCGGGCCAACAACCTTGTAAAGTTCGAGGCTTCAGTTTTATAAGATTGTTCCAACACAGACTGTTAAACCAATCTGACATTTTGATAACAGTCTAAAACGGTCAACGCTTCGGAAAAAATAGGCAGAAACTGCCGTAATCATGTCGCCATCGAAAAGGTTTCACAAACTACGATGTGCTCCTTTTTGCGGTCATCGTCACGCTCCATCGCGATTCATTATTCGGCACATGTTGGTCGGATACCAGCAGCGACCCGACGGCGACACTTTATGTAAGTTTGAATGATTTTTAGTGTAAAATTTTACCAGTTTTGGTAACGTTTTTAAGGTTTGGGTGCACTGTTAAAAAACGTCGCAAGTGCACCCATTTTATTTCTCGGATATGACATGTGCGCGGGAGCCTATCTCCAATTTTTTATTTGGCTCCCGTACTTTGTCAAATCCGCCCCTATTTGGGTTTTCCTCACATAATTACTGTACAATTGACTGATATCCACCTTTTTTTAGGTCGTGCATGGCATCTGGTGTCGCTGATCGCGCCGGCGGCAGCACTAATGTAAGTTTCAATCCATTTTCAGCTTCCCAATAGGTGGAGTGGGCGAAAATCCGTAAAGACACGGCCAAAGTGTTGGAATTTCGCCCATTCCATCGCGAATATGACATGTGCGCGGGAGCCTATGCCCAATTTTTCATTTGGCACCCGCGCTTCATCAAATCCGCCCCTATTTGGGTTTAAATTGTTAAAATTACTGTACAATTGACTAATATCTGCCTTTTCAGGTCGTGCATGGCATCTGGTGTCGCTGATCGCGCCGTCGGCAGCACTAATGTAAGTTTGAATCCATTTTCAGCTTCCCAATAGGTGAAGTGGGCGAAAATCCGTAAAGACACGGCCAAAGTGTTGGAATTTCGCCCATTCCATCGCGGATATGACATGTGCGCGGGAGCCTATGCCCAATTTTTCATTTGGCAGCCCGCGCTTTGTCAAATCCGCCCCTATTTGGGTTTTCCTCACATAATTACAGTACAATTGACTGATATCCGCCTTTTCAGGTCATGCATGGTATCTGGTGTTGCTGATCACGTCGTCGGCAGCACTAATGTAAGTTTGAATCCGTTTTTAGGTTCCCAATAGGTGGAGTGGGCGAAAATCCGTAAAGACACGGCCAAAGTGTTGGAATTTCGCCCATTCCATCGCGGATATGACATGTACGCGGGAGCCTATGCCCAATTTTTCATTTGGCACCCGCGCTTCGTCAAATCCGCCCCTATTTGGGTTTAAATTGTTAAAATTACTGTACAATTGACTAATATCTGCCTTTTCAGGTCGTGCATGGTATCTGGTGTTGCTGATCACGTCGTCGGCAGCACTAATGTAAGTTTGAATCCATTTTCAGCTTCCCAATAGGTGGAGTGGGTGAAAATCCGTAGAATACTGATCAAAGTATTGGAATTTCGCCCATTCCATCGCGGATATGACATGTGCGCGGGAGCCTATGCCCAATTTTTCATTTGGCACCCGCGCTTCGTCAAATCCGCCCCTATTTGGGTTTAAATTGTTAAAATTACTGTACAATTGACTAATATCTGCCTTTTCAGGTCGTGCATGTTATCTGGTGTTGCTGATCACGTCGTCGGCAGCACTAATGTAAGTTTGAATCCATTTTCAGCTTCCCAATAGGTGGAGTGGGTGAAAATCCGTAGCATACTGATCAAAGTATTGGAATTTCACCCATTCCATCACGGATATGACATGTGCGCGGGAGCCTATGCCCAATTTTTCATTTGGCACCCGCACTTTGTCAAATTCGCCCCTATTTGGGTTTAATTTACAAAATTACTGTACAATTGACTATTATCTGCCTTTTCAGGTCGTGCATGGCATCTGGTGTTGCTGATCACTTCGTCGGCGGTACTAATGTAAGTTTGAATCCATTTTCTGCACACTCTACGACAGCTCTAATGCATATTACCTCATGTATGGGCTCTGATACGGCTGTCTACGCGTTCAATGCACATATTGATGCTCTGAGGGCATTGTTCGATCTGGATATCGATGCTTTTGAGCTACTTCGGCGATGTATCAAGACCTTTTCTGAGCAACAGACACACATTGTTCGACCTGCCTGGATATCGATGTTTTTATGTATGCTCTTTTGTCTTCCAACAGATGTATCAGCGTCTCTCAGGGCAACAGATCCAAACATCTATGCTTCTCAATGATCACAAACATGACCTGAGGACACCGTATGACTAGGACATCGATGTTCTTGAGCTACGTCGTTTTCCAGTGGATGCATCAGGGCCTCTCAGGGGCACAACACCCGAACAAAAGCGCTTCTCAATGGCCACAAACATGCTCTGAGGGTACTGTTTGATCCAGATATCGTTGTTTTTGGTCTTTTTTGTCTTTCAATAGATGTATTAAATCATCTCAGGGCAATGTTCGCATTTGCAAACATTTATTTCTACATAGTCTCCGAAGTGTTAACCCGGATCTCAGTGTTGATAAGCATGTCTGTTCGGGTCCCTTGACTTTTAGAGGATCTTATATGTCCGCCTGCCGGTTAAATAACACAAACACAGGTTTTTGCGGGCCGAAACATGCGGTCTTTTGCGCATGTTTCCCTCATCCGACATTGCAAATGTGTGTCTAGTGAGCAAGAATCTGTGCGTTGATAAGTTTGTCTGTTCGCATCTGTTGACCACTATAAGTTCTCACAGTATCAATAAGACGGAATTTGAGCACAATGTCAAAGAATTAGAGCCCATATGTGAGGTATTGTGCATTCGAGCCGTCACTAACTGTGTTGAAGTATTTGTCTGCAAATTCGGAACAGTTTTCTTAACAACATTATCATGATTTTGCACAAAATGTTTTACAACAACTCACAGTGTTTACTGTTTTACAGAAAATGTTATCATTTTAGTTTGAATAGTAGAAAGTATATGCTGTTTATTTCGACCCCTCTCTTTGAAGACGCGTTATTCCCGGTCCAGCGAGAGATGCTCTCTCTCGTCGTCTAGTGACAGCCGGCTCTTTCAGCAAAAAACATACATGGGAATGCAAGTTGCCATAAAAGTGAGATCGCAGGTCTTCCAAGATTTTGATCACAGATTTCGACAACGTTTCGTGAAACAATAAAGTTTAGAAATATCTTGTTTTATTGTAATGTTGTTTGAGACTATTGTAATTTCAAACAACCTCGTTGTTTCAATGCGTTTATAAGCTTGTATTACAAATTAGCATCACATAAACTGTATCAATAAACTCCCAAACCTAAATACGTGAATTTCATTTTCGTCAATTCCATAGCTATGAGATGGCTCTACACATTTGCACTCTTCATCATCTGCACTACTTACACAACTGCTGACCTTATACATACTGTGGATGAATTCTTCGAAAATTGCACCGGGAAATACACAATTGAGGGTTACATGGATATCTATTGTAAGCAAATTTTATGTTAAACGTTTCAAGGAGATAACAATTTCATTCTAGATCTCTCTGTTGATCCTTTTTCCTATCGAAAACTAGATACAATCCATGTCCATAGAAGTTTGAGGTACTCAGATTTCACAAGCCATGAGCCTGATTTTAAAACGGATTCTCTTCTGAAAGCTGGTTGCATATGTACTGCAATGCCCATCAACTCGCACGAATACATCGTAATGCCATTGATGATTGACGGTTTGATGTCTGATGCGTTGACGCTGTGCATCTTTCGTGACGCGCATACAAGTATTACTTCAGTTTTGGATGTGCCCACGGATAAGCTCCAACATTACATGATGGCACAGTATATGGCCAAGATGCCGAGGTCACTCGTCGATTTTGATAACAAACCCCCAAGTAGTTGTATCAACCTACGGGGACAACCTTCGGTATGATAAATTTTACCATCTACGGCAAAGTATAAAAGAAATTTCAGAGTGTTATTCCTGGCCAATACATGTGCTTCTACTACAACTATGTCATGTACAAAGTTGTCAATGACTATTACGAAATCGAAGAGGAAAAGGTTGATTACGGTCCATTTCTGGGAACTCAATTGCCTGATTTCAAATATTTGAAAAAGGCTACAACAGACAGTCTTATGAATTTTACAACGCAATTGGCTGTTTTTAATTGCGCATTGGTCAAAAACCATACTCTCATAGTATGTTTTTATTTGTGTGTTTCAAAATGTTATAACTTTACAATATTTTAGTCCACGACGTTTTGGGACAAGAGGTGTTATTTCCAAACTCACAGAAATCCGCCGTATTTTCTTGAAATCGTAGGCTGTTGCTGTACTGATTATTATTCATTCCCTTGCGGTGAGTATCCGACAACATCGATAAGGATTAACAAAACGTATTGCCGAAGGGGCACTCACTATCAGGCAAATGCTGGTTTTGGTATATTTTGCTCGGCTCGTATCTTCCAACATTATGAACTTATTCACGTGAATGGACTTATGGATAACTTTGAGTATATCTCTGCAAATGGGTCAAAAGAGATTGATGCCTATTATTTGAACGTTGACGAGTGTAATCCATCTGTTAACGTTATTTGTGACGGTAATCAAGTGCGTGTGAATGAAACTGCTTGTTGCAGCAAAAAAGCATATTGCAACTCTCATCGGGGCGCTAATATGTTAATCCAACGGGTATGCATTCGTGTTTTCAAGAGTGATCGAATATGTCCTTTTTAGTGCTATCTCAGTTTTGCCGAAGATTTCAAAACCGCAGGATGTGCCATTGTATTCTACCGTTATGAAAAAGATGGAAACAAGAAGTGGAACATTGTATCTCCCGCGTGGTTTGACATGACAAAGAGCAAACTGTGAGTTATACCCCGTTGGACGTTCTCAAACATGCTTTTCCAGGCTTCATCTTTATTCATCTACATATACCACGGATGAAACAACAAAGTATAACATTTCTATCGGCTTCATGGTTGCACATCCATCTGACTCTAGCTGTGATTCTAAAAAGCCTCGACTAAAGCGCACGTATTTTGTACTCAACTGTTATCCGAAAACATTATGTGACTCTAACTTTGATTATGCATTCTTTAATGCCCTTGATGAAAAGATTGTTTACGGTGCTCTGGAGAAAAGCAACATTTCACGGTGCGAAGAAGGCTATATTTCATTCCTAACGTCTGACAATGATCTTACTAAGCTTCCCCTGAAGACGGACACAACTTTGCAATATGGATTGTACTGTGAATTGCGGTTATCACTCGACTACGTTGGTAATAAGCGGTACGAAGTCAAGATCAGTTTTGGGGTTTGTTTGATTCATTGCCAGAGATGGTATCTCGATTGGATTGTTATACAGATTCTCATTTTAGCCAGTCTTCCCTAAACCTGATGTTTGTATTGAAAGGTTGACCCAACTGGATGGCAGCTTTGTTTGCTGCTACGAAGCTCGCTCTGATCCTTTTAATTCGAAATGTCATTACACCACAGTTTTGGAAAAAATGAAAGCGATTACGGACGGCATTAAAGAAGAAGAATCTGAAGCTGACAGTATTTTGGGCAAACTTGGCACTCACGAACATCTCGATGACTGCGAACAACGCATTGCTGGTCGTTTTGGTGAAGCATCTCGGCACTGTGCCCCTGGCGGTGTCGGTTGCTTTCATCTGCTCCGGATGGATCTTTCCAAAAAAGAGGTAAGCGCGCCACTTTACACATAATGTTTGTTTCTTCAATATGTTAACCATGCCAAAATTGCAGGTTGTGGCGTCATGCATCGGCTACGCTGAAAACATGATTGCCTCGGACCAAGAGTACTACGACAGTTTTGGAGAAGCACTGACTTGTCTCACACCAGAATCAAAGGATTCATGTCAGTATGTTTATGAAGGCTCTGAACTGTATCTGCTATGTTGCTGTCAGGCTGATGAAGTGTATAATCACGTCGCACAGTGCGCCGAAGATTCCAAAACGATGTTTCACGAAAGCAGCCAAGCTTTAAAGAAAGTTGGCGAATTTGCTGAACCATCAGAAAATGATGAGAAACTTTAGTTTTCTGTTTAATGTTTTACTTTATGTTTATTTTTGTAATAAAAAACTTTTTTGTTTGTAATGTGCCAAATGTTCCTGAGATCCCGATGCCGTTTCATGCTAATTACTTATGGATAGACCGCTACAGATAAGGACATCGAAAGGGTCCATCACAATTTGTATAATTTGATTTTAGATCACAAATTTGCATCTTAGTTAAGTTTTATCACAGAATACCAGACGTTGAAATCAGATTTCTAAATGCTCCAATTGTATAGCTATGAGATGGATCTACACACTTTTACTCTTCATCATCTGCACTACTTACACAGCATGTGATGTCAAGACTGTGGCAGAGTTGTTTGAAAGTTGCATCTATGGTTACACAACCTATGGCTTCATGGACATTTATTGTAAGCGATTTTCATGTTCAATAAATACAACAATGATGAACTTTTTAGACCTCTCTGTTGATCCTTTTTCCTACAAAAAGTTGGATTCAATCCGCATCCATAGAAGTTTGAGGTACAACGTTTTCACAAGCCATGAGCCAGATTTTGAAACAGATTCTCTTCTGAAAGCTGGTTGTATTTGCACCAAAATGGACATTAACTCGCATGAATTCATCGTAATGCCATTGATGATTGACGGTTTGATGTCCGATGCCCTGGTTCTGTGCATCTTTCGCGACCCTTATACAAGCATTACATCCGTTTTGGATGTACCTACGGATAAGCTCCAGCATTACATGATGGCACAATACATGGCCAAGATGCCGAGATCACTCGTCAACTTTGAAAATGAAACTGACAGTGATTGTATCAACTTAAGGGGGCAGCCTTCGGTATGACTAATTTGTTCATTTGATCAACAACGACAAAGTTTAAAAAGCAAAATTTCAGAGTTTTATCCCTGGCCAGCGCATGTGCTTTTACTACAGCTATGCTATGTACAAAAATATCAACGACTATTACGAAATAGAACAAGAAAAACGTGATTTTGGTCCATTTTTGGGAACACAATTGCCAGATTTCAAGTACCTCTCAAAGGCCACTACAGTAACTTCTCTAGTACATTTTACTACTCAATTGGCACAGTTTTGTGCATTGGTAAAGAACAATAGTCGAATTGTAAGGTTTTTAGTGTCATTTGAGGTTTTTTTTGTAATTTGGTTTTTTAGAACCCGATCCTTTACCAGCCCGAACCCCCTTGTTTCTTCCAAACTCACAGAAATCCACCTTATCTTCTCGAATTCATAACGTGTTGTTGCATTCGTTATGACAGTGCTAATTGCAAGGAGCATGCAATGGCATCTATTTCTAACGATCAAGTATACTGTCGACATGGCACATACGATAAAGCAGATGCAAAATTCGGAAAATTTTGCGCGGCCCGCGTCGTCCAAAACTATGCGGCTGTCTTAAATCAAGAGAATGGATTTATCGTTAACCTCGAGCACGTCTTAGCAAACAGTGATGAAAAGATTTATGCCCGTTATTTGAGCGTGAACAAGTGTGATCCATCTGTTATTATCACTTGTGACCATGGTCAAGTGCGTGTCATTCAAACCACTTGTTGCAATGATGCCGCTTTTTGTAATTCTCATCAAGGGGCTAATATGTTGATTAAGCGGGTATGTTTTTTCTTTGTGCTAATGATTGATGATCAAATTATGGTGTTTAGTGCTATCTCAGTTTCGCCGAAGATTTCAAAACTGCTGGATGTGCTATTGTTTTCTATCATGATGAAAAAGATGGAAAAAAGAAATGGAACATTGTATCGCCTGCCTGGTTTGACATGACGAAAAGCAAACTGTTAGTTATCTTCCACTGAATGTCAACAAACATTACTTTTCAGAGTTCATCTCTATTCTTCTACATATACCACGGATGAAACAACAAGTTATAACATTTCCATCGGCTTCATGGTTGCGCACCGATCTCATCCTAACTGTAATTCTGAAAAGCCTCGCCCGAATCAAATGTATTTCGTACTCAACTGTTACCGGAACACATTTTGTGATACAAATTTCAATGAGGCATTCTTTAAAACACTTGATGAAAAGATTATTCTCGATTCCCTGGAACAAAGCAACATTACAAAATGTGAAAAAGGAGAGATTTCTATCCCCATGCCCGACGATAGTCTCACGAAACTTCCCATTGAACCCAATACGACCCTGAAATACGGATTATACTGTGAATTGCGGGTAACACTCGACCAGCAGAATGGGCTCAAAATCACTTTTGGGGTTTGTTTTTACATCACAGCCAAAAATGGCAGATTGCTTTGTTATATGGATTATCATTTTAGCCAGTTTCCCTCAAATCTGATGAATGCGATGAACGTTTAAAGTTGGACGATGAAAGTTTTGTCTGTTGTTATGAAGCAAGCTCTGATCCTTCCTTCATCAATCCGGAGTGTCATTACAGCACAGTTTTGGAAAAAATGAAGCAGCTTACGGATCGCATTAAAGAAGAAAAGAATAAAGCTAATAGTCTGGCTAGGTTTGGTATCCACGAACATTTCGACGATTGCGAACAGCGTATCGCGGGTCGTTTTGGTGGTTCTCGGCATTGTGCCCCTGGCGGTGTCGGTTGCTTTCATCTGCTCCGGATGGATCTTTCCAAGAAAGAAGTAGGTCAAACCCCTTGTAGAACTGTTGTTTATCGTGTTGAGATTGCAGGTGGTGGCCTCATGCATCGGCTACGCTGAAAACATGATCGCCTCGAACCAAGAGTACTACGACAATTTTGGAGAGGCATTGATTTGTCTCACACCAGAATCACAAGATTCATGTCAATATGTCTATGAAGGCCCCCATCTGTATCTTTTGTGTTGCTGTCAGGCAGATGAAGTATATAATCACGTCGCACAGTGCGCCGAGGATTCGAAAACGATGTTCCACGAAAGCAGCCAGGCATTAAAGAAAGTTGGAGAATTTGCTGAACCATCACAAGATGATGAGAAACATTAATATTTTGTTTATTGTTTTACTTTTTTATTATAAACATCTTTTTTGTTTGAAACACGCTTACAAATTGCCAACCTTGGTAGCGGTGGTTTCAACCAATGAGTGCATCCATCGGCTTGGAGAAATGATGACTTCGATAACTGATTCAATGTTGCATTTTACTATCAATAAAGTCAATATTATACTGTCCAACGTTTCTCAACAACTCATCAACTTAATAACCTAGACGACAAAATGTGTAATCCCTAGTCTATTTCTGTCGGTCTGAAGTCTTAGCCGTATTAGGTGCAACACTGACCACCTTTGAGACAGTCGAAGTCATGTTTCGACGGAAGTACTTATTTTTGAACTGAAAATGTTCTCTGGTATGGAAAACCATGCGTAATTTTGTATCGTGAGACATACCTCATGGTTAAATATAATAAAAATGAGTGAGTTGGCCGTGCAATGCCACGTTTCACATAAGGTTGTGATGCTGAATAGTTGAGGTATGCTTTTCGGCAATGTGACGGGAAAGATGCGAAATGACACCCAAGTCACTAAAACATGCTTTGTAAGATAAGATGGCTATTTTGAATATAAACATACGAAAAAACAAGACAGAACAGCCAGCAAATTGCACGGCATAGCGAATCTCCTTCAAGCGTTTCGTTTTCGCGTGGGTGTTGGCTGTAGCATCCGCCGTGGCTTTACTTGTTTTATGGACGTAAACGAATACCTGTAAGCATGACATACGTACACAGATTTAGAATGGACGAAATGTTCTTAGAATACAAATTTGTTCGGGTACAACTTTTTTTACATCAGCAAAACGTGTTTCACAAACAAGTGGAACGACATGCATCATCACATTCCAAAAAAGTGTAAAAATAACCCAGCTTACCCAAATGTATAAAATTGAACAAATGATAGAACCAGAAGAATTCAGCGGTAGATCAATAAAAAGATTTTCATAGTTGAAATCTGTATCAATGTAAGCATACGAGAATACTGGATAGTGAAGATAAACGCTGCAAACAATCATTGGCTATCATAATTGGCAACAAATATTCAACCTACGTGCAGCATGGAACAACATAATCCGACACAAATGCCAACGCAAAGCTAAAAGCATAAACAACGATGCTTATCAGCCAGCATCGTGTACGAGTAAAGAAGTTTTGGCGATAGTAAACTACTGTCATAAACCTAAACCCTCAATGATAAGCCGACTTCTAGCTTTTTGCAAATTGTTACCTATTCAAAGCCATCACAACTTGCATCAAAACATCCGCATACCAAAACACCAAAAACATATAACTAATCAACTTTTTGTGAACGTGCGTCACCAGGTCATCTTGAAGTAAACTAGCCGGTCCCAAGTAGGTCAATGTCAGCAAACTTTGACATGTATTACCGAAAATGTTCGCAATGGCAAAAATATAGATAGAATTGTGAGTCATAAAGAAGCATAGCAACACGTAGAGCACTGATGCATTTGTAAGAACGCTGAAGGCACTACAAGCAATCAAAATGCCACCGGCGATAATATCTGCAGGGTCCATGCTGGACATGAACGTTAGGCTGAATAAAGTTTACTGTAAAATTGGTGCGGTAATCTATGTGAAATAGAAACAATAGTACGCAAACTTCATAAATGGTGGGACAGTATACTACATAAAACACAGCTTAATAAGCAATAATGAATACCTTCATGGGAGTTTATGTATACGCTGCACTTACGTTTTAGTCTAGGGAAACTGGTGACTACAAAAATGTATGAACATAATAGAAGAGGATTATTGCTGCTGTTTCAACATACAAAAAGACGTAGTTAACCGGCGTGTTAAAAACGTGATGCATTGTGGGGGGAGGCAAGGTGCCTAGAATGTGTGCCGAATCTTATGTGTTGAGGTTACTCTTTGTCAAATCACATGAAATACACGTTTATAATATTATTAATACAATCGTCATTGCAATCACACAATATTAAATAGATATGTACAACTTAAATTTAAATTAAACATAGAAATGCACACCCCTGAGATCTTCGTGAATGGGAACGTCGCGCCCATTGTAATGGTTATCGAACAGTACGTCGCCATAGGCATCAACCATACGATTGAGCAGAAATTGGCATAAAGCTATCGGCAGTGGTCGTCGAACAGGCACATTGCTTCGAGCCGAGAGGCAGCACATCGTGTAGACCACTGAGAGGAGAGTGTTGACTTTGATCTTGTTTTCGTCGGTGACGACAGTATACTTTGATGGTAGCACTGTCCCCTGAAAAGTTGGGCATTAATAAGAAAAAATGGGAATCAAAAGTTGAGAAAGAAACTTACAGCATAAACTGCATGTGTAATCAAGTAAAAAGTATTGGAACCGGTAATCATATGATCGATAACAGTGCCTCGGGCAAGGTTGTACTTCAACTCCTCCTGTTCCAGATACTCCTTCTCGATCTGATCGGTCGGCATATGCTTCAACGCGAATCGAACATTGTGGGCGTCGTTAAATCCGATATACGTGATCTTTGGAGCCTTGATAGGGGCCCGGTTTTCGCTGGCAGCTCGATCTTCCCAGTACTTCTTGACTTGATCTTTGATTTCCGTGATTTCACTCAAAGCTTCACCCGTCGTGAGTTGTTCTTCGGCCACACCAGCACGAAAGATGAAAATCCGAACTGGTGGATCCTCCTTCCAGTTATCCATGCCATGCGTGATGATATCCCGCCAATCACACGAATACCGGGAAACCTCGTGATTCTTGCGAACATAATTGTGATAGTTCGAGGCATGCTTGTCCTTGCTGATCGTAACCGCGACAATTCCACGCTGGCCACGGTACGGGCTGTTCCGTGTGTCGATGCCCATGAACATTGTCGGGGTTTTGATGAAATCATTCCAATGCACATTAACTGCGTTATCAGTGATAACACAGTTAGTACCACCGAGTTTGGCATTAATCTTGAGGGAGAGATTGAAGCGAACGCGGGGTTTATGGAGTTGGTCAAACGTTGAGGGAAACACGTTACCGCTCGGGAATCCGGCTTTGATCAGCATATTCTTTCCCAGCGTATAAAACTCTGTTTTATAGTCTTCGTTAGGAAGCAGGATGAAGAAGAACAGCTTTTCCGTTTCTTTGTCGAATTTGAGACGATTTTTTTCCACTTTTTCCAAAATATGCCCAATGACATTTTTGAAATTCTGCACTTGATTTGCTGGATGCCGGAAGTGGTGTGTAAACAACGCATCAGAAGAGCTAAAGTAAATCCCGCGTTTTTCATACAGGTATTTCACATAGTTCTTCAGCGTCTCAGTCTGAGCGACTTCATCCTCAGGACGCAGATTCAGGAAAACATATCGAACCGGCTTTTGAGCGTACGGAATTGCGACATCTCCGGGTTTCTGTACAAAGTTGGTTTCAGGCTGGGGCAATACACGTCCCTCCAGGATTATCGCAGGTTTCAAATCGATCTTCAACTTGGTCATGATATTGATCGGCGTTTTCGGATCCCGCAAACATAGATTCAACTCATCCCGGAAGTGTGTGATCTGATCAAATCGCGCATTCGGAGGCACCGCCGTCAATTTCACGATTTCCCGTCTGAATAGATGGATCGATTGCCTCAGCTTCTGCGGCGTATCATCGACAAAGCAATGCTCCATCGGTACGAACCATCGCCGGGCGCCTCGTTTGATGCAGACGGCATTCATCAGGGGAAGTGTGACCGGATAGCCTATCCTGGTGTAGTGCTCATTCAAGGTGACAGGACCGTTGCGATTATTATCAACTATCAATGTGTTGCCTGGTTGAATGGAAATGTCGACAAGCTGGACCCGACCGTAAACTTTGTGATCCTGTAGAAATGGTATTTTGATCTTCAGGTTCTGGACAACCTTACGGAAGAGCTCGAGTTGTATATTCCTTTCTATTGTGGCGACGTTGAGTTCAGAAAGTTGGAATTGGACTTCATCAATGTTTCGACCGAGGATCATGGCAGAATAGACGTAGAGTAGAGGGACACACGTGCGGAGGGATGATGTGAAGGTCACTAAAAACATGGCACATTTAGCTAATTTCATAAAATGGTGCCGCCTTACAGTTAATACTCAACATTGGCCTCTTCGGAACCTCCGTATGAATCCGAACTTTCATCCCGGCCAAAATATCAATCACATTGCCGACTGTATGTTTGCCCAATTGAGTGAAGATGTCATTTCCAATGCGTGAATATCCTTGGTTCTTGAACATCCTGAAAGCCATAAATTACAACTTTTATATATAAATTCTTCCATCAAACCAACCTCGGCAGTGCTTCAATCATACCAGCCTTCATCATTTGCCGAAAGTCTTTGAATTTATCTTCATACTTGGAGTGCAGCTTCATTATGCGTAAAAATTTGACCTTAACCTGATTGAGACCAACCACAAGCGCTCTTCGTTCATCCTTCGTCCGGAATTCAATGCTATCCCGTATTACCGGTATTGGAGGGACCACGTAGATGACACACGCAGACTGATTTGTGACAGGATAACCCCGAACAAGGATCCGTGGATTCTCTCGACTCATAAACCAAGAATTAAAATGTTGGAAGAATATGTGGACAAGATCCATGGGATGGATGGGAGCACTGGAAATTTTATATATAAATTTGTCCTTTTTGAAGCGGAAAAGCTGATCTCACAATGTTGGATTGATTGTCTGGCCTAGGCGACTAGCTTCTGCATACTTATCAAGTGTATCTGTGTGTATAACTTCGTTGGGAACGTGGTAGCCTTCCAGTTGATAGACACCAACATTGACATCTTGGTCATAGCTGATGGGGAAAAGGTTCGTTCTGATCATCACTTTCTTGCCTTCGGTACCGGGAAACTGGTAATCGGCGAGCTCTTGTGCTTCCTGAGGCGTCGGATTATCCATCATCGAAGCAAGATCCGGGAGCCCAGAAAAGGGTTTCTGGATTCCCGGATGTTGCTTCGATGATCGATTAGTCCATGCCTGAGGTGCCTGGGGGCCCTGGTTTCCGCGGTTTTGATTTGATGGCTGAACTGGAGTAAAGCGGGGCGGTAGCGGTGCCCCTGGCGGTATTTGGATGGATCCATTAGCGGCTTGTTGTCCACCAGCTGCTTGCTGGCTTTGTTGAGCCCATGCATTTTGAACTGGCTGTGGTGGGGCTGGCACACTTGGTTCAGGTTTCGGCGCTTCTTCCTGATTAGCTTCATCCACGGATAGTCGGGCTAACTGATTCTCGACCTGTTGCTGGGCTGATGGAGGACCTCGAACGACGACTGGTCTGATTACGCCTCGTGGCTTGAAGAACTGTTGGCCCAGATTGAGCATGGGTTTGTCCCCGCCGGCCATGACTGGAAAATTATATATATTTTGAGTGTTGTCATAGCAAAAAAAAAGCAGAAGCATCACGAGAAGCACGAAACAAAAAGCAGTGCTAACACTAGATAGGCATTTTTTGGGTCAATCGACTGACCACGGCGTGTTCACTCTCGTCGATTGTGGCGTGGCAATGATCCATCCACAGCGAACTAAAAACAACGCGAGATGTAGCAGTTTGCGGCAACACACACATAATATATCGGACAAAGAGAAGACCATTCGGCCAGTCTGTCCGAGGTGCCCGAAGGGCGAAAAAGGTCAAATGGCGCCGCAAGTGTAAAAAAGCAATTAAAAAGAGTGTTCTTGTTCAGCGATCAAGGTAGTTAAATTTGATGTGCTTAAAATCAAGCAAAACTATGAATTCGGAAGCAAAACATTGAATGTCAAGGAGACAGAAAGTTACTGTAGGCTTAACGGATCGCCAACATCAACTGGTGACTAACAAAAACAATAGAATAAATGATGTGTAGATAGCCAGTAATCTTATCTAGCTGCCGCGGTAGATTCCAGCGATTGAGCCTGGAAAGAAAGGATGAAGGAGATTGACACCCTTTGAGATAATGCTTGGGGCGTGGTAAAAGTGCGATGACACTAATTTTACCAATCATGGTTTCCTCCACAGTATCAAACTGATAAGATTACAAAGGACTTTGTCGATGCCATCCATTTGGTTTTCAATTTTTGCTGATAAGGTTACGGTAACCGCGTTGTGTTTTTTTGGTTCAATCGGTTCAATGAATGAGTGATCTGATGCCGAAGGACTAACTAACATATTTCGAATTAACAAATATTGATTTTGTTGTATATTTTGTCTGGATTGTGAATACGATGCACACCACATGTTGGAGATGCACTGTACACAGAAAAAAGCGAAGATGAACACACAATACATACCAGTGTAGAACAAGCAATCAATTTGGTACATAATCGTAGTGTTGGTGACCGACCCAAGAAGGGATGAGGCGTGCCAATCGCGCAGCAAGCCAATATAAGCTAGATCTCTATCTCGTTGCGATTTATTCACTCATTCATTCAGCTTGAGCGTCCTGTTTGGCTTTGCTTCTTCTTATTGCTTTCTTCACTTTCTGTACTAATCCTATTTTCTATTCAAAATGACAACCGATGAATGGACTGAAGTTCCCGCTAGAAACAAGAAGACCCGCGCTTCTAAGAAGTCGGCACCACCAACAAATATGAATTCGGCTCCACCACGGAAATCTCCCCGTAACGCCACCGTGGCGTTATCTGCAACTTCCGTTGCTGCTGGTCTACCACAGGAAGCCGCCCAAACCTCAATGGCACCGTCATCTACCACCGAACCACCGACTAATATTGTTTTCAATTCATCCAATGAAGTCCTACAAGTCTCCCCGGCGCCGAAATCGACAACCACCGAAATCGAGGGCATCAGCAACATGTTTAACCACTATGCCAACGACCCCGCCGACAATCTACCCGGTAAAATTGGTCCCAACGGCGTTTTCCGATTATTGGAAGATGTCAAAGTCAAACCGAGCGATTGTGCGGTTCTAATTTTTGCCTGGAAGCTGAAGGCCCAAACTCAATGCGAGTTCTCGGAGGAGGAATGGTCGGCAGGTTTGAAAGCCATCAAATGCAACAGCCTCACCGCACTTCGTAAATGGTTCCAAAAAGCCCGTAGATTGATCGAAAATCCCGTCGAGTTCAAAGATTTCTATAAGTTTACTTACACCTACGCTAAATCCTTGGCAAGCCGTAACCTCTCCCTTGAGGTTGCCGTTGCTTATTGGCAAATCATCTATGGTTCCGATGCCCGAGTCGCCCATTGGATCAAATGGCTCGAAGAACAAGGTCGTGGTGTCACAAGGGATGAATGGATGTCATTCTGTGAGTTCATGCAGACGATCAAGCCCGACTTGAGCAACTACGATGAAACTAATGCCTGGCCCAGTCGCATCGATGACTACGTTGATTACTGTAAGGCTGGAAAGTAATAATGATGATTGTTTTTTGCGTAATTTTTGTATAAATTTTTGTTATAATAAAGTTTTATAAGTAATTTGAGTGTGGTAATCAACATCTAACAGTGAAAATTGTTTGAACTGTGCCGACATGGCAAACAGGAGTGATATTAGATTCGTGTTATTGGTCAATGGCACTTTCCACATTTACATATCCCAAAATACAGAACAAACGATGCCCGACTTGAAATCATTTCCCGTTTATCGCCGAAATGCGTCAACGATGGCCCTTCTCGTCCCCACTGCCATCGATATGCATTATCTTGTTTCTTCTAAGTGCCAAAACCCTCGCCGACGATGCCCTTGAAACCATCATTGACCCTGCCGCCGTCAACTTTGGTCAACGCGTCTGCACCAGCAAAAACTGCGCCAAAGTCGCGGCCACTATGTTTCACAGCATGGATGAAACGGTAACCCTCACCCTCTACAGTACCCCCAAAACAACAACCCCCAACTTCAGGTCCAACCATGCCAAGATTTCGTGGCCTACGCTTGTGGTAACTACCATTTCCATCATGACATCGTCGGCAGTGATCCATATGCATGCTCCGTCACTGAGATCGGTCAACAAATTCGTCGAAAACTTGTGCCAATCCTGAAAGAAGCACCCACACCAAATGACAAACCATGGGTGACATTGGCGAAAAACTTTTACAAAAAATGTAAAGCGAGCGTTGGTGAAAACCCCAAAAGTGCCCTTCAAAAGTTGAAAGACGATCTCGGTGGATGGCCACTTTTGGATAAAACAACGACGGGTTTCACGACTTCCTGGGAAGAGTATTTGGCAATGGTGTTTCGAAAGACCCGAATTGGAGCCTTCATAGTCCCTTCGATTGGTCCAACCTTTGATGATACGAGCAAGCTGGCAGTGAACCTACAACCGACCATTATGTCAAACCACAAATACGACAATATAAAACATCTTATTCGTAATTTGGAAGGAGACCAAACGTATGCAAAGAACGACATGAACAGCGCTGAATATCAGAAACATCAAACGGACTACGACAAGATTAAGGATTTATGCCCGAATGGTAATACCAATGATGCTGGTCCGCTGAGCAAGTTCAAAACATTGTTGCCGAATGTGAGCTTTTTTCGATGAATACCATAATATTGGCTATTTCAGTTCGATGTAGAAGCCTATTTGAAAAAAGTATTCGAAGGCATTGCCGTGATCACCCCCGAAACGCAGGTCAACATTGAATGCATCGCGTATTTCCAACAACTGCATACTGTAATGACGAACAAGAAAGTCATCGCAAATCGGGCCGTCACATCTGTTGTATTCCAATATTTTGTGTTTCCCTATTCTAAGATGTTAGACAGACTCAAACCGAATGATCTTACCACGGATCAAGGTTGCCTTAAACAGCTGTATACGCATTTGAAGTATCCAATGACCCAGATGTGGGTTAAGGAAGCTTTTAACCGGGACAAAGTTGAACCAAAGGTAACTTATGGCTGTGTGTTTTAGGTTGAGGAGAAAGACGTCCCAAGCGTAAAGACGTCCCGGGAGACACACGGCTGGACCAGATGCAATGTGCGTAGCAAAGTGGCCGCACATTGCGTCTTGTCCAGCCGTGTGTCTCCCGAGACGTCTTTCTCCCCAACCAATGTTTTATGATATTAACATTCGGTTTAGGTCGTGAAACTCCTATCCGAGTTACGGGCAATCTTGAAAGAAGATTTGAAACAGGCCAGTTGGCTCGACGATGCCACTCGAGCGAATGCGATCCATAAGCTGGAAAACATGCGGCACAGTGTTGGATACCCGGAGAATTTGTTCGATGAAGGTTATATGACTTCTCATTACACTATTGCAAGTCCTTAGTTTCATTTCAAGTTCATAATTACAGTTTTCAGGACTCTTCGGACCCATCCGAGCACTTCCTTACCCTCTTCAACCGAATCCTCCAAAAAAGAACCACCGATGAATTGGACAAAATGAATCACCCCATCGACGAAAGACTCTGGGATGCCACTCCAATCGAGCCAAATGCCTTTCACACGCTGCCCGAAAACAAAATGATCATTGCCGCCGCCATTTTGCAGCCCAATGTCTATCTCGAGGGTGTGCCCGAATATGCAAACTACGCGGGAGTCGGCTTTATCGTCGGTCACGAAATGATGCATGGATTCGACAGCAAAGGACGTCATTACGATGAAAAGGGCAACGTCAGAGATTGGTGGACCCCGACGGCCTCGCAACTCTTCCAGGACAAGACAAAGTGTTTCATCGACCAATACAATGGCAAAGGTGTCAATGGGGCACTTAGCTTGCACGAAAATATTGCCGATAACGTTGGATTCCCCCTGGCTTACAAGGCGTACAAGAAGATGAGGGCAGAAAATCCGGACTTTGTGGATCCTGCGCTACCGGGTTTCGAATCGTTTACTCCCGACCAAATGTTTTTCCTGAAAACTGCAACTGTAAGTTTTCTTTTCTTTTTTTCTATGCGCATTTTCACTTTTAGGATTGGTGTGATGTCCTTCCCGTTGTCAATCAACTCGCGAATGATCCTCATCCTGCCCCCAGAGTCCGCATTCGGGGGGTGTTGGAAAACATGCCAGAGTTTAGTGCCGCTTTCAACTGCCCGGCTGGTAGCCCGATGAATCCTTCTACAAAGTGCGCGGTTTGGTGATTTCACTAATGTTTTTTCGCGATTTTGAAAGGATGTGTGCAATGACTGAAGAATAAACTGTTCAGCTGTGACTTTTTGATTGTATAGATAAGCATTTATTTTATTGTCACAAAACATACATTACAAAATGGCTACCAAAGAGAACACTTTTCTGCGGGGTTCATTGTATCAGTTTTCAAACATTTGAAAGCGTCGGAGTATTCTTTCGAGTTCTTCATGGGTATTATTGCACGCAAAGTTCCGCTGGGATGCGGATCATTTGTGAAAGATGGTTCTTGTTTTACAATGTCACACCATTTCTAAAAGTTTACACAAAGTAAAAAAACCTTTAAAAAAGCAAATAAAACCCACACTAGTCGATAAGATGAAAAACATCTGATCCACCGTATACTTCTCAAACCCAGGCAGTGCAGGCTCCACGGGATCTGATTTCAACGCCCTCGATTTCTTGTAAGCATTGTAAATCAACGTGAATCCGACATTATCAGCGATATTTTCACCTAAACTGTTACTACCATCGACGCCGTGATTGTCGTATTGATTGACGAAGCATTTCTCTTTCTTTTTATAATGCTTTGCCGTCTCGTTGGTCCACCAATTAATCTTGTGACCATGTGCATCCCATGTACTTCCTTCATTGTCGAATCCATGCATAACTTCATGACCAATAACATGGCCAATCCCAGCATAGTTAACGTAATCCGGGACATTCGACTGATAAAATGGGTGTTCCAACATTGGAAGCAAGAGGGCCAAGACATTTTCGTCGATCCTGTAGAAACCATTCACACCAAGGGCAATGTATTTGAAATGTAAATAATGTTCCAAATTGGCAATCTTGGAGGCTATCAGTTGTTTGCTCACTCGTGCAAAGAACGTGTAAAAGTGTTCGGTGGGGGTCGGCAATGGCTGAAAGTTCAAAAGTGCCGTAACTTAAATGACGCTAAGGGCGGTAAGTAACGTACAATACTAAAGTGTTCATTCATATATGTTTCGTTGAACCACTCATCCGGATATCCAATATAATCCTTCATTGCGTCCAGCTTTTTGATGGCATTCTGTCGGGTGTAGTCGTCCAACCAAGTGGCTTCGTTTAACATGTCGCGCAGGCTCCCTTTTATCAGTGACAACATTTCTTTAATCTAAAAACAGACCAAATGAATCAATATTCAATATTTTAAACATTACCCCAACCTTTGGAGTAACAACATCCCGATTATGGTATGCGTCGGCATAAATATGAGCAAGAGGCACTTTAAAGTCTTCCATCATCGATTCAATGCACTGTAGTTCCCCAAACTTTGTATTTCTCAACCTATTGGAATAAGGTTGCTGATAAAGATGCAAAGCAACCATCAAACCCGCAAAGTTAGCAAGATCGCGTTTGTCGGGGAATAGGGTGTGCAACTTGTCGAACAAATCAAACGTATAAATGGCAACAGTCATATTGAGGTTGACTGGATGGATGCCATCGAAAAAGCGACGAGCATAACCTTCAATATCAAACTAAAGGCAAAGAGTTTAGTGATAAGAACCAAACAAACATACATGTGGAACCTCTTTTTTCATCATATGCAATGGGCCTATTTTTGAATCACTATCGAGTATCATGTTTAAAAAGTTTGTGTACTTTTCAAGCAATTCTTTGGCAGATGCCTTGTATTCTGCGGCATCGAGGAATCGAAAGAGCTCCTCTACGGCTTCCGGCGTAACACTATCATAAACGGGATACAAATGTAGAGCAACATCTGATGTGTTTGCATCATCTACGCTTATTTGCCATTGAAAAAGGATTGGAGCAAGATATTTTTGATGAATTGAAGCAATATACTCTTCCGAAGACGTATTGAAGGGGGTCCAATTCGGATTCATCATAGGCCAACCACCGATTTCATCCAACAGTGCCAGGATTGCTGCTCTTCCAATAGTTCCATTCGCCTTGCTGTCGATACATTTTTGATAATACGCTTTAGGCAATGCGTTCCACGGTTTATCTGTCGGTGATTGTGGCGCTTCGAGTAACAGTTTCAATTTGTTGGTTAGAAGTTCTTCCAGGGTATCAAATATCGTAAACTCAGATTCTCCATCGTGTACATTGTGATGCAACTTGTAGTTTCCGCAGACAAACTCCGTAAAATCGTCGCAAGGGTTGACCTGGAGACGTGTAACACTTTTACAAAAAATGTAAGACATCTGACAACCTTTTCATTCATGTTGTTGGTTAAGGTCGCTGCGGCAATCGTACATTCTCTAGTAGTGCATATTTTGTTACCCGATTTTACTGTGGTAGGAAAAACAGTACTTCCGAATCCGGAAAAGTAGTACAAAATAAAAAGCAAAGGCAATAACAACAGCCATATTAGCCAACACTTTGGTTGTTTGGACATTCAGGACGAGACTGTGGTGAACTGATTGAAGATTCCCGTGAACTAATAGTCCAAAACATTACAAATTTACATAAAAAGAGTCAAATTGCTTCTACTGTATGCAAGTTTCGGCATCGATAGCCATACGTAGAGTTGCTTATTAGCCCCAAATCATAGACCGCGAGTTACTTTGACTCGCGCTTGAATTATACAAATTTTACGGCTACGCTTGTCGTTGTGTATCAACACAGACCAAAAATGCAATGTGTCAATTTTCTTTGGACAAATGTCGCGTGTAATTTGCTTTCAATGGTTTTTTACTTTCCAGTTTTAGGCTCATCATGGCACATCCTTTGTACGGCAAGTCGATGCAACTATCGAATATCGATAACGCATCGAAAGCTAACGAAGACGATTCCATGTCACCTGACTTGAAGATGTGTGACAAAATCGCCAAACAGCTAATCAATATCAGCATCCGGACCAAAGGCGAACTGGACAGTCTGATGGAATCGGCGGAGAAGTTTCTACGGAACCAGTGGAAACAGAACAAATTCCAACCCGTGAAGCATCTCCCGTTGTCGAAATGGTATCTGGGCCTTCGGATCAACTTTTACAGCCTCTGCAACATGAGGGATATCAATAGTCGATGGTTCAAGTGTGAAGACTCCCATCGATCGCCCCTCTATCCTCGTAAGATTCAGACATTGTCTTTGGCTCTGATGTTGTTGGCTGTTTCTGGGGGTTAGTTGACTTTTTTGGACGCGTTTTGTATGAGGTTGAAAGCATTGTATTTCAGTCCGAGACGACATCCTTCTCGATATGATCGACGAAACCATCTGGAACACTGACACCACTGGCGCGTTGTTCGTCAAATACCTCCAAGTAGATCCAATGCGTAGTTGGTACACCATTCTGGCTTATAAGAAAGTCGAAGAAATGAAGGAACTAAGCATCAGCTACACCACCATGTTCCTGATCCTTATGCATCAGCTGGAATACAAGCATCACGACTTGCTTCGTCTCTTTCCGAGCGATGCCGTCATGGATGAGTTCTTTGCCGTCGCGATGAAGCACATTTCGATCAACTGGACATCCTTTAAGATTGAATGTGGTCAGTTCCGTCTTCGCATCAAGCACTGGGCCCAGAACTTCCGCACGTTCTGCTTCTACGACAATGGCAATGGATTTGCTGCCGCTGAATACTTCAACGTCTACAAGTATGCCACAGAAGCGCCCTTCGCAGTGACGTTTGAGAATGGGGCATCTGGTGTGGCTCGAAATGTGCCGAACTGTCTGAAGGGGGAATTCACCTCCAAGAAGCTGGCTGATTGCCTGCGGACATTGTCATACTGTCTCTACAATCTGGGCACAACCGACAAAAATTTGATCGAACTGTTGCGCAGCGTCGCTGAAAAAGTTGCCCATGTGCCGAACAACTTTGTCAAGTATGAGATCCCTATTCCGAGGAATGACGGCAGTGATGATGAGTCTTCTGCTGACAAACATGGAGAAGTTGCTGTTGGGTTTCAGTCAAAGAATAGAAATGTTCGCGTTCAAGGTGCTTCTGGCGATAATAACATTGGCAATTATTACGCTGAGAGTTCTGATGATTCGGTATGAATACAGTTTGAGAGTGCTTAATGTGTATAGTTTACTTTTCAGAACTCGGACACTGGCAAATCCAAGTCCCCTGACAGTCGCGATCAATCTGGCAATCGTTTGGAAATGCCACAGACATCTGGAAACCCTTTCGATCACATCATTCTCACATCAGACGAAGACGACAGTGATTCTGACAGTCCAGCCGAATGACATCTCTAAAACTTTTATTGAGCTTATTTTAGTTGAATGTTTTTTGGCTTAACGCCACCGTTATGGTTCCCTTATTCGTTATAGTGTAAACATAAATAAACTGTATTGTTTGATCCACTGATTATATTTACGTCGATTGATTTAGTTTCGGATATCGATATTTCTAGACTCTTCTTCCCTTCAAAAAAATGTGAAAACATCGTATAATGCAACAGGAAAAAACCTTTTTGATACTTTTAGACCCCTAATTGACCCCCAAAACGGTATGTACGACGCATTTGTGAGGCGATCTTGGGGCATTCAGGGTGTTTGTGTCGTGCCCTCTGGTCGCTTTCGGCACCTCTTTCCGCCTGAAACCCCACCATTTCGGGCCCCTTTTATTGTTTAGCCTGCCCTTAACACCTACTTGACCTTACTTGATTGCTATTGCCCTCAAAATGCCGTCCAAACCGGCCCCAATGACGACACTTTGTCGCCCGATGCCTCAGAATCCTCGAAGCCGGATTCTGGTGCCATGATGCCGGCTACAGACCGTGCAATACAGGTTTTTAAGCCTTCTGACACCTGCTCCATCGATTCCGATGTCAAAAACATCGGAATTCCAAAATTTTTTTTTGATTAGAATTTTTTCCTGCGTTTTTTCACTCAAATTTTGCTCTAATCACTTTTTAAGGTGGATTTGTCCCAGCCCGTTTTCTCGCCCATTTCGCACCGTTTCTTGATCGGAACCGATCAAATCGATGCTCCTGAATCCCTTTTCAATATTTTCACACCAAAACCTGCCATAACCCCCGTCTGAAGTGCCGTAATCGACCATGTTTGGTTGGCTTTGCACTCCCTTTCAGCCCCCCTTTTCTCGTCTGTTTTGCATGATCTCTCGATCGAAACCGATCAAATTGATTGCCCTGATTTTGTTTTCAATGTTTTCACTTCAAATGGTGCCATTGCTCACTTCAAAAGTGCCGAAATCGACCATATTTGGGGCACCCTGTACCCCCTTATCAGTCCTGTTTTCTCGCCTGTCTTGCATGGTTTCTTAGCCGCAATCGATCAAATCGATCCTGCGCATTCTGTTTTTAATGATTTCAAGCCAAAAAGTGGCACAACCGTGCCATAATCCCCTTTCCAAAATGGCAAAAAGCTTGCAGCAATTGGGATTCCCAGGACGTCTCCGATCCAGGTACTAACCAATCCCTACGTTGCTTAACATGCCAGATCGGACGGGATGGCGTTCATTCAACGTGGTATGACCGCAAGCGACCTCCCTCCTTTGCGTGTCAGACACATTGGATGCGGTTTCATCGGTTTTTGACGTTTGTGTTAACTCTCTGCCCATGGCATTGCCATGCGGTGGTAACCAACTAAATTTTGGATCCGCGTTGCCGTTTGGCAATGCCAATTGACTGAATTTGTGTTATATGCAACGTGCTGTGTCATTTTGACAATAAAATGCACTGATTTCCTTGCATTCCGACCCTTAATGATCGCATATATGTGCATCGCCCGAGGCAATGCTATTCCAAAATTTGTTTTGAGCACCACCACATGATTTTCATCATGAGCGGTCCTAATACTAACCTCGAATATGGGTTTTAATACCAACGATTCAATCGTCTTGTTGGGTGTTACATGCAAAAGCTTCGTGGTTTTGCGCCTGTCCGGCCGTCTTCTGCGCCCGAATGTGATGTCCATTGAGGGCACAGAGATCGGCAGACAGGCAGAATGTTGCACATACACATAATTGTACAGTATTCACACATTACTGTGCCCCCCAAGCCGGCATGAACGATGCATTGCTGCGCGATGTTGCTGCATCAACTGTGTTTGTTCGTGCTTCCTGGGGTCGTTTTCGGCACCTTTTCAATCTGAAATTCCACCATTAGAGGTCCCTTCTGTTGTTTAGCATGCCCTTAACACCTCTTCGACCTCACTTGATTGGTAATCCCCTCAGAATCCCCCCAAATCCGGCCCCCACCACGACATTTTGTCGTCTGATGCCCAGAAACCCCGCGCAAGTTGCGCGTGTCTGGCCGTTTTCGGCACTTGTTCTGTTCTGAATTCCCACCATTTCGGGCCCCTTTTATTGTTTAGCATGCCCTTAACACCTACTTGACCTTACTTGATTGCTATTGCCCTCGAAAGGCCTCCAAATCCGGCCCCAACGACGATACTTTGTCGGCCGATCCCTCAGAATCTTCAAAACCGGATTCTGATGTCATGATGCCGGCTACAGACCGTGCAATACAGGTTTTTAAGCCGTCTGGCACCTGCTCCATCGATTCCGATGTCAAAAACATCGGAATTCCAAAATTTTTTTTTGATTAGAATTTTTTCCTGCGTTTTTTCACTCAAATTTTGCTCTAATCACTTTTTAAGGTGGATTTGTCCCAGCCCGTTTTCTCGCTCATTTCGCACCGTTTCTTGATCGGAACCGATCAAATCGATGCTCCTGAATCCCTTTTCAATATTTTCACACCAAAACCTGCCATAACCCCCTTCTGAAGTGCCGTAATCGACCATATTTGGTTGACTTTTCACCCCCTTTCAGCCCCCCTTTTCTCGTCTGTTTTGCATGATCTCTCGATCGAAACCGATCAAATTGATTGCCCTGATTTTGTTTTCAATGTTTTCACTTCAAATGGTGCCATTGCTCACTTCAAAAGTGCCGAAATCGACCATATTTAGGGCACCCTGTACCCCCTTATCAGTCCTGTTTTCTCGCCTGTCTTGCATGGTTTCTTAGCCGCAATCGATCAAATCGATCCTGCGCATTCTGTTTTTAATGATTTCAAGCCAAAAAGTGGCACAACCGTGCCATAATCCCCTTTCCAAAATGGCAAAAAGCTTGCAGCAATTGGGATTCCCAGGACGTCTCCGATCCAGGTACTAACCAATCCCTACGTTGCTTAACATGCCAGATCGGACGGGATGGCGTTCATTCAACGTGGTATGACCGCAAGCGACCTCCCTCCTTTGCGTGTCAGACACATTGGATGCGGTTTCATCGGTTTTTGACGTTTGTGTTAACTCTCTGCCCATGGCATTGCCATGCGGTGGTAACCAACTAAATTTTGGATCCGCGTTGCCGTTTGGCAATGCCAATTGACTGAATTTGTGTTATATGCAACGTGCTGTGTCATTTTGACAATAAAATGCACTGATTTCCTTGCATTCCGACCCTTAATGATCGCATATATGTGCATCGCCCGAGGCAATGCTATTCCAAAATTTGTTTTGAGCACCACCACATGATTTTCATCATGAGCGGTCCTAATACTAACCTCGAATATGGGTTTTAATACCAACGATTCAATCGTCTTGTTGGGTGTTACATGCAAAAGCTTCGTGGTTTTGCGCCTGTCCGGCCGTCTTCTGCGCCCGAATGTGATGTCCATTGAGGGCACAGAGATCGGCAGACAGGCAGAATGTTGCACATACACATAATTGTACAGTATTCACACATTACTGTGCCCCCCAAGCCGGCATGAACGATGCATTGCTGCGCGATGTTGCTGCATCAACTGTGTTTGTTCGTGCTTCCTGGGGTCGTTTTCGGCACCTTTTCAATCTGAAATTCCACCATTAGAGGTCCCTTCTGTTGTTTAGCATGCCCTTAACACCTCTTCGACCTCACTTGATTGGTAATCCCCTCAGAATCCCCCCAAATCCGGCCCCCACCACGACATTTTGTCGTCTGATGCCCAGAAACCCCGCGCAAGTTGCGCGTGTCTGGCCGTTTTCGGCACTTGTTCTGTTCTGAATTCCCACCATTTCGGGCCCCTTTTATTGTTTAGCATGCCCTTAACACCTACTTGACCTTACTTGATTGCTATTGCCCTCGAAAGGCCTCCAAATCCGGCCCCAACGACGATACTTTGTCGGCCGATCCCTCAGAATCTTCAAAACCGGATTCTGATGTCATGATGCCGGCTACAGACCGTGCAATACAGGTTTTTAAGCCGTCTGGCACCTGCTCCATCGATTCCGATGTCAAAAACATCGGAATTCCAAATTTTTTTTTTGATTAGAATTTTTTCCTGCGTTTTTTCACTCAAATTTTGCTCTAATCACTTTTTAAGGTGGATTTGTCCCAGCCCGTTTTCTCGCTCATTTCGCACCGTTTCTTGATCGGAACCGATCAAATCGATGCTCCTGAATCCCTTTTCAATATTTTCACACCAAAACCTGCCATAACCCCCTTCTGAAGTGCCGTAATCGACCATATTTGGTTGACTTTTCACCCCCTTTCAGCCCCCCTTTTCTCGTCTGTTTTGCATGATCTCTCGATCGAAACCGATCAAATTGATTGCCCTGATTTTGTTTTCAATGTTTTCACTTCAAATGGTGCCATTGCTCACTTCAAAAGTGCCGAAATCGACCATATTTAGGGCACCCTGTACCCCCTTATCAGTCCTGTTTTCTCGCCTGTCTTGCATGGTTTCTTAGCCGCAATCGATCAAATCGATCCTGCGCATTCTGTTTTTAATGATTTCAAGCCAAAAAGTGGCACAACCGTGCCATAATCCCCTTTCCAAAATGGCAAAAAGCTTGCAGCAATTGGGATTCCCAGGACGTCTCCGATCCAGGTACTAACCAATCCCTACGTTGCTTAACATGCCAGATCGGACGGGATGGCGTTCATTCAACGTGGTATGACCGCAAGCGACCTCCCTCCTTTGCGTGTCAGACACATTGGATGCGGTTTCATCGGTTTTTGACGTTTGTGTTAACTCTCTGCCCATGGCATTGCCATGCGGTGGTAACCAACTAAATTTTGGATCCGCGTTGCCGTTTGGCAATGCCAATTGACTGAATTTGTGTTATATGCAACGTGCTGTGTCATTTTGACAATAAAATGCACTGATTTCCTTGCATTCCGACCCTTAATGATCGCATATATGTGCATCGCCCGAGGCAATGCTATTCCAAAATTTGTTTTGAGCACCACCACATGATTTTCATCATGAGCGGTCCTAATACTAACCTCGAATATGGGTTTTAATACCAACGATTCAATCGTCTTGTTGGGTGTTACATGCAAAAGCTTCGTGGTTTTGCGCCTGTCCGGCCGTCTTCTGCGCCCGAATGTGATGTCCATTGAGGGCACAGAGATCGGCAGACAGGCAGAATGTTGCACATACACATAATTGTACAGTATTCACACATTACTGTGCCCCCCAAGCCGGCATGAACGATGCATTGCTGCGCGATGTTGCTGCATCAACTGTGTTTGTTCGTGCTTCCTGGGGTCGTTTTCGGCACCTTTTCAATCTGAAATTCCACCATTAGAGGTCCCTTCTGTTGTTTAGCATGCCCTTAACACCTCTTCGACCTCACTTGATTGGTAATCCCCTCAGAATCCCCCCAAATCCGGCCCCCACCACGACATTTTGTCGTCTGATGCCCAGAAACCCCGCGCAAGTTGCGCGTGTCTGGCCGTTTTCGGCACTTGTTCTGTTCTGAATTCCCACCATTTCGGGCCCCTTTTATTGTTTAGCATGCCCTTAACACCTACTTGACCTTACTTGATTGCTATTGCCCTCGAAAGGCCTCCAAATCCGGCCCCAACGACGATACTTTGTCGGCCGATCCCTCAGAATCTTCAAAACCGGATTCTGATGTCATGATGCCGGCTACAGACCGTGCAATACAGGTTTTTAAGCCGTCTGGCACCTGCTCCATCGATTCCGATGTCAAAAACATCGGAATTCCAAAATTTTTTTTTGATTAGAATTTTTTCCTGCGTTTTTTCACTCAAATTTTGCTCTAATCACTTTTTAAGGTGGATTTGTCCCAGCCCGTTTTCTCGCTCATTTCGCACCGTTTCTTGATCGGAACCGATCAAATCGATGCTCCTGAATCCCTTTTCAATATTTTCACACCAAAACCTGCCATAACCCCCTTCTGAAGTGCCGTAATCGACCATATTTGGTTGACTTTTCACCCCCTTTCAGCCCCCCTTTTCTCGTCTGTTTTGCATGATCTCTCGATCGAAACCGATCAAATTGATTGCCCTGATTTTGTTTTCAATGTTTTCACTTCAAATGGTGCCATTGCTCACTTCAAAAGTGCCGAAATCGACCATATTTAGGGCACCCTGTACCCCCTTATCAGTCCTGTTTTCTCGCCTGTCTTGCATGGTTTCTTAGCCGCAATCGATCAAATCGATCCTGCGCATTCTGTTTTTAATGATTTCAAGCCAAAAAGTGGCACAACCGTGCCATAATCCCCTTTCCAAAATGGCAAAAAGCTTGCAGCAATTGGGATTCCCAGGACGTCTCCGATCCAGGTACTAACCAATCCCTACGTTGCTTAACATGCCAGATCGGACGGGATGGCGTTCATTCAACGTGGTATGACCGCAAGCGACCTCCCTCCTTTGCGTGTCAGACACATTGGATGCGGTTTCATCGGTTTTTGACGTTTGTGTTAACTCTCTGCCCATGGCATTGCCATGCGGTGGTAACCAACTAAATTTTGGATCCGCGTTGCCGTTTGGCAATGCCAATTGACTGAATTTGTGTTATATGCAACGTGCTGTGTCATTTTGACAATAAAATGCACTGATTTCCTTGCATTCCGACCCTTAATGATCGCATATATGTGCATCGCCCGAGGCAATGCTATTCCAAAATTTGTTTTGAGCACCACCACATGATTTTCATCATGAGCGGTCCTAATACTAACCTCGAATATGGGTTTTAATACCAACGATTCAATCGTCTTGTTGGGTGTTACATGCAAAAGCTTCGTGGTTTTGCGCCTGTCCGGCCGTCTTCTGCGCCCGAATGTGATGTCCATTGAGGGCACAGAGATCGGCAGACAGGCAGAATGTTGCACATACACATAATTGTACAGTATTCACACATTACTGTGCCCCCCAAGCCGGCATGAACGATGCATTGCTGCGCGATGTTGCTGCATCAACTGTGTTTGTTCGTGCTTCCTGGGGTCGTTTTCGGCACCTTTTCAATCTGAAATTCCACCATTAGAGGTCCCTTCTGTTGTTTAGCATGCCCTTAACACCTCTTCGACCTCACTTGATTGGTAATCCCCTCAGAATCCCCCCAAATCCGGCCCCCACCACGACATTTTGTCGTCTGATGCCCAGAAACCCCGCGCAAGTTGCGCGTGTCTGGCCGTTTTCGGCACTTGTTCTGTTCTGAATTCCCACCATTTCGGGCCCCTTTTATTGTTTAGCATGCCCTTAACACCTACTTGACCTTACTTGATTGCTATTGCCCTCGAAAGGCCTCCAAATCCGGCCCCAACGACGATACTTTGTCGGCCGATCCCTCAGAATCTTCAAAACCGGATTCTGATGTCATGATGCCGGCTACAGACCGTGCAATACAGGTTTTTAAGCCGTCTGGCACCTGCTCCATCGATTCCGATGTCAAAAACATCGGAATTCCAAAATTTTTTTTTGATTAGAATTTTTTCCTGCGTTTTTTCACTTAAATTTTGCTCTAATCACTTTTTAAGGTGGATTTGTCCCAGCCCGTTTTCTCGCCCCTTTCGCACCGTTTCTTGATCGGAACCGATCAAATCGATGCTCCTGAATCCCTTTTCAATATTTTCACACCAAAACCTGCCATAACCCCCTTCTGAAGTGCCGTAATCGACCATATTTGGTTGACTTTTCACCCCCTTTCAGCCCCCCTTTTCTCGTCTGTTTTGCATGATCTCTCGATCGAAACCGATCAAATTGATTGCCCTGATTTTGTTTTCAATGTTTTCACTTCAAATGGTGCCATTGCTCACTTCAAAAGTGCCGAAATCGACCATATTTAGGGCACCCTGTACCCCCTTATCAGTCCTGTTTTCTCGCCTGTCTTGCATGGTTTCTTAGCCGCAATCGATCAAATCGATCCTGCGCATTCTGTTTTTAATGATTTCAAGCCAAAAAGTGGCACAACCGTGCCATAATCCCCTTTCCAAAATGGCAAAAAGCTTGCAGCAATTGGGATTCCCAGGACGTCTCCGATCCAGGTACTAACCAATCCCTACGTTGCTTAACATGCCAGATCGGACGGGATGGCGTTCATTCAACGTGGTATGACCGCAAGCGACCTCCCTCCTTTGCGTGTCAGACACATTGGATGCGGTTTCATCGGTTTTTGACGTTTGTGTTAACTCTCTGCCCATGGCATTGCCATGCGGTGGTAACCAACTAAATTTTGGATCCGCGTTGCCGTTTGGCAATGCCAATTGACTGAATTTGTGTTATATGCAACGTGCTGTGTCATTTTGACAATAAAATGCACTGATTTCCTTGCATTCCGACCCTTAATGATCGCATATATGTGCATCGCCCGAGGCAATGCTATTCCAAAATTTGTTTTGAGCACCACCACATGATTTTCATCATGAGCGGTCCTAATACTAACCTCGAATATGGGTTTTAATACCAACGATTCAATCGTCTTGTTGGGTGTTACATGCAAAAGCTTCGTGGTTTTGCGCCTGTCCGGCCGTCTTCTGCGCCCGAATGTGATGTCCATTGAGGGCACAGAGATCGGCAGACAGGCAGAATGTTGCACATACACATAATTGTACAGTATTCACACATTACTGTGCCCCCCAAGCCGGCATGAACGATGCATTGCTGCGCGATGTTGCTGCATCAACTGTGTTTGTTCGTGCTTCCTGGGGTCGTTTTCGGCACCTTTTCAATCTGAAATTCCACCATTAGAGGTCCCTTCTGTTGTTTAGCATGCCCTTAACACCTCTTCGACCTCACTTGATTGGTAATCCCCTCAGAATCCCCCCAAATCCGGCCCCCACCACGACATTTTGTCGTCTGATGCCCAGAAACCCCGCGCAAGTTGCGCGTGTCTGGCCGTTTTCGGCACTTGTTCTGTTCTGAATTCCCACCATTTCGGGCCCCTTTTATTGTGGTGCGTATACACTTTGCCGAAAATGAAATTTCACCATGTATTTTTCGGATCGTTTTTAAAGCTGTTACGGCGTATTCTGCTACACCAAAGCAGCAAACCGCATCGTATAGGTCATGTGATCAAACCAAAACTTTGAAGTCTGTGAAATTGGGGTAGTGTAGCAAATTTCAATGATGGTGAAAAACATGGTGAAATTTTATTTTCGGCAAAGTGTGACTACCCAGGATTTGCCGAAAATATCGTTGGTGGAACGGTGCCGGTGCGGAAGGGACCAGTTTATGTTAACTGTCTATCATTTTGTGTGTTAGTAATTCTGCATTCTTCGACTCAGTGAATTCCTTTTTAGTAACTTTAGCACTTTGTGGTAATACGTGATGAAATGTTCCTTCAAAAAACCGATGCAAAGTTAACCGAAGTGATACACAAAAAGCATGGCCATAACATTAAAAGAAAAAATATTTAGGGTGTTATAAATTCAAACGAATTTACATTAAAAAAAAGTTATGAAGGGCCAAAAAACCGTGTTTTTGGACTTTGACGGCACTTTTCTCGGCCCTACGGCCCCAACTGCAGCTATTTTTTTGGGGAAAACCTTACATTAGTGTCGGCTACCTGAGGTTTTCTTCTGGCTTCAATCGGTGTCAACACGACCAAACACATCCCTAGTCAATGGTCGTGTCATAGTTGTGAAAGTGCCTTTCAGGGCAAGTATCGTAATCCGCGCAGAAGCATGCTTGTTTGATGGATTGTAACACCCCTTCACACCTTTTGGAACAACCGAAGAGTCTATCTGCAGGTCGACGATGGAACATAGTTGACACAATGCCGAAGTTTAGAAGACTAGCTAGTTGTTGCTCATCCAACAAACGCTTTCTGTTGTTCAAATTGCATCTTCATCACTGTTCATGGCATTACCACTGCCTTCTAAATCTGCGAGATACTTTGGAATACCACGGCGATATGATGGTCTTAGAATGGCACCTCTGAAATCCATAAATACGCGATAACAATAAGAACGTGTCATGACAGACTTGCCTTCATCGCTGAAAACATTCGATTAGGGGTTCGGTTTGCATAATCTTAACAAATTACCTTTCATAAAGTTTTTCCAGGTTATGCACAAACTTAAAAAGATTTATGAAAGCTTACAATTTCGAGCAAGCAGGAATGTACATCGATGATGTGCACATTGATTAAATCACGTCCTTGTGTTTTCTTGTCTTTTCTTTTACTCGCTGATAACAATGTTTCTCTGTGAAGATAATTATCATATCTCTGTATGTAAGACCAATTGAATACTGCTTTTGGTTGGAAGTTTTTAAAAAGTATATAATTTGATAGCATACCGCTGGCTAAACTCACAGTTCCGCATCACAACGGCGAAAGTGTAGTGTGTATCCACTGTACTCGAATCCTGGTGCCGTTCAGCGGTATTTGGGGTTCATTTGAGAGATGAACAACTGATAAAATATATGTAAACTAATGAATCAATAGGCGGGACTGATCAAAAGAACACTCGAGAAAGCAAAGAAAAGCAGTGATTGGTGGCAGTATGCCAGTGATCCAACGGCGATCCATGGCGCGCCGGTTGACATCTCTACATGCCTGCCGTCTACTGCCCAGTTTTCAAGTCTGGCACTCGAAAAGATCAAGTTATGTTCCAGACTCGTAGAATGACTCGCACCGGTTCAGAGCGGGGGTATAAAAGCGAGTGTCGTTCTTTTACTTCACAGTTCCTCGAACGTCCTCTTCTAGAGTCGTTTTTCGCGGTCAGTTTTAACTTTTTGGTGACTGAATAAGTTTAAAAAACTATTTGGTAATTCTGCTGAATCCCGGATGCGTGGGAAGAAAATCATTGTCGACAACATCGGTGTTTATGAGCTTTTTTAGCCTTCCAAAAAATGTAACAAGGCATCTCAAGGGAACAGACACGAACGAATATGCTTCTTACTAGCCGGATCCATGCTCTAATAAGGACACTGATTGACCCGGACTTCAGTGTTCATGAGCCCTTTTAGCCTTTCAATGAATGTAACAGAGCAATAGACACAACTCGGAAAGTTGAATCAAGCCTATCTCGAGACAAAATCATGGCACAACCTGTCTGGACGTCCGTCGCCTTCCAACCCTCCAAAATGACTAAACCCATGATCTCGATGTCGTCGACAAAAACCACACCGTCAAAATTTATGTGATCAAACTGGCATAAATTGCAAAGCGTAGGCAGTGGTCACGACAACAGATCAGGGGTAGCTAGACGTTAGACCTTTTAAATGGTGCTGAATTCGAATATCTGAAAACCATATACTTTGTAAAAACAAATCAGAAACCGGGCGTCGATACTTTTTACAATGTTAATAAGTTGAATAACAAGCTTTTGGTTAATTGATTAAGGCATACACTCTTTGTTCCAACTGTGAGAACGTCAAAACCGTGGTTTCCAAAGTCACGAATATCGGTCATAACTAGAACTATAAGAATGCTGATAACCCGTTATCACTGAAAGCGAATCCACCCAAAACTGTGTTTTTGGCAACTGTTTGTCCCCCATGCCAATGGTGTATTTAGCAATGTCGACTCGGCTACGTTGGCATCACAGTAGATTCTGCCGATCGTAATCAAAACAGTGCTGGCCACGGAACTTCTTGATTTGACGAAACACCGAATCCCGCGGCTGCAAAAGAAGGTGCCTTTAGGGAAAACACAAATGATGAAAAAGCGGAGCAGAGCTACTGATCAAGTTGAAACATAGCCATGTGTGCTCGCTATTAAACACGTTTAGCATGAAAGTAGATCAGAATGTGGGTTGTTTGAACATAGAGAGGCGAATTTAAAATAATCAAAACATTAGCAGGTTTGACACAGTATGATTATCAAATTCCTGCTGACTGACCTCGAAAAAATGCTCAAAAACCGACATTAGGGAAAGCGAATCCTCTTTCTCGACGCAAAACTGTATTATTGGCAACTGTTTGCGGCCCTAGATCTCTGTGCTTCGAAAAGGATAGTTCACGGGGATGTGAAGCCATGAAATCTTCTTATTGACGACGATCTCGGTTCCTGAAGTAATACTATCTATCATGTCAAGTGACTCGATACTACAGAGCCCCGGAACTGGTCTTTGGAAGCCACAAATACACGACAAAAGTTGATACATGTGCAGCTGCCTGCGTTTTGGAAGAACTATTGACCGGACGACTGATCCTTCCAGGCACGGGTAATCATGATCAAGGAAAATTGATTGCGACAGTACTCGGATATCCGAATGATGCCCAACTGAAGGCGATGGGATGTGATCGGTGGCCGAGGCTCATACGACGTGATGAGATGGGATAACGATCGGCAAGGAGTGGCAGTTTTGGGGGTGTTGATACCCGAGTGTGACATGAATTTGTTTCAGATACTTTCCGACTAATTTTGAGTTTTTCTTTTGTAATACAGTGAATAAACATTAGAACAATAACGTGTAATTACATTTGTATGACTAGCAAACAAAGATGTAACATGACTTTTCGTCAGTCTGGCTCAATATCAGTAAATGCAAACTGTCGAACACTTCAATGATGTCGCTTCACGGACCCCCAGTACGTTGCCTGATTTGTAACCAACAGACACGTAAAAAGGAGCCAATGAAGCGCAAATCATCAGTGATAACAAAATGGATATATGTCGATGGCAACGAACAGGAGAGGGGTAACGAGAAATCGTCAGTCCTACGATTGCAAAGCAACTGAAATCTAGCAAGTCTGAAAAACGAAAACCTAATCGAAGGGCACACACAATCAATTGGAATCAAGCCATTCTTGAGTCTCGCAAAAAAACACCACCCTGACCAAAGGGCAGTTCATGAATCAATGAAAGAAGGGGACACCAATCTCAAAACTGTAAAGCGTACAAAACGAGAGGATGCACTTGAAAAAACAAGCAAACGATCTGTGGACGAAGCAAAAATGGCATCGGCGAACGGCAGTGATACGCGTGAAACAAGAGCCGAGCAATCAGTTTGCGGTAAAAAGGTGGGTGGACACACTGGACAGTTCCTGCCAGCCGAGTCTTGCGTAAAACAAGTGAGTGGACAAACAAAAGAGTGCCGGACAGTCGCGCCGTGCGTAAAAAGGATAAACGAACACAGTGCAACGAGATCGATTGTATCATCGAGACGGGTGGTCCCGATAAACTTGCTTCAAAGCTGTTAAATGTCTTTTCTGCTACTACTTTGATCACGAATTTAGTGATAACCCCTGATCCATGCGGATCGTGACTTCTTTATGCGCTTTGTTTCGCGTTCTACGCCTTTTCATCCGTAATTTTGAAGCAAAACCGCGCCGTGGTCTTCGACGGCTTTGAAAGCGTGTATCCATTGCCGTAGGCAAAGATTTGCCGTCCATCTTCTCTATCTCTATTTCCAACTTTTTAAAACCACATGGTTAACTGAGTATTCCTTTTCCATCTAAAATTTTGTTCACTTGCCATTGGTAGCCTTCGGCAATCGCTCTCATATGCACGCAAAAGTGATCAACACTACTTGATTGGCATCAAAATGCTGCTTCCTGATACTAATGCCACAGAATGGCACAACCAGAGGCTATAACTATCACATGATTCCTCATTTGAAACCAAAACATGCATTCCATTGACTCTTCTTGCCCTGACGTGATCTATTTCCAAAATACAGTGTTAAACAGCCGATTGTGCCTCTGGCGACACAGAACCACTTGTGATAGCACTTTTTTAACAGCTCCCACGAAAACATGTGCAACTTTTACGGCAATAACTTTGTATGCGCCCCCGATTTATCCGTCTATCGCTTCATTTGGCCCCATCGCCAATGGCGATCCGCGGGTTTGACTCAAATTGCCTCTGACACAGTGCACAAAAGTGATCAACACCCTTTGATTGGCAACAAATTGCTGCTTCCTGATACTATTGCCACAGAATAGCACAACCAGGGAGTATAACTATCTGACAATCATTCATTTGAAGCAAAAGCATACATTTCATTGACTGTTCTTGCATTGACCCAATCTATTTTCAAAATACAGTATAAACCATCCAATTATGCCTCTGCCAACATGAAACTAGTTGTGATAGCACCCTTTTATAAGCTCCTACGTGGATAGTTGCCCCTTTTACGGCGATCACTTTAAATCAGTCCAGCTTCTATCGATCTTTCGCTTCTGTTGACCCTATCGCCAAAGGCAATCTGCGGATTTGACCCAAACTGGCTCCGACAGTGCGCACAAAAGTTGGCCAAAATGCTGCTCCTTGATACTAATGCCACAGAATAGCACAGCCAGAGACTATAACTATGTCACATTTGAAACAAAAGCATGCACTCCGTTGACTTTTTTTGCCTTGACCCGATCTACATTTAAAATACCGTATTAAACAGTCGATTATGCCTCTACCAACATTGAACCAATTGTAATAGCACCTTTTTTGAAGCTCCCACGTGGATACTTGCCCCTTTACAGTGATCACTTTGAATAAGCACCTAAACTATCCACCTTTTGCTTCTTTTGACTCCATTGCCAACGGCAATCTGCGGATTTGACTCAAAATTGCCGATGCTACGGCGCAGGCGAATTTCCACAACAGTATTTTGCCTCTTTTAAGCCACCCACGCTGTCTGTATGCTTGTGATACAGATTTTAAGCTCATGCTAACCTGTAATTCGCGGAACCCGACGTTTTTCCCTTCTTTGTTGTGTATTTCACGGCCTTCCATCCGCGATTTCGGCGCAAAAGCCTGTACTGAATGCATTCGGCAAGGCTTTGGCAATCGTTCTCCTTTCCCTCCTACCAGACGTATATGCCACGTTGCGTAACTAATTATCCCTCATTCTTTCCATATTGGGCAATTAGATGGTGCATAGCCCCAGGCAATGCCCTTCTGACTCTCGTGAAAGTGATTTGAACACATTGATTTGCTCCCAAAGTCGCTTTGTCGTGTGACCGTTGCCGTAGAACGGCTATCCACATCCCCTGATACCTCATTTGAACCAAAAAAGTGACCGAAAATAAGACTCTTGTTGCTTTTCTCTGATCTGTTTCCCCTGAAGCTTGATCGAAACAAGTTCACGATGCCTCCACCAACACTGACCGTATTATAGCAACTTGTCTGATGCCATCGCGTTCTTTTTATCAGTTGCCACTTTGCATACGACGCGAATCTATCGACTGTCCCCGTCTTTTTGACCCAACTGCCTGAGGCTATTTGCAATTTTGACTCCAATTAGCTATGTTAAAGCGCAAAACTGTTTCGGAAGAGGCTTTTTCGACCGTAAAAGTGGATGAACTATGCTCCTACATGCATGCGAGGTGACTTTTCATATCCCAACTGTTTTGCTATCATTGAAGCATGAAATGGTTTCATCAACTGATTCTGTGACTACCAAATCCATCCTATTTGTAACGCTGCGTGACCCAACTTTCAAAAGATGCTACAAAGACACTCTGCGCCAGTTTCTACACTTTCTAATCAGTGTTATCGCCGTATTAGCCAGCAAAACATGCGCATCCGAGATGGAAATTGTCCATGAACTTCATATATTTAACATAAAAGCTAGTTTTCACCCCTATTATCGCCGAAAACACTGTTTTTGTCGTTGTTTCGCGCCACAATCGTGAACAGATGCGTGAATTTTGTCCTTTTTACAGTATCCCACGTGCCCAACCATCGTTTTGCCCATATTTTGCCCCCGATATGCCAACCGCGGCATGTGAAATGGACTCACCTATCCATCTTTTCTCGGAAAAGCTGACGCCATTTGTTTTCAGGTAAACCATCTCCAGCGAATACGCTATGTCAAGCCACCAAGGCAGCGAACCCAAGAAGGCCGACGACCCAAGTTCGACCGTATCCTCGGATGCGGCCGATTCCGGTGAGGCTAATTCGGCACCAGTCGTCCGTTCAGCGGCTGGTGCCAGGAAGACCACCAATGAATATGTGGATCCCGAGATCCCGTCGTCCTCGACGGCGGCGGCAAGCTCGGGTGAAGCGACCCCATCCCTCGGAGACCTCTACGGTAAGTTCTTGACACTTTTCTTTGATTGAATC